>JAYDZK010000268.1:6497247-6534460 GCA_034509185.1 Euphonia xanthogaster
AATCTCCAAACACATACCACATGAGCAAAACAGGAGAAGCAAATGAGATGATTATTGTTTTCCTTTTTCTCTGAGGCTTCTCAGCTTCCCAGAAGAAAAATCCTGGGCAAAGGGATTTTTCAGAGAATGTGAATACCACAATAGCCCCACACAGCTCCTTGCGCCCTCCCCCATAGTGGGATGGGGGAGGGAATCTGGAAAGGGAAAGAACTCACAGGTTGAGATAAATATGGTTTAATAGGTAAAGGAAAAACTGCACACAAAAAAAGCAAAATAAGGGATCTACTCCCCACTTGCCACCGGCAGGCAGATGTTCAGCCATCTCCAGGAAAGCACGGCTCCATCACATGTAATGGTGGCTTGAAATGACAATTACCATCACTCCTGACATCCCCCACTTCCTTCTTCCTTCAGTTTTATGTGCTGAGCACGATATCATATGGCCTGGGATATTCCTTGGGTCAGCTGGGGTCAGCTGTCCTGCCCATGTCCCCTCCCAGCTCCTTGTGCTCACTCAGCCCACTCCCTGGTGGGTGGGGTGAGAGGCAAAAAAAGCCTTGATGCTGTGCGAACACTGCTCAGGAATAGGGAAAACATCCCTGTATTATCAACATTGTCTCAGCTCATATCCAAAACTATGCCCATAGCAGCTACTAGGAAAAAAGTAACTCTACTCCAGCCCAAGCAGCTCAGCAGTTTCACAAAGTCTGGTTTCAGTAGCAAAATAAAACTCAGTTGGTCATGTTCTATATTGTCAGGTGCTGAAAATTGCACTAATTTATGACATTTTCACTTTTGTTTTAGATTATAACAGTTATTTCAGACCAGCTTCTTCAGTTCAGTATTTCTACTGTTCATCTCTTCACAAGCAATCAACAATCAAACCTCCTTTGCAGCTGTTCTCAATTGTAGTTTCTGATGGCCACAAGCAGATACATCAGAAAACTTCTTTCCTAAAGAGATGACAGAACTCTTTTCTTCTCCCCTGAAGCACTGCAAACTGCTTCCAGAACCCTGCTACCACCAAGGGTAAGGCCACCTCCCAGCTTTGGGATTTCTCAGGAGTCTCAATACATGCATCTTTTCTTAAAAGGTAATTTGGAAATAGGGTGATTCAGAGGGGTATTCCAATTAAAAGAGTCCTCTAAAAAAATGGGGCAGTTCAGTGCCTCACTTCAGTTACTTTAAACATGGTATGCCTGCACGTTTCTTCTTTTTTCTTTCCCCTGCATCCTGCATATTTTAGCCTTAAAATATCCCGGGTAGGAGCCGGTAGGGCACTACAGCAGTGTAGCACTTCCAGTCCTTCCCGTACTTGCTGCTACAGCGGTGCTCATCCCTGATGCAGCGGTGGGTGAGCAGGATGGTCATGTAAACGATGTAGAAGTAAGGCAGCATGTGCTCAAAGCCACAAGCCAGGCAATAGGCCAGCGAGCCCATCAGGTCTCCTGTGTAGTTGAAATGACGTGCCCAGCCCCAGAATCCCGAGGTCATCAGCTTGCTGTAGTACTTGGTGCCATCCACGGACATGTAGGAGCACTCAATGTACTCTGGCTTCTTCCCCCAGATCCTGCAGTTGCCATTGGTGCGACGGAACAGGTCCTTCTGGTGGTTGGTCATTCTGAAGATGTAATAACCCAGCAAGCCCAACAGCAAGACCCCTATGGCATAAGCTGTGCACAGCTGGACAGGATGGTAAACCAAGTACAGACCCTGGGGAGCACAAAAGCAGTCAGCTATTTACTTCCAACAGAGGCTCAGCATGCCAGACCAATTCCTTGACTACAGTGATCCTCAACAGACCCAAACAAACCACCACTAACCAAAAGACCCTCATCGTCAGAGTAAAAAGAAAGAAAACTGAAAGGATTTAGAAAAGCATGCAAACACAATTGTTGATGACAGAAACAGGCACAAAAGAAGGGCGGGAGAGGAAAAGATGTCAAACCCATGGCAGGGACAGGAAGCCTTCCTACAGGAGGATTGTTACAAAGAATGTTGCAATAATTTCTCAACAGTGGGACTACACAGAAACATTTCAGGTACAAATTAAACTGCTGGAAAGAATGTTTCTGGAGAATTTCACTCCTGTTAGCCCAAACAGACAGTGTACACATTTTTACCTGCAAAGTATAGAGGTAAGGTAACCAAACACAGTCTCCCCAGCCCAAATACCATCCAAAATGATCATGGCAGATATCAATGGTTTTCAAGTACCAGGCTTCATTCCAAAAGAAGTCCAGAACATAAATACCCTGCAACAGAATAATTTCACATTAATAACGGAGTACTGTTACCAGTTACCCTGTTTAACAGCATCAGCTTAATGTCTGTGCTGCCTGGCAATATGATCTCAAAATTCTTTGGTGATTTAATGTTAGCACTTCAAAACCAGACATTTCTGAACTCAGTTAAGAAGAACTATCACAGAAATACAACCTACCTGGATACACAATATCTATCTCTCTAGACAGATAAAGCAATAATAGGATGACTAAGGCAAGTATACAAACAACTCAAGGACAAACCCTTGGGAAGTGAACTCTCAACTGACTGTGATCGCTGTTCAGCTTAGAGTCACAGGGTTACAAAGAGGAGGGATAGAGCTTCTATTGAACAGGCTTCCATTTACACAGATCAGGGAATAAATCCAAAGAAGTCCCATCACTGAATGAGCTTGATTCAGGCCAGGAAAAAACACTTCAGTTTCATTTCCATGGAAGGAATTTTTTTCTTACTTTTATACTAGCTTATTTCCCAACTTGTTTCTTAATTTTCTCCTCAGAATCTACCTGGAGGACATTGACAAGGATCATGGAGTTTGTCACTTCACCGTACAGCTCCTGTTGTTTGGCAGCAAAGGAGAGGTTGATTAGAGTCCAGGCCACAATCCCAGGGCGCCCATTGAAGAACAGCTTGAAATCAAACCACTTCCCTATTCGAGGGTTAAATTCAATCCCCATCATGTAGTCATAAAAGAAGTTGCCAGTGATTTTGCTGTAAAAAAAAATATTAGAAATTATCAATTATATACAATACAGGTAATTGCTACTCTGCCTACACAATTCAGATTAATTTGATGTAGTGATAATAAAAATCATAAAACCATGTAACATTGTGCAAGTTAACACAAACTGACCCGACCAAAGTATTACATTAATTGAGATAAATTGTAGAATTTCAGAGGTGCCCAAGTTGACTCTTGGTAACACTTCTGAATGGTATAAATATTTTTAGGATGGGTGTATCTGTGCCATTGAGGCTTCCAGACCCATGGTGTGCAGCATGAAACACAGGGGATGGTGCTGGTGAAGCAATGAGTCTGCCATACACTGGCCTAGCTCT
Source organism: Euphonia xanthogaster (assembly GCA_034509185.1). Lineage (NCBI taxonomy): Eukaryota > Metazoa > Chordata > Aves > Passeriformes > Fringillidae > Euphonia > Euphonia xanthogaster. Next base: position 6,500,593 of record JAYDZK010000268.1, read on the forward strand.
GTGTGCCAGTGAGATATTCTCTGTCATACAATTTATATACCTGATTTCTATTTAACAATTTTAATCTGACACCTAGTATTCTCTCACTACTAAAATCCACATACCAGTCTTTTGCATTGGTAGGGAAAAAGTAGCCTTTGATCATTGCAAAGGTGGACACTGCATATCCCAAGATATTGGCACACCACAGAAGAGGAATCCAGTTGTCAAAAATGATGGTAGGTGAGAAGAAGTGGAAGCAAGAAGCATTTGCAAACCAAAGCACATGGGTAATGATCCAGGCCTGAAGTCCATTTATTTCATATTTATTCACAACACCTAAAATATGAAAAAAAAATGGAGTGTTAGTGACCCTGCATTAATACAGCTTTTAATTAATATGGGTATGCACAGAATACACAGAAGCTCAATCAAGTGCTCATGAAATGACCTCTCTCTCCTCACTGCCCAATTAAATACCTTGAGGCAATTTCCTGAAAGTTCCATTAGACTCTCCTGTACCCATTAGGCTTTGTTATGCTGAGCTTTTCTCATAAAACTGAATTTAGACTTTCCCCACGACTGACTAGAGTAACAAGCCACCAGTTCACATCACACATTTTGTCCAAGTTCCCTGGGTTAATGGAGCTTGAGGAGGTAAAACTATCTTGTCAAATACCAGCAATAGTCCACTGACAATTTTAAGTGCCAAAACTATCAACCAGTACTTTTCCATTGCTGGTGTGGTGCCTACCAGATCAACTTTATTAATTATAAGAGATAGAAATGCTATAACTTATTCTATAAGATGACCTAGATTGCTTTCTAGTTTTGTTTGAACTGAACATGTGAGGAAGGTGAGAGCATTTATGTCCACATTTCCTCTGGTTACACATTGGTTATTCAAGACTCTAAGAACAGAAATATTATCATTTCACAAGATTGCATGGCTTGCATATATTCCAAGGAAGACCTTACCAGCAGGGGTGACAGCACCTTCTTGTACACCTCCCACATATCCAGGGAGGAATTTATGGCAGAAATCAGGAATGGACACGTACAAAAATACCTAAAAGAGAGAATATATTCACAGTAAATACAGACAAGACAAAACCTCTCAAAACACTATCCCTCACATATTAATACCAAATATAACATTTCCCCTAAGTTTCTAGTAACTATTGGGTAAGCCAAAATGGCAATATTTAGCTGTTGTGCTTTTAGACTAGTAATACATCTAGGCTACTCTACAGCTCTAAAGATGTATTTCATGTAAGGCTGTCATCCTTTTTTGGTGGGGAGGCAGGACAGTTGGTAACTACATTCAGATCCTTGTCCTTTTGTTTTGATTTATTTCTTGTGTATTCATTTAAAACAAATGGGTATTGTTGTTATATAGCTGCTTTTTCTTAAAACCTCCTTAAGGAATGTGTCACACATGGAATATTTCTCTATATTCCCATTATACTTATTTTCCAAGGACAGAGGCTTCATCTGGATTCCAAAACACCTTGGCAATTGTGAAACACCAAAGAGTATATGCCAGTGCAACATTCCACCATCCTTTGTGCAAAAGGATTCATCCAACAGCTGTGGGAGAAAGCAGACACTGCATCCAGATCATAACTCAATAATGTACCTGGAAAGTGACCCAAAGGGAATAAATGGCAGCAGCCCTGTAGGTCAGCATGGGAGTCCTGTTCCAGATGTCAGACAGATGCTTATTCCCTGTCAGCAAATCCAGGAGTGGATCAGTCAGAGAGCACTGGTACTGGGCACAGGACATGATGAAGTAATACACAATCAGTGGTGCAAACATCAGCAGGAAAAGGATGCTTGCCAAGGAAAACCAGTCCACCTCCCTGTAATCCAAAACAGAGCATTTTGTCTCCCCAGGTTTCAGACAGATGAATTTTCAGAGCACCTTCTAGATTTAACTGGATGAAAACTGAAAATGTGTACAGGGCACAGACATGTCTGGGGGTCAAACAGCCATAAAAACCTCAGCAAGGAGCATACTTTGCTGAGCTTTTTATGCTCTAAAACTATGCTAGTTGATCAGAGCAAGAGATTTTATCTAATCTCCCCTCCAAAACCAGATTATTATTACAGACTTCACATTTTTTGATGGCAATCACAGCTCTAACTGGTGGAGTATTCAATTGGAAGTGATAATGGAATCCCAAGAATGTTATGCAAAGCTTGGAAACTTGGAAAAGACAGCCCTTGGACAGCCATACGTTGAATTTCCTGTGCCACTGTTGCTGTTCCCAGCTGCAGTACAATGCCCTACTAATACCTGCCCAACTCTGGGAACTGGGACATGAGTCATAAATCTTGCTACAGCAGGACTTGTCAGCTGGGAATGCCACAGATGCCAGAATGCCTGTTTTCCAAACCTCAGGAAATATTTATTTCCTTAAAAGGACCATAAATTTTACCAATTTTTATGATTTGCTTTTCTTTTTCACAAGGAGTGTGCTTTAACCCAAACAGTCTGGCAAACTCTCTGCCTTAAAAAATGTGAAGAACTTTTCTTCAGCACCTGTTGCTACAGCAAATTACCCATGAGCTTTACAGAGCAGGGCAACCCAAAAATCTGTTACTAACAGAGGGAAGCTTAAAAGGAATACAGCATCTCTAAAAGTAAGAATGAAGCAATTGGAAATACAAGGACTACTTGGGGCCATTGGCTTCTCTCACCATGCTCTTCCCCACTGGCCTTGAGATGTTTTAGTATCATTTTGCATGTTTTGGTGTTTTCTATCTTCAGCAAGTTTTTTCTCCTGATGGGCTGCCATGATGTCCTGTAGGAAAGAAAATATGAATCCTACCACTCCAGATGGTTCTCAATAATTCTTATACCTCTACAAGACAATCACAAATAAAAGTTACTGAAATCTATTATATAGACTTCAGACCACACGAAATTTAGGGGTGGAGGACAGGAAGCAAAAAATTTTCACCAATTAATTCCCTATGAACTTACATTCAGCAAAACCTAATCAAAACACTGATATCAAAGTAATCCATTAAACTTCTTGCTAATTGGAAACTTCTTTTAAGATGCATAGCCAATAAATATCGCTTATTACTTACATGTAGACGTAAAAGGAAAAAAAAATGTTTTATCACATTGTCCTAAACCTTTGTAACTTAACTGCCTTTTTAATTTGAGAAATTGCTGCTGCTGTAACATTATCGGTAGGAGACCCTGTCAACTGGATACTTTTGCCCAGAGTCCTTGCTCCATATACGCCATTTACACCATAGAAAACAAGATATAATCCCATCTAAAGTAAAAAAGTCAGTGGGAATGGAGAATGAATTACTCGGCACCACCTAACTCTCTCTGTGGAACATGCACTGCAGCTTTCTCTCGTTCTGACCAAACACTTGTTATGCTAAAGATCACCACCCTATAATCGGCACTATGGACTGACGTCCCGGCTCATGTGCCTCATCACGGCGAACCCGATCCATTATCTGATGGCTAATTATCCCATTAATCCATTATCCAATTAGTCCGTTATCTTTGGACTGAGCCTGGCCATACCCTCTGCATCCACCTCCTCTTGGGCAACCTGTTCCCACGCCTGACCACACCAACAGCGAAACAAAAAATGTCTCTCGCATCAAACCCCAATCTCCACTACCTCGCCTTTAGACCATTTCCATCAGTCCTCCCCCCGTAGGCTCCTTTTCAGAAGCCATGTGAGGGAAAGGCGGCTCGTCGCTCCCCTTTGCCCTCACGGCTGGCTCCCTTCCAGGCCCGATCCCAGACACGGCAAGGAAAGAACGCACTCACCTGCGGGCCCGGGGCCCCTCTCTCACTGGCCGGGGATCACCGACCCGGGACCACTCTCGCTTCGCTCCGCAGCCAGCCCAGCCGCCACCGCTCCGCCTCTATCGCACCTGCGGCCCCTCAGGCGGCATCGGCCCCTCCGGGCCCCGCCCCCAACCCACGGCCTCAGCCAATCCCCGCCGCGGCCCGCCCATTCCGCAGCTCCCCATTGGTGGCGGGCGCTCGTCCCATGGGCCGAGGACCGCGAGGGTCGCGGGCCCCGCCCCTTGCCGCGGGAGCCACGCTCCGCCGGGAGCGCGGGGAGGGAGCGCTGGGTAAAGCCCCGCGCACCGAGGGAGGGAGAATGGTGTCCAAGGAAATAGGTTACACCTGCGCTTGGGTCACAACATGGAGCCCCTAAGCCAGACTGGGACGCCTTGAGTCGTTATTTAGCTCTCCACATTCCACTGACCGTTTCCAATGGTCCCGTAAAAAAAGACCTTGGGGTGCTGGCCGAGAGTTTCTGAACACAAGCCCAGGTGTGCCCGGGTAGCCAAGAAGGACAATGGCATCCTGTCATTGTCAACAGTAGTGTGTTCAGCAGGACCAGGGCAGTGACCATCCCCCTCTTCTGGGCACCGCCGAGGCCCTACCTTGAATTGTGGGGTCAGTTTTGGGCACCTTAATCCAAGATATTGAGTTGCTGGAGTGTGCCCAGAGAAGGGAATGGATCTGGGGCAGAATCTGGGGGGAGTGAGGGGGGATGGAGGTCTCAGCCTGGAGAAAAGGAGGCTCAAGGAAGGGATCTTACAGTCTACAACTTTGTGAAGGGAGGCTGTACCCTGTACACTCTTCTCCCAAATGACAAGCGACAAGAGAAGAGGAAATGGCCTCGAATTGTGCCAAGGCTTGTTTAGACTAGACATTGAAAAGTTTATTTATGGAAAGTGTTGGCAGGTGTTGGAACAGACTGCCCAGGGTGGTGGTGGAGTCACCACTGCTGGAGGTAAAAGCCGTGTGTATGTGGTGCTTGGGGACATGCTTTAGTGGTGTGCTTGGCAGTGGTTGGACTCAGTGACCTTACAGGTCTTTTCCAACCTAAATAATTCAGATTCTAGTACAAAAAGATGTTAGAATCACATGTGTAAGGCAGCTCACAGCAGCCAAATATATGATGAGGGACATAGGAGATTGGACTTTGAAGAAGTCAGCCTCTCTGGTGTCAGCACCCTGAGAGCTGCTGGGATGATGCTGAAATGAGAACAACACACAGAAGGTTGCACCCTGTTCCAGTTACCTTCAGCATCTGCTCTCTGAACTCAGTTTGAGGGACACTTCTTAAAAGAAGCTGCAGGGTTAAGAAACGGGCTAAGGCTGCATTCCCGTTATTCAGGGCTCTGGGGAGATAAAACTGCGGAAAGTGCGGAAGGGTGTGCAGCAGCAGAGAGCCACAGCGCGGGTGGGCAGCGGCTCCGCATGGAGCCCGTGCTTGGAGCACTGACGGTGCAGGGTCTGCTGCGGGCGCCGGAGCAGGGACCGGGAGGAGTGGCCGGAGGAGGGACCGGCAGCCCCGGCCCGGCGCCGCCCCGGAAGCAGCGGGGGAGGCGGCAGGGCCGTCATGGGCCGGGCAGTGACCGTGGCCACCTGCGCCCTGAACCAGTGGGCTCTGGACTTTGAGGGCAACCTGGAGAGGATTTTCAGAAGTGAGTGCCGAGGTGGCTGGCTGTCCCCGGCCATCAGGAGCCTCTTCCGCTCCCTCCTTGCCTCCCTCCTTGCCTCCCGCCGCGGGCGGCGCAGCGCAGCCCGTGCCCGTTTCACGCACTGCGCTCTCGACACTCTTACAGGTATCGTCATCGCCAAGAGCAAAGGAGCCCGGTACCGTCTTGGGCCAGAGCTCGAAATCTGGTAAGGGCGCTTTGCTGGCTTTGCTTTGGTGCGATTCCAGTTTGCTGTGGAAGAACAGTCGGGAAGAGCATTAGCCCCGAGGTGCTGCAGTGCCCAGAGCCGTGCTTAGAGCGTGCGGCCGTCGGGGCAAAGAAAAGCACTGCAGTTGTGAGCACAGGATTGGGTCTCTCGTGTTGGAAGCCTGACTGGCAACGATAATTTCAGTGAGTTTTCCGTCAGGGGAGCTGTGGTGCTTTGATTTCTGCCTGGGCCCAGGCTGCTGTCCTTGAAGGAATATCATGGGGTGATATAGAACGCTGCAGACTTTTAAATGCTGTAAATAGGGATGGTGTTGACAGCACTGCTTCTTCATTTTCTATATAAATTACCTATGTGGGTGAAATGCTCCCTGTCTGAAGTAGTTTTGGTTCTTTGGCTCTGGTGCTGATCTGGCTGAATTTTTGATTTCTCCTTGTTTCTATACACAGTGGTTATGGCTGCTCAGATCACTATTATGAGTCAGACACACTCTTGCATTCGTTTCAAGTTCTGGAAAAGCTCTTGGAGTCTCCAGCTACTCAAGATATTATCTGCGATGTGGGAATGTAAGTTTTTTGGTTTTTTTTTTTTTTTTTTTTTGTTTTGTTTTTTTGTAAACCTGTGATAAAGGGATAAGTCCTTAGGGAATGCTGCTTGTGCCATGCCCTGGATAGCGAGGGCTCTGCACCAAATGTCAAACATATCTTAGGAACTGCACTGCTTTTCCCCTTTTAACTACCATGACCAGGACTGCAATGTGCAGAACAAATTCTAAAAGATAATCCTTCCAAAGATTGCTGGTGGCTGATCCCTTCAAGAGAGAAATAATACATAATAATTACAGTTATATATTAAAGTTATATATTGGATAATTGTAATTGGATAATTACAGTTATATATTGGAAACCTTAATGTCTGGTACTTATTGCCACAGGCCAGACTTTGTGTGAGGTGCAACTCAAAGGGCTTTATAAATTGACTGTCTTGTGGGAATGTGGGGGCTGCTTTCATTGAGAGACATCTTTACATAAGTGTATGTGAAACTCACTGAAGCCATTGTAAGCCTTGTGCTGACATGGAAGGGTGATAAATTATATCTGTAAAATTAACGTGTTAGTTTTGATATAATTGTGTAAAGCTAGTTTGATTTTGAACTGGGTTGGCAGTATCACAGGAGGTCACATTTGATTAAATAACCTGGCCCAGCCATGGGGAATCTTCTGGTGTGCTCGTGTTCCTAAGGCTCAGGTAGTAATTGATATATCTGAGATTTTCAGCACAGTCAGTAACTCAGATTTTTTCAAACAACTACTTTAACTAAAAAATTAAAAGCTAAAACTTCATATATTGTTTTGCTTGATTCCCTCCAGTGAGGTCTTCCAAATGGATTTTGCAGTAAAGTAGATGCTGTAGCTTTTTATAATTTCATTTAGTGAGTGTAGTCATGGCTGATTTTGGTTCTTATTTTCACAGGCCTGTTCTGCACAGAAATGTTCGCTACAATTGTCGAGTGATCTTTTTAAATAAGTAAGTAGTTCACAATGATGTGTTTTGTGAGGTAACACATTATCTTTTCAGACACCAGTTCGGCCTTTAAGCAAGATTCTTCAGTGCTACTTAGAGTGATGGATTTGTCTTCCTATTTGCTAAATTCTGAGAGAGACAACTAAGGTTTCTCATTATCTATTTTTTCTTTTCTGATTTGTGGAAACTCAATTCCCACTGCTTTCTGGAAAAGTTCAGAAAAACCCCTTGAGTCTGCAAGAAACTTTAAAAATGTTACATTATAAAAGAAAAATGTTACATTATAAAAGAAAAAACGAAGTTGTTCTTAATCAGTGTTCATATATAGGCTTGTTTGGCTGTACATCATGTGTTAACTAAGTTTTTCTGTTTTGTTTTATTTAAGGAAGATTCTTCTGATCAGACCAAAAATATCACTGGCAAATGCAGGAAACTATAGGGAACTTAGATGGTTCACCCCATGGAGCAAAGCAAGGTATTCTGGCAACTCTAGGAGTTGTGTTAAAAAACACAGCTTGCTGTTTGCAGCCACAGCAACACAGTTGAAATACTTACAGCAAATACTCATTGGATGCTACAGGCAGAGCAGCAGGACAGAGTCAGCCAAGCTACGTGGTTGCAGCTTGGTTAGGCACCTTATTGAGCAGTCAAACTCTGAGTTGCTGAGCTGGAAGAAAAAGTGGGGCTGCTTGATCCTACAGCCAGTGTAAAGTGTCATTTTCCTGGTGTGTGCTTTCTAAGAATAGCCAGCTCAGGGCTGGAGGGGCTGTGTTTGTCTCCTGAGTGCTGCATCCCAGTACTGAACTGGCAGACACTGAAATGGATGAGCTCTGTCAGAACTTCTGCAGTGAGTGAAAGCTGCCTACCTTATGATGCTGCAGAACATGCCTGGCACTCATCTCTCTCATCTTGTAGTCAGGAAATGTTTCCAGCTTGAGGGTCTCAGCAAAGCACTTCTGATCCCTCCTCTGAGCCCCAGCTGGTTCTGTGCTGCTCATGTAGTAACCCCGCAAAAAGAGAAACTTCCATCTGGCATTTGTCTTGCATGGTGTGCTCTTTGTTAGGTCTGCTTTCTAGCCAGGATGGGGCATTGCTTACCTTGCCTTTCTGAAGCAGAGGTTTTGCTATCTTAAAATGTTAGCGTTTCTCATTAATTCCACAGAAAATATGAAGGTTTTTTTTTCATTTTTTAAGCACACACAGCCCTGTACAACTTCAATATGGTTTCTTTAAGCAGCGTTAGAAGGTGAGATGAGAACCAGTTTTTATGCTGTGATCTATGTAATGATGTATTCACAATCTCTTAACTTGATTTAGGCATGTGGAGGAATATTTTCTGCCCAGAATAATTCAGGAAGTGACTGGACAGGTAAGCTGTTTTTTTTCTTTTTTTTTTAATTTAGCATCTTCCAGATTCAGCAATTAAAAACTGTAGTCTCCAAAATTCTGCTGCCAGTCATGTTGTAGATTCATATGTTTCAGTGGTGGTTCTAAGTTGCATTAAATGAGAGCATAATTTAACATTATTTATGTTAGTATGTGGCAGCAAAGCAAGTAAATTTTAAATCTGCCTCAGTTATTTGTACATGCAGAACCTTGATTGCCATATTTTGCACTATTTTGGTACTGGGTTTATCTGTGCTTGAGACTTGAATTGAGTAAGTGTTTTTAGGTTAAAAAAAATTAAAAATCATTTAAACCTTATTTGTTCAGAAGGATCTAGAATTTATGTTTGTTAGTTCCCACTGAAGCATGAGTGTGATTCCTAGCAACAGACAGTCTCTATTTTATAGATTGTTTAATTCCTGTCCTTAAGCAAAGCACTGGATCTGAATACTACTGAAATTAAAACATGAAATTTCAATCAGTCCAGAAATTTGCATTTCAGATTTTTTTTTTCTTTTTTTTATTTAAACTGACTTGGTATAAAATGAAAGAAGGTATAATGTGATTGATATTGTGTCACTAATTTCACATAAGTATTTTTATATTTTCTTAAGATTTGTAGTTCAAGTTTTTGAATTGAACAGCTTGTTCTACTGCATGTGTGTAAGAATGTTGTTGTTTTTCCTCAGGAAACTGTTCCTTTTGGGGATGCAGTGCTAGCAACCAAAGATACCTGCCTAGGGGCAGAAATATGTGAAGAACTCTGGGCACCAAACAGGTAAAGGAGAAGAGGAAATAAAAAGTAATCTAAAACATACCCTGGAGCTGCCTGAAGTAAATGTTTGAAGAGATCTGCTTATTATTTTTCTGTGTAATTTATCTTTTAGAAAGTGACAGTAAGATAAAATATCATTAGAAGCAATAAATACATAATGGGAAAGACCTCATTAGGCTAGGTGCAGGATGGTAAGGAAACGTCTGTTGTTAAACTAAATCAATTTGAAACAAGAAGGTAGTGGAGAAATACCACAACCAAACAGAATGAAAAGAGTGACCTAAGGAAATAAATGACAGTTAACTCTTGTGCTCACGTTCTTGATACTTTACCAAATCTCCCAGTTACCTTAATTTCCTTGTAAATGCAGAAGATGTGGTGTGTTGAAAATGTGATATTTTTTTTTTAGTATTTCTTTCTTACGACATTAGAAAAAAAAAGCAGTAAAAGTTTTCTCCTTGTGTTTCTGATTTTGAATTTACTGAGACAAAGAAAATGGGACAACTGACTTTGCAGTGTATATCCATGTTGCCCTTTCAGACCAAGGTTATGTTATTCTCTCTTTCTTTGAGATCTGGCCTTCTATAGAGTAAAAGGCATTTTATTTAGAACAGACTGAGCAAAAGCCCTCCTGACCTCTGCAGCCACTGCTGGTCTTTGACGGAAGAGTTGGGCAGTGCAAGAAAACATGTTTTTGAAAGCCCAAACCTTGTTTGAGCTAAGACATGCAGAAAACTGACATAAATGTTTCTGTTTGTCAGTGATTTTTAATGACATTTGCAGCCCTCACATTGAGATGGGACTTGATGGAGTGGAAATTTTCACCAACTCTTCTGGGAGTCACCATGTGCTGCGGAAGGCTCACGCCCGGGTGGATCTGGTGAATTCTGCCACAGCAAAGGTGTATGCTTTTCTATTGGAAAGTTCTGTGTGTTTGAAAAATGATGAGAAGACACTTATTATTTGGTCTGTAATCCTAGCTAACAGTGATGGGGACAAAAATAGAGCAATGAGTGTACATTACACTGTGAAAAAGCTGCTTTGTCATTGTAATTTAACATGCTTTGCTTATATTTAACAGTATCTGCTCTCTCCTCTGACATCCAAACACAGCTTCTGTCATCACCTGCTTTTCCTAACTTCACTCAGAATTTCAATTTAGAAGTGCAGCTCTCTCTGTTTGGGTTGAGGGAATGACTCTTGCTACTAAGAGACTCCTGTCAAGAGAGAATCCCAGCCGTAAATCATTCACAATGTAAAGGGAGAGGAAATTTGTAAGAAGGGCAGGAGCAGAGAAACAACATTTTGATTTTCAACATCCTGTCAGGTGCTACATTCTGAACAGCTTTTTTTTTTTCCTCTTCCCTGCATGTTTGTTTCCCTGGCAGAATGGTGGAATATATATTTTAGCAAACCAGAAAGGCTGTGATGGTGATCGTCTGTATTATGATGGTTGTGCAATGATTTCCGTGAATGGAGAAACAGTTGCACAAGGATCCCAGTTCTCACTGGATGATGTGGTAATGTATTCACCCCATAGCTGCTGGGGCACTTATGCTCAACACTTCCAAATATTCCAGATCTAGGTCCACATCTCTAGACTAAAAAGGGTGTATTTTAATTATGCTATTCAACTAGATCCGAGTGTTTTCCTAGTCAGATTACCTACTGTAGCTCTCCTGCTTTTGTGATGAAGGAAGAACTGTCATAGTGGAAGATCTTCATGAAAACATTTTTGTATGCAATCACCATGAGGAGGAGAGACCCTGTTAATTGAGATTCCCTTATTTAAAGGAAGAAAGGCCAAAGACTGCAATGTTCTAATTATGACCCAGTTTTGTGGACACAAGGTTTTCACTTTGATTTCAGAAAATAGTAGATTTGTCATCTAGCTTTCCTCACATTATGTGCAAGCTCCATCTCTTCCCCCAGTAACGTTTCTTGCCTTTTCCTTTGCCCCAGCTGATGCTGTGGCATTTCTTGATGGCATTTCTTTTGCCAAGCATTGTTTATCTGTTTGTGTAGAGTGATCTAATGTTGAAAGCCTTTCCACAGGAGGTGCTGGTTGCCACTCTGGACCTGGAGGATGTTCGAAGTTACAGAGCAGAGATTTCATCTCGTAACTTGGCGGTAAGAGCTCTTCGTGTTTGTCAACTGTGCCAAGTTTGAATAGTTATTGGATGGAAGAAGTATTTGCATGTCTTGATTATCACAGTATCTTAGAGAGCTGATTTTTTTTAAACTATGTTAAAATTGGTGTCTTCTGAATTCTTCTGTACTATTGCTTAGGCAAGTAAAGTGAATCCTTATCCCAGGGTAAAAGTGAACTTTGCTCTGTCGTGTCCTGATGATTTAGCTGTTCCTACTTGTATGCCAATCCAGTGGAGACATCACAGTCCTGAGGAGGAGATCAGGTAATCAAATGCTGAATCTGTTGCTTGAAATTATTTTGGTTTAAAAAAAAAACCCCAAAACTCAGAGAAAGAGATAAACATAAGATTTTGTTCAGATTTAAGTAAAGGAATCTCTCATTGGAAGACCACAGTAAATATGTTGACTTGCTTAGGTGTTATTCCCTAACCTTCTTAGAACAATCATGTTCTGTAATTTCAGCCTTGGACCTGCATGTTGGCTCTGGGACTATTTAAGGCGCAGCAAACAGGTAAGAAAACTGGATTTGTTTTTCCCTTGGCCTACACAGCTTCTTTTGTGCCACAGGCACAATCCAAATTGTTTTCCTGTGCTGCTGGTAACCCAAACTGATGTTAGTCCAAGGTGCCAAGTTTGAGTTTTTCACTAGTAGCTCAGTAAGACTTAAAAATTGTATTCCAAGTGTGACTTCAGTATGCTCTATGCACCCTTCCCTTAGGAATTGTGCTTTCTTCACTGCAGCAGAGTGACATGAAGTAGTCATTCAGTGTAATAGTAAAGTATATATGAAAAATGTAATCCTTTTTATTAGCATTTCTGTCTTACTAGAGGGTAAAGACAACTGGAATTTTTTCTAGGCAAAGGGTTTTACACTGACTACTTGTTTGATTACCCCGTTGATGAGAGTTTCAGAGGATTTGCTCTGGGTGGTTTGTTCTGTTTTTCCCCAGTAGAATATAAACCTTGAACAATATGAAGCCTTGAAAATGCCTGTCATTCTTATACAAGAGCGTGTTTCTGAGGGGTACAATACGTATTTTTTTTCCTTATTGTGCTATGTGGAACCTCTTCCTCTGTTTTCAAGGCAGGATTTCTCTTACCTCTGAGTGGTGGAATTGACAGCTCTGCTACAGCTTGCATAGTGTATTCCATGTGTCACCAGGTTTGCCAGGCAGTCAACAATGGCAGTAAGTAGATCTGTGTGTCTGGCCAGCTGTGTTTACTAATGGTTATGGATAAGTTAATATTAGCTGGGTGCAGTAGCTGCAAGAGCTTATTAATGGCAGACCCTTTTTTTGTCATTCTAATGGAGTCTATTGTATCTCTTCAGAAATTCCAGTGAAAATGTGTGTCCAAATTCAGATTCTCTGAATTGGCATAATAGTTTCCCTTTTGAGTTTAAGAATTGGATGTGGAACTCAGACTAGTTTCTGAGTTTAGACTATTGTTTAGACTATTAATAGTTTAGACTATTGTTCAAATATCGGCTGGCGTAGTCTTCAGTTTATTCTGAGAATTTTCCCCTTCTATTAAGAACAGAACAAAGCATGGTTAGGAATGGTTTAAATTCTTTAAGTTCTGGCTTTAAGCAGACTTCATGCTTTTAGCTAAGTCTTTGTACATACTGGATTGTGTTTTCTATGAAAAATCTTCAGTAGATCTAAAGGATTTAACATTTCTGTGCTCAAAATCAGAAGCAAAATCAGTAATTCTTTTATTTGTTTGGGAAGTTAGATGTAGTCATCTTATTTGTCATGGGCACTGTAAAGCTTAATTGGAATACAAAGGATATACAAGATATTTGCACATCCTGCAAAGGGAGGAGCACAATAATTCCCACTCCTGTTCTGTTTCTTCTGCTCTGTCCTCAGATGCAGATGTGCTGGCTGATGCACGCAGGATTGTGAATGATGAAACCTACATCCCTGAGGATCCTCAGGAATTCTGCAAGCGTGTCCTCACCACGTGCTACATGGCTAGTGAGAACTCCTCCCAGGATACCTGCAACAGGGCCAAACTGCTGGCTGAGCAAATAGGCAGGTACAGGCTCAGAAGTGGTGGGAAAAAAACATCATGTTCTGGCAAAGACTTACATCTCAAGTGTTGAAACTTGAAAAGGGGAAAAAAATAAGAGAGGAATAGGAGATGGGTTAAGTGGGAATGCTACAGATATTATTACTGAAGTGTTAAAGTGATGCCAACTTAGAAGCATTTTGCAAAGGACATGGAATTTTGGAAACAGACTCTGAAAAGTGTTATTCCTTCCTAACTTTCTTCCTACCAGATCTGAGATTTTAGCACCTTTAAAACCTCATTTGATGGGTGGATTTTTGGTGGGTTTTTTTTCTATTTTATATAGTCAGATCGTGCTGGCTGAGTCACTTGTGCTTGAATTCTTCTCAGCTACCACATTAACCTGAACATCGATGCGGCTGTGAAAGCTGTTGTGGGGATCTTCAGTGTGGTGACAGGTCGAACTCCCCAGTTTTCTGTCTATGGAGGGAGCAGCAGAGAGAGCCTGGCCCTCCAGAATGTGCAGGTGTGTGTCCTCTAGGCTGAATCAGGTCACACTCTTTTGGTTCTCTGGGTTTTGGTTTGATTTTTTTGGTTTTCCAAACTAACCAACAACGCTGCTTTAGTTCCGAGTCTTGGTTATCCTGTTTGATAGTTTTTGTTAATTTGAGGATTTGATCTTTCTCTCTCTGTTACTGGAGAAATCCAGCTGTTTGCTCTGGAAGCAAACATTGAATTCTTTGTTAGCTTTTTGGCAACAGGAGAGGTTTAAGTCACAGAGGAGTGTGGATATTTGCTTAACATCATCAACAATTGCTGCTGGAGTTGGAGGCTGGATCCCATGTTGGTTTGGCATCCTTAGAAAAAGCTGATTTCAGGCTGAGGACAAAAGCGATGTAAACTTTTTACAAATCTTTTCTATTAGACTAGAGGCATTTATTTGCTCAGTAAAAGGATATGGTTTATCTGCATATTTCATCCGTCATAGATCCCTGTTAGTGCTATCAGAGGTAGCAAATAGCAACTACTCCCCAATTTGCAGCTGGCAAGGAGAAGCTTGCTCAGTCTGTGGCAGTAGCAGATACTGAACCTGGATTTCCTGACTGTGTTCAGCAATTTCTCCACAAGACTATCCTTGTTGCAGTCACATTTACCCTGCCTGCATTTTGTTCTTCATGAGCTTGTTTAGACAGTTGATTAATAAAAGTGACTGGGGAGAAATCACTCTGCTATGTAAATTTTGCTTTCCTTTTCATTTGGCTTTGCAGGCTAGAATAAGAATGGTCCTTGCCTACCTGTTTGCTCAGCTGACACTGTGGGCCCGTGGGATGCCAGGGGGACTGCTGGTGCTGGGATCAGCCAATGTGGATGAAAGGTTGGTGAAAATTGGGAATCCAAACCCACGTGGAACAGGTCACTGTCATTTCCTGCAACTCTACCTAATATCTCTGTAGATTATTACTCAGAAGAGATAACAACCTAAGAGTGCACTGGTAACAGTGAAATTAATGAAAATAGTTAAATCAGCTTGAATGGGAAATTGTGTATTTTTCAGAGGTTTAGCCAAAGTATTGCTATAGCTTTCCCGTAAAATGCTGTTTTCAGTAGAGCTTACCTGTGCATTCAGTAGGCTAACTTCCCAATTTCTTGAATTACTGTATTAGGAATGAAGATGTGAACTTTGAGCTGAAAAAGAAGACCTTAAAATCTGGAGTACTGTTAGTAGAGCTAGTATTTGAAGATTAAAGTAATCCCTGTAAGATTGTGGGAATGGTAACCTCTAAAGCTGTGAGAGTACTGTGTACTGGTTGTGTGGGTGTTTTGAGATTTATTGTTTTAATTAGTCAGCACACTATTTTAATTGTTTTGAACCTATTGCCTCAGCATGGATAGTTTTGCAGTGCTTTTTGATTGTTTAAAGTATCATCTTCTGGAAATTTCAGGGCTTTAGGATAGCCCTGCTGAAGTTAAACACGTTGCCCTTTAGGTATAAATATGTTACTAATCTGCAGTCTGTTTCTCCCTTTCTTCATGCTACACATAAATTCTCTGTAGTGTCAAGGGTTATATCTTATGCTGCAGTTACATTATTATTAACTGTTGCTGTATAAAATTTCCTGTATTGTTCAGTCTCCGTGGTTACTTGACCAAGTACGACTGCTCCAGTGCTGATATCAACCCCATTGGTGGCATCAGCAAGACTGATTTGAAGAACTTCATTCAGTACTGCATTGAAAACTTCCAGCTCACAGCCCTCAGGAGGTGAGTAATGATTCAGTGACTGTGTTTGTTCATTCCACTGAGGAACTGTCTGAGCCAGGTGCTTCATTTTGGGGATGAAGCACTGTTTTAACAAACCAACACTCATAAGACTGCGTGGAATCCATGTTTTTCCTTTCCCCTCTCCTTTACAGTATTATGTCAGCTCCACCCACTGCAGAGTTGGAGCCCCTGGTGGACGGACAAGTGGCTCAAACTGATGAGGTAATGTGGTGTTGTTGGGTCCCCAGGACGAGGTGAGAGATGAGAATTTGACTCCATGTTCTCAGAAGGCTGATTTATTATATTAGGATATTATTTTAAAAGAAAATTATATACTAAAAGTATATTAAACTATTGAGAAAGGATACAGACAGAAGGCTGGAAAAAAATGATAATAAAAACCCATTACAGACTCAGAGAGTCCAACACAGCTGGCTGTGATTGGTCATTAATTAAAAACAATTCACATGGAACCAATCATAGATGCACCTGTTGGTCAGCAACTTTTAGGCCATATTCCAAGCAATCAGATAATTATTGTTTATATTTCTTTTCTGAGGCTTCTCAGCTTCTCAGGAGAAAAATCCTGGCAAAGGGATTTTTCAGAAAATATTATGGTAACAAGGTAATAATGGGCAGTGGCTTTAAAATGCTTTAAGCCTGACCCCAAAATCTGGGGTTTGTCCCATAGCTGTTGTTTACTCTTGTATGTAACCATGCTTACTGACAGGTATCTTATAACCAGTCATAAAGCTGCCAACAAGGCATTAGTTCCCCAGACCTGCCCTATCTGTGTTGACAATAGTTTCCAAAACAGCAAATTAACATTTTTGAACTATTTTAGATTTTTGGATGCTTAGAACCCTATCTGTGTTGACAGTAATTTCCAAACCAGCAAATTAACATTTTTGAATTATTTTAGATTTTTGGACACTTAGAAGAATGATTGTTGTAAAATTCAGTTTGTTTTATGTTTTTTTTAATAGCAAAAGAAAGTCAGGGCCTTACTGCTATGAAAATGACTGGTGGCAAAGCACTCTTCTCCCCATATCCTTCTCTTTGCTATCCCTTTGGAAAGGAGAGGACTGATAAAACTACCTCTGTGGCCTTCAATCTCCCAATTCAGAGAAATTCTAGTGGGTTTTTTTATTTCTGCTCATAGTATTACTATGTCTTTTTGACATTGACAATATCATTTTGGTGTTTCTTTGATTTAACTGGGTTATTTTAATTGCTCCATGGAAGTATTCATTAAAATTTGGATAGTTAAGATTTTCTTTGACTTTCTGTGTGTGTTTTCAGGCAGATATGGGGATGACATATGCAGAGCTCTCAATCTATGGGAAATTAAGGAAAATTGGAAAGACTGGACCATACAGTATGTTCTGTAAGCTGATTAATATATGGAAGGAAATTTTTACTCCAAGAGAGGTAATATACCAAAGAGAAAAAGATATCAAATAGTTTAATGTGTTTGCCAAAATAGAGCATGTTTGGAGAAACTTTCAGTTAAAAGGAACCTGACCTAATAGTTTCATTATTTTGTGTTTGGAGATTATTCTACAGATGTAGCAGAATATGCTGGAAAAGCTGGCCTGCTTCTCTTAAATGGAGCTTGTTGTCTTGTGCTACAAATTGTTAAAACAATTGTTAATTGGGTAATTTGAAAACAATTACAAAACAATTACTTCAGAATTATACCTTGTGAAAATTGTTCTCTAAAAACAGATGACCAACTACTCTTGAAGCCTTTGGTTTTATGTTCTGAGACAAAAAATGGCTCTTGCTTTGCAAGAACATCTAGACCATGTAAAAGTAGAAAGCAGTCTTCAAAATACTGTGCTCCTCTCCATTTTTAAATGAAAATACTAAGAAACTTCATCTGGTTAAAAGCTATGTTCTTTGTACACCAGGTGGCATCCAAGGTAAAGCATTTCTTCAGGATGTATTCAGTCAACAGGCACAAAATGACCACCCTCACTCCTTCCTACCACGCTGAAAACTACAGTCCAGATGACAACCGCTTTGACCTGAGGCCTTTCCTCTACAACACCTCATGGTCCTGGCAGTTCAGGTGTATAGACAGACAGGTAAATGCCTTCTCTTTCTGGAATGATTTTGTATTTAAATTATTCAAAGTGGGTCAAGCCTGGTTCCAGTGAATCTCCAGTAAAAGACCGCTAACCCTTAGGGTAGCAGTTATTACAGAAATAACTGTGATTGTTCTTTTCATGTAACTGTGAGGTTAAATCTCCTGATTTCAGCGTAGGCTGTTTAGGTTCTTTTTTGTCATACTGGTATGAAAACAAGAACAAGAAAAAATAAAAGAATATGTGTAATATGTGTACTGAGGACTAAAAGTAATAGGTGTACCCAGACTCATGAAGTCCTATGCTAATGGGAGAAACAAGCTTTTGTGTTTTGGTTTCAGTTCAGGACCTGTCTGAAGGGATCTGCTTAATTGCAGAATTAAGGCTTGACCTACATCAGTGTGTGGAGAGCCACACTGTGTAAGAGGCAGCAATTCACTGTGAGTGCTTCTCCCTGCTGCTTTTGCAACAATTCCTTTTTTGAATCTCAAGTTAGCTGACTCACAAATTCGTGTTTGCTAATCACAGCAGCAGTAATGGTACCATGCTCAGTTTGAACACTGAGATGCGGAGGGGCCCAGGTGATTATAGGAACCATGCTTAACTTTTTATAGTTTTTAGCCACCCCTTCAAACTTATTTTTAATGCCTCTTTTATGGCACAAATGCTGGGGTGAAGAATTTTAGCACCTTAAAGTTTTTTCTGCCAGAGATTTTACACCCCAGTTGCTTTTAAGAATATGTTTATACATGTAATAAAATACTAATTCCTTCATCTGTGAAATGCCAGACATGTGGTAATAGTATTTTACTACCTTGAAACCTGGGATAAAATCTGCCATGTGCAGTACTTTATTGTAAAGTAGTATAGTGGGGGATTCTTTACATCATATTGGACTTTTTTCCACTGAAGTACAGGACAAAAGTTATTTTGGTCTCAGTGGGAGTCAGGGAAATGCTTCTGTAGAGTCTGGACCAAAATGTAATTATTTTATGTTTACTGTAAATGTGATTAAGATCTTTTAATGATCCAGATATTGTTACATTCTCTAACTAGATTTGTATGTAATAGCACCTGTGCTCTGCAAGGGTAGTGACCATTGCAACTTATTCCTGGAAACCAGGAGGCAAGTTTGGGGAAGATTTTATTGTGTAATAAGAGTAACCTGAACTGATAACTCCTGCAGCTCTTTGCAAGACTGAAAAATGATAACTTGCAGTGGTTTGAGTCAAATCTGCCCTATTCAAGAAAAGGAATATAGGAAGAGTTTCTTCTTACTGTAGGTGTTCAGGACAATTATAATTCTGAAGAGAATCACTCTCTAGGACAGTGTCCCACTGATGATTCTGCTCCTGGGACTCAATCTGCACTTAAGATTTTTCTGGCATAGTAACAGGACTGTGAAAATATGATATAAACTTGACATAAACCCCACCTTTAGTTAGGTAATGCCAGGTTTTCCTGTAGGAGAGTCGTGTTACAGCTTGAGCTCAGTTGTAAATGGAAACAATTTGGAGTGCTAATGATAGAGAAATCTGTTGGATTTGTACAAAGTACTTTTCTGCTTTGGATGTCTGTAGTGTAGTCAAGCCAGTTTAGTTATCCACTCATGTTTAGTGCAAAATTCCCTTCGCATTTGCTGCAGAAGGAGCAGGGGTAAAAGGAATTTAAGATCATTGCATTTGCTGGGAATTACCAGATTTGCTCTTGGAGTCTTCATGTCATTCAGCTCTACCTGGCCAAGGGGGTTTAGAACAACCCTAGGAACTCTGGCAGTGCTGTGTGTAGCTTCTGCCTTGGAGCTGTGTCTGAAGTAAAGAATTTGTGGTCAGAGCACAAATGATGCACTTCCAGGTGCCAGAATCCTCACTGGGATTGTAATAGCTGCCGTAATTTGAAGGAACTGTGATGCAGCTCAGAAGAAAGCTGGCCCATCTGCCTGCAAGGACTAGATACCTGCAGGCCATCTTCTGCTTTTTCCAGTGTTACACCACAAGATTAGCTGCGTTTGTCAAACCAAAAGATTTATCCACTTCATAAAAAAATGATCTTTGTAGGAGATGTTGATGGAAGAAGAAGCTTATTTTTGCTACTGAATTATTTTCTTTTCTACTTGCAGGTATCCAAGCTAGAAAAAAAGGAAGGAATTTCTTTAGTTGAAGATGTGGACTGACTTCCTGTCTTGTTTAACTGTGGTAATTAATTTGCCGAACAGAATGTTCAAAACTGGATTATATTGTGATAATGAGCAGGGATAACCTGCTTAACAGTTCTTGAGCTGACTGTTGTAATCAATTTTTTTAATTGACTCCCTGTTTTACTCCCAATATACTTAAACTGTAGTTTGGCTAAAGGATCATTAATTAAGGATTTCCTTCAGCTTCTTGAGTTAATTGCCTTTAATTTAAAAACTCACCTTACTTTGTAATAAACTTGTAATTTTGTCAGGCTAATTGACTCAGTTCTTTTCTACATGTTTTTTTATTTACCTGGCACTGGCTTTGTAGACTGGTCCAGTGTTTTGAGTGGCCACAAAGTCAAACTCTGCAGGGTGTTGGAAGCATGTCTGTCTTGAAGCAGATGGGTAATCTTCCTGTTAGTGGGGTCAAATTTAGAGTTTACCTTCTTACTTTGTTTGAATATTGCAGAATGAAGTATAAAATCAGTGTCTTCTGAGCTCAATTAGAGTGTTACCCACATCCTAACTACAGTTTGCGAAAACTTAATTTTTATCTTCTTGTCTTCAAACTGATCTTTTAAATTTGTTCAGGGCTGCGGAGCAATATAAAAGGATGGGCTTGTTCCTTTTTCATTTAATGTTTAGCTGTTCCCATTTCCTTTTTAAACTTTGATTTGAAAGGTGCACTTCTAATAGGGAAAACAAGAAATGCATTTCTGCTGTTCTGGGAAAACAATATTCTTAACTGCAACAACAGGAGAGCTCTGGCCCAGTGAGACTTCTGTTAAAATAGTCTTAAATTCTGCCAATAGAAGATGTCTGCTAAAAAGGGCACATTCTCCACATTTGTTTTCCACAACTCGGGCGTTGATTCACTTGGAGTTAAAGATGCTGCAGGAAGAATGGAAAACCCCAGCTGTGATTTGCCTTCCTTCACAGTTATTTGGCCACTTCCAATTCCAGCTAGAGGAAGTGAATGAATTCTGAAGAGAAGTTCAAAAATTTGTTGTGTATTTGAAGACTTCTTATTTCTTTTTTTCCTCTGGAAGTTACTGGTTTCTCTTTCTGGACAATCACAGAAGAGGAAAGAGGAGATATTTGCTTTCATTCAAATAATAAATGTCTCCTGTGTTGTTACAGTTAGTGTTGTTACCCTAACTATTTCAGACACTTTTCTTTTTTAGCAATTGCATTTACAGCACGTGTACAAATTGCATTTTATTTCTTGCCTGCTAATGCTGACTACAGACTGTACCAGATCACTCCTACTTTCCTTTTACTATCCAGAAATTTTCACTGGGTCTGTTCCATCTGATGCTTCTAGTTCAGCTGTTATCAACACTTAACTCCAATGTTATCAGTGCATTGTTGCCTACTGAGAATGGGAAATAATTCTAATGTCTACCTGATGATGTTCACTTTTTACTGGAGACAACTGTATTGGGTTTGTGTGGCCAGATTTTAGTGACAGGGGGGCTACAGAAGTGGCTTCTTTGAGAAGCTCCTGGAAGTTTCCTGCAGCAGAGGCAGAGCCAATGCCAGCTGGCTCCAGGATGGACCAAGGCCAAGCCAACCAGTGATGGGAGTAATGCCTCTGATAACACATTTAAGAAGGAGGAAAAGGTATTGTGCAGAAGTCATTGCAGCCAGAGAAGAGCAGGGTGAGAACATGTGAGTGGAACAGCCCTGCAGACACCCAGGTCAGGGCAGGAGGGGGGGCAGGAGTTGCTCCAGGCGCTGGAGCTGAGATTCCCCTCCAGCCCCTGGTGAAGCAGCTGTGTCCCTGCAGCCCATGGAGGGAGGGCACAGGGATGCCCAGATCCACCTGCAGCCCATGGAGGGAGGGCACAGGGATGCCCAGATCTGCAGCCCATGGAGGGGCACAGGGATGCACAAATCCAACTGCAGCCTATGGAGGGAGGGCACAGGGATGTCCAGATCCAACTGCAGCCCGTGGAGGGGCCCACACCAGAGCAGGCGGATGCCCAAAGGAGGCTGTGACCCCATGGGAAGCCCATGCTGGAGCAGGGTCTTGGCAGGGACCTGTGAAGAGGGGAGCCCATACTGGAGCAGGTGTTCTGGTAGGACTTGTGCCACTACAGGAAACACACAGCAGGCTGTTCCTGAAGAACTGCAGCCCGTGGGAAGGACTCGTGTTGGAAAAGTTTGTGGAGGACTGTTCTCTGTGAGAGGGAAACCCCCAGGCTGAAGGAGGTGAAGAACTTACTGCCCTGAGGAGGAAGCAGTGGCAGAAGCAACAAGAACTGACCACAACCCCATACACTGTCTCACTATGCCAGTGAGGGAGAGGGGTAGAAAATCAGGAATAAGTTTAGGCCCAGGAAGGAGGGAGGGCTGGGTTGTCCTTAGGATTAGCTTTATTTCTCATTATCCTGTTTTGTTGTGATTGGAAATAAAGTCAAATGATTTTGCTATGTAGATTGTTTTGCCTATGATGGTATTCAGTAAGTGACCTCCCTTCCCTTAATTGATATTTTCTCTCCATGTCCAGCTGAGGCGGGGAATGATGGAGCAGCCCAGCTCAATCCATTGCACAACCATTATGGTAAAGATAACATCAAAGAGTTTTCGTTTTTATCTTCAGCTGGGTCTTGCCCTGACTTGTTTGGAAGTCAGTGTTAAACTTATTTTTTGACTAAACAGTGGTGCAGATGAAAGCAAAAGCTACCCCATTGCTATTTATCAAACATACATGAAATTATACATGCTCCTCTCAGAGATAAATAAAGGTGGCCCTTAGAGACCAAGCAATTTTTTGTCTTTTGGCCGAATTTGACACATCATGACTATGAGCTTGTTATCCCTACATACCACCAGGTCCCTGAAAAGAGAGCTGGCCTATCACAACACCATTGTCCACAATGAACATTGCTACCTGGTCCATGATTTTATTTGCAATTCAACTAGTTCTTACAACTAAGAGTCACCTTATAAGTCTTGACTAGTAAATGCGTAAAATATTCACTGGAGTAAAGAGCACCCCGTTGGATAAACAACGTGTAGCTTTCAATTAGAGAGCAAAGGATGGGTCTACTTTTACTTGCCAGGCAGGAATACTAAAATGACTCTCGTGTTCATCATTATGCTGCCACAGACCCCAGTATGCGGCAGAATAGCGTTGGCAAATTGTCCTGACGCCTCTTTTGAAATTGCAGCTCTATGAAATCGACCACGGCAAGGGCGTGTGAGGGGGAGCGTGAGAAAAGCGGGCGAGTGAAGCATCTTTAACAGCGAAAGCAACATGAGTGAAGTTCACGGCTGCTCATGGAATACCTAGGTGATTAAATAGAAATCAAGTACTTTCTGCAACC
The DNA here is from genome assembly GCA_034509185.1 of Euphonia xanthogaster. Classification (NCBI taxonomy): domain Eukaryota; kingdom Metazoa; phylum Chordata; class Aves; order Passeriformes; family Fringillidae; genus Euphonia; species Euphonia xanthogaster. The sequence goes on from JAYDZK010000268.1 coordinate 6,523,991, forward strand.
AGGGATGTGAATGGTTATTTAGGAGTGTGATTTATGCGGGAAGCGGCCCCGCAGCTGCCCTGAGGCACCCAGCCAGGAGCCTGCACCTAGCCTGAGACAAAAAAGATGTAACTCCTTACCAGGGATGTATTTTTTTAAGCCCATAAATGACGTGTGGGATGTGAAAACCCGACACTTTTCTCCCCCACACCCCGCCTGCTCCAGGCTCCAGTACCCCCGTTCGCCAGGGGCGGGCGGGAAATGGCGCCCAGGGGGCGAAAGCCGGGCCAGCGCTGGCCGTGGCGGGAGGAGCCCGGCGAGCCGCGGCGCCCGCTCTCCCTCGCAGCCGGTCACATGTGGCGGGCGGAGCCGCCCGGGGCGGGCCGAGCCCCGCTCCCCTCCCGCCCCTAGCCGCTGCCGATGCCGGCCCGTGGCCGCACAGCCGGTGCCAGCCCCGCACAGCCCGTGCCAGCCCCGCACGGCCCGTGCTGCCGGCGCTAAGCGCGGTGCCGAGCCGCCGAGGAGGCGATGGCGAGGCGGCCGAGCCCCGCTCGCTCCCGTTCGTATCGCTGTGACTTTATGGAAGTCATCAACTATCGCTGCGGCGCGTCGGTCACCGCCCGGAGGTGCCCGGCAGAGCAGGGCAAGGCTGGCTCGCTCCGATTTGGGCTTGTGGTTATTCACTTAATGGAGATTCGACAGCAAATGGATCACTGTGCGAGGCTGCCGGGTCTCGGAGCGTGCCGAGCCCAACTTCTGAGCGGGGATGAAAGGGATGCTGAGGCGGTGTGGAGACAGGACTGGTAAGAGCTGCCGAGCAGCAGGGCGAGCCAGAACAGCAGGACGAGGGGGAAAGAGAAAGGCGGTGGGAAGGAAGGAGAAGAAGATAGGGAAAGATCGGTTTAAATCCAAGTGATGTCTTTTTCTTCCTGAATGTAGCCTCCCGCCCTGGCCGAGGTGGCGGGTGTGGGTTCGCGATGCTGGAGGAATAGCTCGTTTTCCTGTCCAGCAGGAATCCCTCCTGCCCTGTCCCCGCCTGACCGGGAGCCAGGAGGGACACACAGGGAGCTCCGGGATGGAGCCGTGGAGTTCATCCCCTGCCTTCCCCCCTGCATCTCCCCCTTGGCACATTAGCATGCAGGGTAGGCTCTGGCGTGTATTTAACGGCTCCATTTGCTCTGCCAGCTCACAGCGCCCTTCTCCAGCTCGGCTCTGCCTCCCGGAGCCGCCGCTGCAGCCCCGGGGATCCGGGGAGTGGGGCCGTGCCCAGCTGGGCTGGGCAGCGAGGGCACAGCGAGCGGCTGGAAGGGGAGGGGGCAGCGCCAAGCGAGCTCAGGAGAGAGGCAGCGAGAGCCTCCGTCTCGGCAGTAATGAGGGAGAAGCTGTTTAGTCATCTCTCTATATATACTTTCACAATGATGATCACATTTACTGATTGCTTCTGACTGCATTTAGAGAGGGAGTCAAGAGGCAGGCAGCACAGCTCACCTTCCATCCTGAGGAGTGCCTGCTCCCCCTTCCTCCCCGTCCCCCAGATTTAGCCCTACTTTTGGGCGCCGAGTGTCTTTCCCTTCCAGGTAAGGCAGCGCTGCAAGATGGGGCTCTCGGGGCTCGCCGGGAGGAGGGAGGGGAGAAGTTTGCATGCATTTATCCTAAGCCTGTTGCTTTTGCTCCTAAATCTCCCCAGCAGATTGAGGGAGGGAGTGTTTTGCAGAAAGTTTTATTTTCTGGTGTTGCTGCGAAGGGGAAGGAATGTGTGGCTGACAGAAGACACCGAGGCTTTGGCTGACATATTTTGCTTTAAAGCAAAGGTCTCTTTGCTGCCTGAGCCTGACCCAACAAGGACAGGAGAGGGAAGAAGGAATCATCTCCAGGCTCTTCACTCCCATTAGCAGGGTCTCATCAAGAAACTTGCAGTGTGGTTATTCGATTTCAGATCAGCCCTGTCTGCCTCTAGAAAGGGAAACACTGAGATTTTTGGTTTGTCTCTGCTCTCTTGAGATGATGAAGAGACATTGATCAGTGTGGAGCTACAGTGGTAAGAATCCATCCTTTATTTCTGGACCCTTTGGGTGAACAGTCATTACTGTTCTCTGCCTGGTTTTCCTCCTGAGCTGTCCTGACCCAGGCTGGGTTTTTGGGGTTTCTTGGGTTTTTTTGGGGTGCCCCCGGAGCGGCTGCAGCGGAGCCAGCGCTGCTCGGGAGGGACCCAGCGGGGTCAGGAGTGCTGGGAGGGGACAGGGGGCTCCTGCTCAGCCTTTTCTCCCACATTCGCTCGACTGCTTCGTTGTCCCCATAGTTATCTAAAGAAAACAGATTCTTTTCTCTACAGATACTTTTTAAAATCAGGAGGCAAATGATTCTATTTTGTGTACCAGGTCTTCTAAATGTCATCAGCAGGGTGCCGGTCTGCTGTGAACCAGTTCCTTTTAAATTACATGCAGAAATTATGGTAATTAAAATTAGAAATATGGATATAGCTAAATATATGCTTGTTAGAATTAGAGTGTGTCTGTTTTCTATGAGAGCTCCAGACACTGTCAACAGTACATTAGATTTTGAGTCCAGCCAATTGCTTTCCAGCCCAAACAGACTGGTTGGCAGTTACCAAAATCCAAGCAGGCAGAAAAGGGGGATTCTTTCTACATTCTGGAATTCTACATTCTAGATAAACTGGTTGCTTCGTCTTTTTTTGACTCAGCTTAGGTTGTACAGGTCAGAATTATAAACCCAGTCCATTCTCTCTCTCCCTGTTTTCTTCCCCTTCCTTGAGGGAGTGGTAGAGTTCCAAGGACTCATGGACAAGAAAAAGCAAAACCTCTGCAGCAGGGGTTTCACTTCTCACTCGTGGTCCTTCGGATAACCTACAGCTGAAAAAGGCTCCTCTTGTGTGTATTTGAGGATCAAATGGGGTAGATCCAATGTGATCTGAGAGTGGAGCTGGGTGTGCTCCGTTGTTCTAACCAGCTGCATCTCTTGGACCCAGAGAAACGGGAACTAAACTTCCACAGAAGAATTCCCCTTTCTTTCTCTTTTGCTTTGATCTCCTGTCCCTTCCATAGCTGAGGTATTTATAGCTTGCCCACATATACTGCCAGCATAGAAGGACCCATTTTATCTTTCAAAAATTGATTTAAAAATGTGTAAGTCACTTATGAGTTACCAGTGCTTTATTGGAACAATTATATGTGAAGTATTTATAGTGCCTCAGCAGCTAATGTAGGTAACCTGGAATCCACAACCAAAGTTATGAAAGTACAGAAGAGATTTCTAATGTGGTTCCCCTGAGAAATCAGGGGAGATGAGATCCAACGTGCTGGAACTGGTCAGGTCACCAGTCAGTCCTGGAGAAGGACGCTGATGATGTGCTAAGTGAAATTAAAACCCAGGCAAGACAGTTTGCCAGCAGGGAAAGCAGGAACAAGATGCCTTTTCTTGTTTTCTCGATTTTTTGCCTGTATATATTTGGTGATTAATGGATGAAATAATCCTTATTTTGCTGCCTCCTGTTCTTAAGTGTTCCATGAAAGTTACAAGATGCACCACTGGCGGTAGAAGGGTGCAGTCTGAGCCCCTGGAGAAGCCCTTTCAGCTGGGGGCTTTCCAAAGCCAGGCAGAGAAGGCTCCCAGGGCTGAGCTCTGCCTCAGCCCTGCTCCCCAGGGCGGCCAGGCCGATTCACGCAGTAAATTCCCTCTCTGGGGGGACAGAAAAAGTGGTGGTGCTTTGCAACACTGAGCAGCTCTTTGGAGGGAAATCCTGTGAGATGTTTGCCCCAGTGCCGTGCAGATAAGCAGCGTCTCCTTGGGATGAGCAGCACCGTGGGTTATTTATTATATGTTCTGTAATTACCAAAGCTCTTCAGCAGCAGCAAGATGCTCGCACGAGGGATCTCAATTGTCCTTTAGACAGTAAAATTGCATAGGAAGATGCTCCACATTAAGGTGATGGATGTTAATTTGCCCTGAAGAGGGAGAGCATTTCTGTGAGCACTTCAGGCATTTTCACCACAGACTCATTCTATCATTTTTTATTCAGTATTTTGATGGCCCATTGGAATCAATAATGCTGCAGCCTTACTGGATGGAATGGCAGCTTTCATGCAAGTTAAAAACTTTAGAGTAAAACTGCCTACAAAGATACAATTAGGCTTTGAGGGCCTGAGTCAGTGGAATCAATGGAATTTCCATTGATAAATTGACTTTTGATAGGGCTCCTAATGCATCTTATATGATAATGGCACCTCTCTTCAGATAAATTCATGGTAGAATTAGAAAAGCAGAAGGGAAGTGGAAGTGAAAGCAAGTTAAAACAAAAGGTAAAGACTGTAAGAACTCTGACCAAAGATCAAAAAGATAAGACAAATTCATGGCTAGATCAGAACACAGAAACTACTCAAACTTCAAGAGATTGCTGGCCTCTGGTAGCTGAGGATCTGGACAACTTGGAATATTCCTCATCTAAAACTCCAAGAATGCAGTGAATGTATTTGGTTTCAGCCTAGGAGTCCTTCAGTTCTTCAGCTGAAGGATTCTGGCCCTGCTAGCCAGGAAGCAAGTAAAGCATTTTCCGGCTGGGAAGAAATTCTCCAGCTTTGGGGCCTTCCTTCATTCCGATGTTCTTGGTATTTGGTAGCTTAATCCATCAGCCTTCACACCTGGGATTGGAGCTTACTGGTGCTCAGGTATTCTGAACAATGTTTCCCCAAAAAATCAGAATTTTCCTCTGGTCCACTGGAGGGCTGCAATACAAATCCCACCTCTGAAAGAAAGAGAGCAGCAGAAAACTACTGCTGAGGCCAGGCCGTGCATTAAAGATGGACGAGAACTGCTGAAAACCAGATAAAAATTTCCATTTCTTTCAACTAGAGATGTTCTTAGTGCAAGATTCAGAACATCCTGAACCTGTCTAGGACTGGAAATGCCCAGTTAAGCCCAGTCGTGGGCTCTAGTGGTGTATGATTCCACTGCAGGCTGATTCCACTGGAGTTCCCAGCTCTTTCTTGACAGCTGTAGTTAAACTGATGAGCACAGGAGGCTTACACCTGGGGAATTATGGATTAGTCTTGTTTGTGAGGAAGCAAATATAAATTACGGTGTTTATGCTACTTTTAAAATGCTTTTAATGAGGAATCATTTGCTATTCAAAGTTTCAATCTATAGTAATGCCATAACCCCGCTGAGCTGATTCTCCTGTGCCTTGTTCAGCATCACTCTCCACCAGCGGCTGGAAACTCTCGCGTCTGTGCTGGTCCTGGGCTCTTCCACCCAACGGGGCAGGGCGTGACTGTGTGCTGTGTTCTCTTCTCTTCTGTGTTCTAGATGGAACTGGTGTGACTCCCAGCAGGTCCCAGCAGCCTCCCCAGCCCCACCTGCACTAACACGGCCCGGGCTCATCATGGCAGCAGGAGTGGCAGCGTGGCTGCCCTTCGCCAGGGCGGCTGCCATAGGATGGATGCCAGTGGCCAACTGCCCCATGCCGCTGGCTCCGACGGAGAAGAACAAGAGGCAGGATGAGCTGATCATCCTCAACGTGAGTGGCAGGCGCTTCCAGACCTGGAGGACTACACTGGAGAGGTACCCGGACACTCTCCTGGGCAGCACGGAGAAGGAGTTCTTCTTCAACGAAGACACCAAGGAGTACTTCTTTGACCGGGACCCCGAGGTCTTCAGGTGCATCCTCAACTTTTACAGAACTGGCAAGCTGCACTACCCCAGGTACGAGTGCATCTCTGCCTACGACGAAGAGCTGGCCTTCTACGGGATCCTCCCCGAGATCATCGGGGACTGCTGCTACGAAGAGTACAAGGACAGGAAGCGGGAGAACGCGGAGCGGCTGATGGACGACAACGACTCGGAGAACAACCAGGAGGGCTCCATGCCCTCGCTGAGCTTCCGGCAGACCATGTGGCGCGCCTTCGAGAACCCCCACACCAGCACCTTAGCCTTAGTCTTTTACTACGTCACCGGGTTCTTCATCGCCGTCTCGGTGATCACCAACGTGGTGGAGACCGTGCCCTGCGGCTCCGTGCCGGGGAGCAAGGAGCTGCCCTGCGGAGAGCGCTACGCCGTGGCCTTCTTCTGCCTGGACACGGCGTGCGTGATGATCTTCACCGTGGAGTACCTGCTGCGGCTGTTCGCGGCGCCCAGCCGCTACCGCTTCATCCGCAGCGTCATGAGCATCATCGACGTGGTGGCCATCATGCCCTACTACATCGGCCTGGTGATGACCAACAACGAGGACGTCAGCGGGGCCTTCGTCACGCTGAGGGTTTTCAGGGTTTTCAGGATTTTCAAGTTCTCCCGCCATTCCCAAGGCCTGAGAATCTTGGGCTACACTTTGAAGAGCTGTGCCTCCGAGCTTGGCTTTCTCCTCTTTTCCCTCACTATGGCAATCATCATCTTTGCAACTGTGATGTTTTATGCGGAGAAAGGGTCCTCAGCGAGCAAATTCACCAGTATTCCTGCTTCCTTTTGGTACACTATTGTAACCATGACAACGCTGGGGTGAGTATTACTTTTCCTTTTCCTGAGCAGCAGGCAAGCATGTACAGGGAGCTTGACTTCAGCTCCTCAGCGTTTTCCTGGGTGCATGTTCGAGAAGGGGCTGGAAGTGTACAGGGCTTGATTATTCTTTGCCTTACAACTTCTGCAATTTGCGTGCGGTTGTATAAACCAGAAAAAGCTCTCACACCCACTTGACAAATGCTCGGCACCACGGTAAACGAGTGCAGGAGGAGCAGAGTGGTGGAGTAGCAGGTTCTGATTCATTCCTGCAGGGGGGAAAAGCTGACCCCAGTGCGAGGGCCTGGAGAGGAGCTCTGCTCTCGCCGACGTTGGCTCCAGCCATGCGTCTCACACAAAGCTGCTGATGGGTCTCTTGTGTCTCCTTGCAATGTCAGTCCTTGTTTCTCCCCTTGACTTGCCAAGAATTACAGATTTGCTGAATTCAAGTGGATGTTGTGGGTCGCTGTACTGGAATACTCAGGGATGGGCAGGATGTGATCTGGTTTTTACTCGGCTGAGCGGGAAAGGGTTCTTTCTGTGCTTAGCTGTACGTTTGAGAGCTGAGCGTGCTGTGGGGCTGCAGTGGAATTTCAACCATTCCCATGGACAGGTACAAAGATAATGAAATCAAAACAAGAGGAATGCAGTCTGGAGGGCTCTTTGCCCCCTTGTATTTAATTTCTGTCTCACAGATGTTGCGACTGAGATTATAGATTTGTGCTTCTGCTGCTCTGAACTAAAACCCCTGGGAGCAAAATGGCCAAACCCTCACCCTGACAAGGTTGAGGAAAGTGGGCACTGCAGGCTGCTGCTTGGGGCACACACAGAACCAGGATCGAGGGCAATCTCCTCATCCCACACATCACAGCAGTTCAGGAAATCTGGAGTTACTTTGCAAAGAGAGAGTTCACACAGTTTAATACCCAGATGTAGACAATTCTCCTCCTTGTAACGCAGCGACCACTTTTTCTCTAAACTGCTTTTGATTTTAAACACTTCTCTGTGCCTATTATACATGAACAGGCTCACAGTAGCACTTTTCAATTATTAAAATCATAATTCAGCTGTCAGAAAGGCGCCGAATCTGGGCACATGACAACTGGAAGTCTGAATTTCTTCATTAAGTGCGAGTGTAGAACCTGTTTGTCATAGTCACCTAAAGATCTCTTATTCTTCCTTTTTAATAACGAAGCAAAGTTTGCAGGTTTATGGCAAAAGCTGTTCCTTCCCCCGGGGAAGGTAAAACTTAGAAATCAAAGCTGGGCTTTGCATCCCAGCCCTGCCCCAGCTCAGCTTTCCAGTTCTGACTGGTCCATACTGGTCAGTTCCCCCTCCTGTCCCCACCATGGGATCTGACCAGGGACACCTGCCTTGGGTAGCTCCTTCAGGTGTCTCTGCACAAGGGGAGAAAATCCAGCTCTGTTTCCAAGTTCCCCTTAATAATCATCACACCATCCTGTCATGGACACAGCCTGCAGCCTCTCACACTCAGACACAGCCTGCAGCCTCTCACACTCAGACACAGCCTGCAGCCTCTCACACTCACTCAGACACAGCCTGCAGCCTCTCACACTCACTCAGACACAGCCTGCAGCCTCTCACACTCGGGCTGTTACATCTTTGTGACAGGAGCTGGGGTCAGGGGCTGGCCTGGGTGGGCTGGGAACAGCCCCAGGATGTGCAGAATGTTCTGGAGAGCAGCTGGGGCTCTGCTCCCACCAGGGCTGAGCTGGGTTTGGGTCCCTTCCCTCCCTTTCTGAGCACAGAGACAAACCCAGTGCTCCCAGGGACCTCAGTGTTCTCAATTTGCTGCAATCACAGAAATCACAGAGGAACGGGTGCTGGAAATGAGCTGACATGGATTTAAGAAATTAGACATTTAAACACGGCTTTGTAAAGGTTCACTGGGAAGGGACCTAGAAAATGATGTGAAGTCTGAAAACTGAGGCTTCTGGAATTACTGATTTGGGACTTTCAGGTTGTTTCCACCTTCCTGACTCCCCCTGTGTGGGGTGGGGAGTCATCAACCCTCCTGGGGGAGTTCACCCTCCAGGACTAACCTTCCTGGCCCACTTCATCTCCCCAAAAATCCTTGCAGTTCTGACAAACTGGCACTTTCAGACAATATTTCATATACATCTCTCTTCAGAAGTCTTTTCAATCTGTTTGGAAGGATCTTGTTGCTCATGAGAGTCCTGGCAGTTCCTCCTGCAGAGAATGCAGCCAAGGTCTCTAACGTGCCCATCAGCCCATCAGCCTTGCCCTCCTCAGTGCTGGCCACTTCACTGCTTGGGTTTCAGCAGCACTCAGGGCTTTTATCCAGACCTTAAACATTCCCTGCCTTTTGCCCTTAATAATTCAGCCAGCATTTAAAACAAGAAACTATGAAGCACTACAGTTTTTAACTCAAAATCATTATATATATATATATAGTTTGTTTTCCCCACCAATACATTTAAACCCAGAGAAGTGCAGCCTTCCCTGAGGCTGGAATCCCACCACTGCTTTGACAGAGTAGAGGAGTGATCTGGAAGGTGCAGGATAACTTTTTCCCTGTTACTAAGAAAAGCTCCATTTGTGTAAAACCAAAGTTTACTTACAGCAAACAAACAAGGCCAACAGCAGGAGACCATTAACCCTCCACTGTCCTGTGCACCAGCTGCTCTCCCAGATTCCCAAGCATCTTTGGGATACAATCACATTTCCAGACTGACCCATAAATAAAATGCAATAAAAATGCATTTTTTCTTGAAGGTGAATCCCAGCATCAATAAATAAGCCCTGGTTTTGGTGGGGTTACCATGCAAATCAGATTAGAGACATTCAGGATGACTTGCAGGCTCCTTAGGCAGTTAACAGCCCAGGGAGACAGGTACAGCAGCTTTTCTGGAGTGGGAAACAAAGCAAAGGAATTAAATTATCCTGACCCTGCATCTCCAATCCCTCTGCTGTGCTCATCAGCCCTGCTTTAACAGAGGCTGTTTTTAATTCAACACAATTTAAATTTTGCTCAGGAGGCTTTATAATGAAAGCATTATTCTTGGGTGCATCTTAAATCAATCTGAATTACTGAAACAACTACTCAAAATTAATTCAAAATCAGCTCTCCAATTCATGCAGAAACATTTGTCTCAAGAGGCCAACAGCTCCCCATCTCCTCTCTGGTGCCTGGGCTCTGCCTGTGCCAGAGCCTTCCCGTGTCCTGCAGGAGGCTGGGACCCTGAGCTGCATTCCCAGCTCAGGAATGCAGGTGCTGCCAAGAGCAGCAGTGCCAGGCCCAGCCCAGCACCTCATCCCTGTCCTGGCTTTTGGCTAACTCAATGTGCTATGGGTTCCCATCTCTGCAGAAATGGGTCAATCAGAGTGAATTTGGTTCCTTTGGTGCAGAGCATTCATTTTCATGGAATCACAGGACGGGTGGGGTGGGAAGGGACCTCAAACCCAGCTCATTCCAACCCCCTGCCATGGGCAGGGGCACTCCCCACCAGCCCAGGCTGCTCCCAGCCCCACCCAATATTCAGTTTTATTCACTTTTAGGGAGCAGTACGGGTGGGGAAGCCTCAGCTTCTCCATCATGTGCAGCACAAACATGAAACCTCTGTCCCCCCACTAAACCCCACGCCAGTTTTGCCCAGAGAAAGTGTTTTTCTAAGCTTTTTACAGCTGTTTTCATTTAATCTGACAGCAGCAGTACGTTTCAGACTCCTAGGCAGTGTCCATGACCTGCAGCAGAGGCATCAAATTGTAGCTGTGAAAACCTGAGTGCCACAAAAACCTTCCTGCAGCTCCTGCTGGGCACGGCAGCCAGCCTGGGAGGGAGCAGAGTCCTGGGATGGGGGCTTGGAAGGGACCTCAGAGCCCCTCCAGAGCCATGGCAGGGACACCTCCCCTGTCCCAGGTGCTCCCAGTGCCCAGCCTGGCCTTGGGCACTGCCAGGGATCCAGGGGCAGCCCCAGCTGCTCTGGGCACCTGTGCCAGGGCCTGCCC
>JAYDZK010000268.1:6536384-6546652 GCA_034509185.1 Euphonia xanthogaster
GACAACACAGTCCAGGAGCAGGAATGTGGAGGAGTGAGTGCAGTGTCTGAAAACAAACTGCGCGCTTCTTCTCTCTCCTTTCACTCTCAGGACAAGTCTTAAAGGCGCAAAACTTATTATTCAGCATAAACAGAACAAGACAACTGGGGATAAAAGCATCATACAGTCAACCTAGGACAGTCTGCCATAGTGTTTGCCTCTTCCATTAATTTAATTTGCTTTTACTTGAGGCTACATGGAAGCTCTCACTGAGCTTCTGTTGTTGTTAAATCGGAGTCCATTGCTAGCTGATGCAAAATATCTTTCCTAATGTTAGCCTGGAACAGACATGCAGATAAAATAATGTAACTGATTAGCTAATTTCTCAGGCAGTGAGGGATTTAAATATATATTTTTTAAAAAGAATAATATTAATTTTATTAGCAGGCTGGATACCCCATCTTCTGGCAGGCTATGAAATGTCGGCTTCAGCTTACTCCAGTGGTGTTCAAAGTTTGTAGGCCAGGGCATCTCTCTTCTGTTCCTTCCATACTTCCTATTCTTGGGTTTGTTTTGTAGCAAAAGACATAAAAACCCAAAACCAACCAAGCAAAAAAGCCCCACATCAGACTTTTTGTATGAAGACTCAGCTTGCTTCAGGCTTTCCTGGGATAAATGGCTTCTTCTCAGAGAAGCAAAATAAAGCTGTAGGTTATTTCTAGAACAATCTTTTTGGGATAAAAATTGCAATATCACCTAGGCAACTGCTATAGACTGAAAGGTGTCTCTCTAAAAAGAAGTTTGCATTTCTAACAATTAGAAGACAGAAGTTCCCAAATTCTTTGTGTTATTCAAAACCTTATTTTTAGACTAATTAGCATTTTTAAGGAAGTTGCTGTTGGAATATAAAATAATGACATAGTTTTGTCTTTCAGGTAAGCTCAGTAAAAGTTTATTTTCATTGACTCAGCAGAAAACAGATATTTAGGTTGTTCTTTGTAAATACTGGTGAGCTTTGGTTTTAAGTCGCTCTTCTGCAATGCTTATAGTTAAATATCAACATTCTGAGACACAGAGAAACAAAATAGATGATAAAATGATTTAATGCATTTTAATAACTGAAAATTAGGTAGAATATTAAAAAGTAAGAGTAAGCAGTTGAGAAGTATTTTCACTTAAAAAGCTTCAGGCACTGTTCTTGATGTTCACAATTACCTCAACTGTGGTATTAATATAACTTCAGTGTTAATTGCATTTTGCTTTCTTACTTTGTGACAGAAATATTCAAAGCTAATAGTTGGTTGTGTTCCTTACAGGTGGTTTTCTATGCATTTGCTATAACTGGAATAATGCTGTTTAAAGGTGCTGTTGTTCCCTTGGGAAATACCAGGTAAGATTCTAAATATCACTGCCCAGAAAGAATCTGTTTTTCAAAAACATCTGCATCTTTTTACCTCTGAGCTGTTTGTGGTTGGTTTTGTTTGTTTTTTTTTGCTCTTGTTCTTTGAGCCACCCTACTTTTAATGTTAAACCACACAGCTTCATTATCTGTTACTCCTTCTGTTTCTTCTTGCTGCATGGAAATTGCAGGAATGCTTATCTGTAGTTTTACCCTGCTTTATCTGAAATATGTTTTTTGAACTTATTTCCTTGTTTTTTGCCTGTTTGAGATAATCCGACTTTCTCCAAGGGGCTCAGAAGAGTTCTAAAGTAGAGTTCACAGGAAGCTGGGTTCACATCAGCCTGTAATCTCTTGCAGTGCTGCCAACACCACACATGATAATGGCACTCTGCAGTGTGGGACCTATGAACAGCTGGAATATTGGCCCAACAACTTCGATGACTTTGCTGTGAGTGTGTTCATGGATGAAAACCCTCGTTCTTCCACTCTGCTTGTCTGTCCTCTTCATTTTCTGAGGCTTAGATCTGTGGTATAGCCACTTAAAGGCTGTTCTACTCCTGTATTTTAGGCAGCAGTGGTGACCCTCTGGGATGTGATGGTGGTGAACAACTGGCAAGTCTTTTTGAATGCATTTTCAAGATATTCAAGTCCGTAAGTAGCTGTAGGAATACTGAAGAAGTCCCATATAAATCCAGCTTATAATATGCCTGAAGAGGAAGTATACACATAGCACAGTTCCTACCATCTGCTCAGAGGGGTGCTGCTTACCTTTCTTGTGGACCAATTCTGATATATAGGAAATAAACCTAATGCTTCTGTGTTTTCTGTGTGGATGAATAATTTTTTTCTAGACTTAAAACCTTGGACATACCTTTCATTTCTATTTACTGAGTTCATGGGGGATGTTTGAATGAACTGGATAGTGCCTGGGTTGAGCTGTTCCAGTGACCCTTGGCTGTTTAACTCAGGAGAGTGACTCTGTTTAGCTAACCTAATGAAAAGCAAACATTTTTTATTTTTAATTTTCTGATTCAGGCCCCCTTTCTATTAAGAAAGTAGTATTATATTTCAAGGAAAAAAATGGGATTTCATGGTGCTCTGCTCAGGCTGAGCTTATTTACTGCCTCCTTTATGTATTGTCTGTTCATCTGATCTGCAGGTGGGCAAAGATCTATTTTGTAGCCTGGTGGTTGATCTCCTCTGTCATCTGGGTTAATCTCTTCGTAGCTTTACTTCTGGAGGTAAGGAAGTATGTTTATTTGGTGTGAGATCCTGAGAGTGGGTTCTAATTTGTGCAAGAAATGAAAAGAACCCAAACAACTTTATGTTGGGTTTGTGTGTGTGCTTATTTTACCTTTCTTGCTGCCCTATGCCCAAGGAGCTGAGGAACTGTTTTCTTTTTCCTAGACAATTGTATGTTTTATTTGCACTTTTGTCATAAAACTTGTTGTGTCTCATTGGTTATGTACAATTTCATTGTAACACTCTCCTTATTATAAAGATGAGAAGTATTTAAAGTATTATAAAATTGCTTGTTTCTCATACATTGCCATTTAAATTCAGCATTAATTATTCAAGCTGTAGACTTTTTTGCATTTTAATTTGTCAGCAAATGAAGTGAGCAATTTAAATTCAAAATTTTTATTTTATTTGGTTCTCCTGTGTTTCTTCCCACCCCAGTTTGAATTACCACGATTGTTCAGTGCTACTCTGGAGAAGTGGAACTGATTACTTATTTTCAAGAGATCATATTCTAGAGATTTTCAGAGAAACTGTGAGAGTGCAGTTGCCTGAGCAATGCCATGAAGAATGTGTGGTTCTGCTAGTTACTCATGGCATACTTTCCTGCAAATCCAAATTTCTGCTGGAGAAGGGAATGCTAATCATAGCAATCTCCTCCAGGTTCACCATTGTAGACTTCTCTTATAGGTAGTGGAAGGAACTGAGAGCCTGTAGGGGGCACTTCACCCCATCTCAAGCCCTATGAAAGTTTCTGTTGGAGATGTTCTTGACATTGCTGAGTGTACTGAGAATTAAAATTTACTACAGTAGGAAGAGAGGCAAACTTTCAGTCTAGGACATCTTCTACCTACTTGTTTCTGCAGGGCTGCGGCCAAATGTTGCTGTCAGAGCCAAGATGCAGCATTCCATTGCAGGAGAGCAGGATGTTGCTATTGTTTTTTGTTTTTTTTTTTTGGGGGGTGGGGGTTTGGTTTGGTTTTTTTTTTGTGTTTTTGTTTTTTTTTGTTTTTTTTTTTTTTTTTTGTTGTTGTTGTTGTTGTTGTTTTTTTCCTCTGAGTTGTGTGTGTACACTGTAGGTATTCATCTGTCGGAGTTATTCAAAATGGGTAAGGGAACATGGCAAAACCTAGACTAGCAGTATGTTTATATGTTGTTGGGTTTTTAAAGAGGAAGAAATTCATATCAGGTGAAGTCTTGTGGGTAGTTCTCACGATTGTCTTGGGGAGGCAGTCCTTGCTAGGAGCTGAAGGCAGTAGGGCTGTCTTCTGCTCTGCTCTTCTTTCAGTTTGTGATGAGAAAGTTATTTCATTGCTGGACAAAGGCCTGAGTAAAGTAGTGACCTGCAGCAAGTAAATAAGCTGATGCCTAACTAAATCAGTGTTCACCCTGTAAAATCAAACCTCACCTGCCTCCCAAATCTTATCTGCAAACACAGTGACTAGATATAGCCTCTTTTCTGGTGCCATCAGAAGAAGCCTTTATATCTTTTGCTGTTCCTTTTACATTTCAGAACTTTATTCACAAGTGGGACCGCCGCTGCCAGCGAGAGTCTCTTTCAGATATTGAATACCAGAGGACAGTTGAACTCATGTTCAGGTGAGTTTGGCTGGACTTGATAATCAGTGTAGTTTTTTTCTTTGTCTGATTTAAGGAATGTGTGCTGGCTGCAAGATATCTTCTGTTTCCTCCCTCTGAAGCAAACTGTTTCATTTGAAAGTTTGGAGAAATCCAGCAAGAGCTTTAGTTAGGCCTCCTTTAAGCTGACTTGGTAGCCTAACCTTTATATGCTTTGTGCTCACGGTAGGATGGGACAAGAGGTGCTGGGGGTGAGGGGAACAACTGCAGAGGGAGGAAAAAACAAGGGAAAGAAGAAAAGGGAAGATAAGGGAAGTGATGCATGTTCTTGGCTTATTATGAAATTGTGGGTGGTGAGTTAATACTTGATGATCGTGCATTAGTGGAACTTGTGGTGCATGTTGGATACTCAATAGTAACATTGGGAGCATGTTCTCATTTGGGAGTTTTTTTCAGGAAAACAAATCTACTGACCTTCAGTTGTGTTGTACTGTGTGCAGGAAATTGCTTCCCTGCTCCTTATGGGAAAACAGCTGCTGGTTTCCATGACACATCTGTAGAGGATGGATCACTTGCAACTAGATGCATCTTTAGGGAGCATCAGCTTATTGCAATTTTAATTCCTTGTTTCATTCCTGAAACAAGCACACATTGCATCTCAGTATAAGCGTTGCAAAAACAAATGCTGGGAAGCTCCCTTTGCTGCCCCTAACAACTCATGCTTTTTCTTTGTAGAGATGTTTTGGAAGAACCTACAGAGGAGGAGTTGATGGAAAAACTGCACCAGCACCCTCACCTGCACTTATGTAGGTGACTGGTGGGAAGGACTGATTTATTTAGACCTCTGTTTTCTTGAGGTTGTCAGCTGGAAGAAACTGAATGGATTTTCTGTGAGATGCTGTTAGGAGAGAGGCTTGTAGGACACTGTGAGATTTTGCTTGGCAATTCTCTGCAGAAAGGTTTTTTATTTTGGGTTCATATCTTTTTTTGAAAAAGATTTGAATCCTGCTAACTTGATTTTAAGTTGCAATTTCAGAAGGAGTATTGCAGCTGTTATTTTTATGGGGTGTTGATATCAGAAGGTTTTATTTACTTTTTTTAATAGGGAAAGTCTGTTTAAAATGCCAGTGCACTTTAAAACATGAACTTTATAACCACTAAGCCTGCTACTTTTTTTAGCACAAGAAAATGGGGCTGCCTTTTTTGGCAGGCAAGTGTGGCAAGGGCTGCAACCTGCAATTTATGAATGGATTAGGCAGGACCAGAACAAAATCCTTAATCTTCTTCTAGTGAGACCTGAAACACTATTTTTATTGTAATGTGACACTAGCATATCTTACCAAATTTTCGGGAGTTAATCACGTCGAAGCACAATCAATTCCAGCTTAGTAACAGGGACTGCCTGCTTTGCACATCTTCTGTTTTTCTTTGCTTTCCGTGGGGGGTTCATGCTGGTTGTGCCATTCAGGTCACTGAGAGCAGTTAGAACCTGGACTGGAGTAGTTGCACTCGTGGTTTTCAATGTGGTAAAACTAAGCTCTCTTTCAGAGTCAGTATTCTCATGTTGCTCTTTACTGAACCTCTTCCTTTTACTTTCTTCCGAGTCCTGTTCCACACTGTGTTGTATTTAATGGAAAAGCTAAGGGGAATCAGCTTTGGCTGGAATGTTGTACCATCATCACTGGAGTCACCCACTCAAAGGGGAAAGGGGAAGAAAAAAAGGTTGAATGGGATAATCAAAGTGCTTAACTGTTGAAATTTTAATTTGAGCCTGTGGGAATTGAAGGTGCTCAACCTGTATTGCAGGATCACATTCCTTTATGGCTTAATAACCACATGCTGTGTACCATTAAGTTTCACCAGGGTAAAACTTTTTGGGTAAATAAGTTTCTCAACAAATCCAAAGTGGAGGATTTACAGTAAGCTGTGTCCACATGCTTTTTGTTATCCCTTAGTGTTCCTCTAAAAAGGGGTTTTTGCTTGAATCTCTTGCCACATAACTAGTAAACTGCTGTGGAGAATAGAATCTAGCACAAATACTGTTTTTATATGTAAAAATGAAACTGCCCTTTGCCTTATCACCAAAATAGACATTATTGTGGTCATCTCTGTATTGACAAAGGCTTGGGGGAGGTAATTGGCTACTATTTATAAGTCCCTTGGTTCTTTTTTTAGTTAAAAAACGTTTTTCAGAAGTGCCAAGCAGTCATCCTCTGTACTTTTCCTCATCTTTTTTCATCATTTGCCATTTCTCTGTCCTTCGTGAAAGAGAGCAAAATATCCAGGATGATGGTGCTGATTTTTTTTTTTTGGAGGTCAAAACTATATTTTTGCCTTGTTGTCTCACTGCTCAGAAATTACTTAATGATTCTTGTCTGTTTCTTTACCTTTCTGCTTGTATTTTCTTTGTGCTGTGGAGCAAAATATATTGTAGCTTTCTTATGTGTAGGACAAATGTGAGCTGAGTTCTGAGCTACTCCTGCTGTTTTTCATAGCTGCTGTAATCCTGCCTCTTAAGCTGTGCCCTTGTCTGCATGCAGTCTTTGTTCCAGATTAAGCCACCCAGTAACTCACTTGCACTGTTTTCAGTGGCATCACCATGCTTATTTTCAGTTATGCACTTAAAACACTCATCATGGCAAGCTGATAAAGGCATCAGCACATGGTTTTCCTAGTTTTGAGTTTGTTCTGTTCAGTATGGCTTCCTGTCAGGATGGTTTCTGTTCCTTCTAGCATGATGTATAATCACTGCCACCAATGTATTGGGACTTATTACAAAGTGGTTAAACTTTTTACTGAAAAAAAAAATATTTTTGTTGTCCGCTTTTCTGAATACTTGAAGTAGCTTTGCCTTGCCAAAAAGGAAGTGTCCGGTTCTTACCAGCTTACAAGTTTGATTATTTTTTTGGCCTCTTGAGGTTCTTAAGGGTTTTGTGGTTGATTTTTTTTTTTTTGTTTTTGCTATTACACTACAACATGACACTACAATCTACCGAAGCAACACAAATTGTTGTGGGATTACCATAAACATCACAACTGTTTCCATTATGCCATCTTTACATCTGGACAAATGTGGAGAAGGCATTCTGAAGGGAATAGTTTGTCTTGTTCTTGTTTCACAGTCGTGTAATTGACTGAAAGTGTAACTAGAATTTAATGCAAAAGTGTGCTACCTAATGTCGCTTGAACTGGAAGATGTAAATGAGCACAAATCTTATGCAATAATTGTATAAATCATGGAAATGAATGTACGTCATTAGGTAAAATTTGAGGTTTGCATTATTAAAAAAAGTTTTTCTGTCTTGAACCATGAAAATAATTGGGGTGTTGAAATGATTCCTGTGGTTTGTTTTTGCCTTTCCCTTGCTACTCATTTCTGCAGTGCCAGACATTTCTGTTCCCATTGTTTTTGCCAGTTAAAGGCTGTGCCCATGGAGGAGGTTACGTGCAAGTGACATGTAAGTGCTGGGTTTCAAAATGCAGAACTAAAGGACACTGCTTTGTTATTTTCCAATTCTGGAGGTACACAGCATCCTCTGTAGGTACTTGGCACACCCAGTTTTAAGGTGAAACCTCACTGGAACTGAGCATTGATGGTTTTGAGCATCAATGCTCAGTTAATTTTGATTTGCATTTCCATCTCTACAAACCAGGTATTCCTTCATCTCTCTTTTCCCCAAGAGACTGGTGGAAAAGCATTCTCAGAGCGTTTCAGCTGGAGCAGATTGTGCACATAATTTAGCAGAGTCCGTGGTATTCTTTGTAGCATGTTGTGGTTCAGAAGATGGTGGGGTTTTATTAAGGGCGGAACAAAATCAGTTCTGGAGCAGATGTCTCTGGCAATGGTTGTTGCAGATGCTTGGGTAGAGCATGTGAAAGCCAAAGCAAAGAGAAGATCACTTTTTGTTATTAAATCAGGATCAGATTTTTCTCGCTTCTGAAGGAAGACCTTAATCACCTAATTAAGGCTAATTTGAGATTCCCTCATGTATTTTTTTTCCTTCCTGATTTGCCATGAATTTTCATTGCTTAAAGATTTAGGAGTGGAGGAAGGATTCAACCAAAGTGTTTTTGATTCTTTTGGTAAAAATGCAGCAATACAGTGATGAACCTCACAGGCACACTCAGCTGTGAACTTGACACATTTTGGGTAATATTGGTTTGCATCATTCCAACACTTCTTAAAGTGCAGAAAAAAATTTTAAAAGGACATACAAAGCTAGAAGAAAAAAAGAGGGCCTATAGGAAAATGGTGCAGGGTATAGGTTAGATTACCTTTACCTCACAGTTCAGAGCTATATCTTACCTTGCTAGATGGTTTATCTTTTCACCTGCCTGTATAACAGGAGTAATACAGGGTGTTACTCCAGATTTTGTAGTTTAACATTGTGCTTTCATCAGATCCAGTAATTCCAGTGCTTTGTCTTGGGGTCTTACTGAAAACAAAATAAAAAGAGCTGTTTGCCTATATTGTCCATGTAGGTGTTAATGATTTTTTTTCTTCCACTAGATTTTTGTCTAATTAAAAGTGTATATAACTCTTGGGAGCTTTCCAGAAATCAGCTGGTTTTGACTTA
The DNA here is from genome assembly GCA_034509185.1 of Euphonia xanthogaster. Classification (NCBI taxonomy): domain Eukaryota; kingdom Metazoa; phylum Chordata; class Aves; order Passeriformes; family Fringillidae; genus Euphonia; species Euphonia xanthogaster. Next base: position 6,545,160 of record JAYDZK010000268.1, read on the forward strand.
ATCTGAAGTTGTTATAAACATGCAGAACCATTTGTTTTCTGAATTCCAGGTAGGAATAATTTGGGGTTCAAGGGTGGAGGGGTAAAATTGGCTTTGTAGTCCATCTCTAAGCAATACACTCTATTTGATGCTGTTTCAAAATGACCTTGATCAACTGGGGGAAATCACCAAAACTAGTGAAATAAAATTAGAGATAAATATGCACTGTTACAATTTACCAATACATGGGAGGGAAAAAGTAGTGTTAGGAGACAAATATTATGGGGCTGATAGTGTACTGCAAATTGAATGAGCTAACAGCATCTGAAAGAGATCAAAAGATAATTGCTTTGCTGTAACTTGTAATAGTACTTCCTTTTGTATCTCTCTCTGTCCATTTTGGGCCCTGCATTTTAAAACAAATAGTTGGGGGAAGGTGTTCATTACAGGACAATAACAGAAGTCTTAAGACCTATAAAAGGTGTGAGTTTAGAAGAACTTGAGAGTGAGCGATTTGTCCAGATCAACAAGAGACAGACAAATACTTTTAAAACCAATACTCAAATATGTAAATGGTGAGAGGAATGAAGTGTTGATGCTGTGTAATTGCTGTGTGCTAGTTGTAGGAGAAGCTGTAGTTTGGATTTGAGGCTGCTCCCTAGCTCTGAGCACTGTATCTGGGAGGGAGCAGACTCCTCTTTGCTGGAGAGCTGTTTCAGGAGGGATTTGACAGTCACCTGCTACAGCTTTGTCTGGATGTTTGTGAACCTGCCCCTGTGTGGTGGTGGCTCAGCTGCTCCCGAGATCCTGTCCTGCCCACCTCTCTGTGCTTCTGCCGGGAAGAATTCCTGTGGCTGTAACAAACCTAGCTTTTGTTGTTACAGCATGTTCTGCTGGGTCTAATGGCTTACAAATGTTTACAGTGTGCAGGTGTTGTACAAGTAGGGATAGCAAAACCAAAATCATGCTCCTTCAGCTTCCCATTGTACCCAGGAAGCTGAGCTTGAGTTGAGTGTGCTGTGTTGCTGGTACTTGACCTTGCACTAGCTCCCCATAGTTCTCCGTGCAATTCACTCTGCTGGGTTCCCTTTAATCTCATTTCTAAAACCTTTAGCTTTTTGGGCAAGAAGGCATGTGTTATCCTTCTCCCAGTTTGTGTTGGCTCACTGACAAGCCAAATAGGTTGGATAACTTGATTTTTCCCTTGATGAGGATACTTAGTTTGGGCACTCTGCCTGCTACCAGATGTCACAAAATGCATGACATTCATACCTGTCACACTTCAGCTCTTCTTTCAAACTTGATTTGGTGAATGAATTCAAAAGTTAATACCAGGGGACTGATGCAGCATTAGTCCTAGGAACAACTAGAAAACCTTACAAAAAGCAAAGATGTAGTAATTAACCTTAATATTACAGAACCTTACCTTACCAAAGGTAATAATGATTAAAAATTAATTTTGTTAATTTAAATAGGTCTGATGTTTCCCTGGATCCAAGGCAAGATCGGAAGAG
>JAYDZK010000268.1:6550930-6574413 GCA_034509185.1 Euphonia xanthogaster
TAATATCTAATGTATATTGTATATACTTATACATAATTTATAGTATATATTATACTATAAATATACTACATTATACTATAAATTTTTATACTATAATTTATACTATGTATAGTATTATATAGAATTATTATACTATAATATATACAGTATTAATTAGTATACAGTAATGTATAATATTAACATTTAGTAATTACTGTAAAAATTTTTCTTAATTCTTTTCAGGCAGGAGATCACTTTTAAGTTGCTAACCTCTTTGTCATAAAAAAAAAAAAACCTTCATTTTTTTAGGGCAGTGCTCTGGCAGTTGCTCTCAGCAAGCATGTGCTTACCAATTAAAGACTGACCTGGTCTACCCTTCTTGCTGCTATTATATAGCATTTATTCTGCCACTTTCAGCACTGCAATCAATAGCTGTGATCACAGCCAAGGATGTTACATGACTATATGACCCAGATATACGAGTCTAGATTTAAAAATAAAAGCCCTGACACTTTGGAGAGCCTCACATTTGGATTTAGTTTTCTCTAAGAAGAAATGTTTTCTGGAACAAGTGGAAGTCTTGGTAACTTCACTGTGCAGTCATGGGATAATTGTTCTAATCCAGGCTTCCAGCATGGTGAGCACGTGTAAGGGGATTTATTGAAACAGGGGAAGGGTCCTCAGAGTAGAGAGTTCCCTTATAAATGTATTTTTTGGGTTTTTGCAGCATGGCTCTGTGCAGGACTGATGTATGCTATGGAAAATTCAGGATCCAGAAGTGAGCTGACCCTTATGTGTCCTGCTGTGTTTGAAGGAGAAAGGGGATTCTGACTAGCACAGATGTAATAAATACTGGAGATACAGAATTTATTATAAAAAAACCATTATTGTACAGAATTTATTATAAAACCCACTCATTTATCTCTTAGTGATCATAGCCTGAGTCACTTGTGTATGGTTTTGGCTCACGGCTCAACCCAATTCTGGGTTCTCTATTTTCCATACCTACCTGATGGGAGGTATGGAAATAGAGAACCCAGAATTGAGCTGACCCTTATGTGTCCTGCTGTGTTTGAAAGAGAAAGGGGATGCTGACCAGTGCAGATGTACTGGAGGTACAGAATTTATCATAAAAAAATAAAAAATAATTTATTGTAAATACTGGAGATACAGAATTTATTATAAAACGCTCATTAATCTCTCAGTGATCCTAGCCTGTTTCACTTGTGGACTGTAAGTTGTGCTCTTCCATTAGGCATTTTCATTGTAAACAAGAGATGAGTAGTTGTGTTTGGGTTCCATAAAGGGTGGTGACAGGAGCCTGGGCTTTGCCTGTCCCTGTGATGTACTCATGCTGAAAGGCCATTTTTCTGAGGCCTGAAGTGCTGTAGCACGTGGGGAAAATCTGGAATATACTTGCTGTAGCCGACACAGAAGTGCTATTTTGGGACACTGCTATGGTTTAATTTATGTAATTTAATTTATTTAATGAAGTCAATATGCTGACTTATCTCAGCTGGATCTCAAAGAGCTCAGCTGAGCACGGGAAATGGCAGAGCTTTGTTCCTGGGGTCACACAAACTGAAGGGGATCTTCCTCTCCAACTGCCCACCCTTCAGCTGAGTCAAGTTCACTCATCTGGATATTTCTGCGGGACATTGGACCTTTGCCATTAAGCATTTACTGTCTCTTGCATAAATGACAAGCTCTTATCCCCGGGAGAATTCTGCCATGGTCCAAGGCACAATTGCAAAGGGCTTAAAGAGTGGGGAGCCTTCCATTTCTAGTTCAATGTGCTCCAGACTTCGCTATTTCAGTTGTCTGCCCTACTTCTTGCCTAAGCAGTATTATATGTGTTAAAGTAAATTTATGCAGTTACTGTAGGAAAAAAGTTTTGCTTTTGGATTTCCTATACTGGCCACTAATATCAGGAATAGGATTAAGGCCTGGGGAAACTCTTGAGTTTGTTCCATGTGGTTTCAAATACATGCAGATCTGGGTACAAATGACATAATTTCTTCTTCAAGAGCAGTATCTGAAGTGAATTGTTTCCATTTGGAAGTGAAATATTGCACAAACAGTGCCTCCAGAATACTTTAGGTTTTCGGCACAAAGATCAGGATAAGTGCAGTGGTTTCAAATGATCAGTGAACTCAGTAGTTCATAAGTTTTTCTTTTCTACAAGGGTTAGATTCTCAGGCCTAACAGCACATCAGTTGGCAAATAATAAACATGGTTACATTGAATTATTCTGTCCTCATCAAGTGAAACAGCAGTACCTAACAAGGCTCTTTGATCGCAAAGAAATCCATAGACACTCCATCCTGGTGAGATGGCTACCTGGAGAAAAAAGAGGAAACCACACTGTGAATTTCAACTGTTACACTGGAATCTGGGAAGGTAATTTCCCCAATTGCTGCTATTAGTTTTTTTTTTTCCCTAGCAATATTATCAAAGATTTTTTTTTTTTGTTCTCAATTAAAATACATTACAGACTTTGCTACTTTTGTTTTATGGCCTCTCAAAGGCCTTCAGCAACCAAAATGTGCATCAAGCACTCAGGACGTTGAGACATGGGGATAAAACTGGATACAACAAATATTTCAGGTTTCATTTTCTTTTATGATTAGAAGATGCAACTTCTAAAATTATTAATATCAGAAGTTACATGTCGCTAATACACTTACATTCCCTCATATCTGAGTGAATTTTGGATGTGCAGAAAGGTACCCAGAGGGTTCATGCAGGAAAATAGATGATTCTGTCACAGGGGAGAGAGCTCTGCCCTTGAAAATAAAGTCTGAGATATGTATATATATATATATATATATATATCAGACTTTATATATATAAAATAAAGTCTAGTGTTCATGTGAGGCTGATGTGAAAAGAAAGTGAAAAATAGTCTTTTTTTTTTTCTTCAGTTTGAACTTTCTGCTGTAGGAAAAAAAATCCCCAACAACTTAAAGAATAGGCCCAGTGTTCCTATTTTCACTGTTTTTATTGTAGAAATTCTTGATTTGTTGATATCTTGAAATTAGGATGCTTCTGACTGCAAAAGAGGATGGTGTTTCAGTACAGCTGCTCCTTTGAGCAAGGGCAGGCACATTATTTAAGAACTAAATGGAGGAGGAGCTCCTGAGCAAAAGAGCAAATGAATGCTAAATGCTGAGATCTGTATGAAACTGACACAAATTAGCTGATGTGAGATTGTACAACCACTTTTATTTTCCTTGCTGTGGTGTTACAGTGTAAATGCCTCAGGTCATGTGTATAATGCAAAGCCTCTCCTGTAAATTCATTGTAGGTGGCAGTGTTTTTAGCACGTGAGGGTTCTAAATATAGCCTGATGAGTGAAAAGATATTGCCCTTAGGATGGGCTGATCACATTGCCACAGCTTTTTTTTTCCTCTTCTCTATTACCATTTCAAATATGAAAACCAAATTTAAAAAAACAAACAAACAACAAACCCACAAATAAAAGCAAGACTCTCTCTGAGGGCTTCTCTTGTAAATAATGATGAAGCCTTATGTGAGGGTGATATAGTTTTATTTCAGGTTATTTTTGCTCAATTTAGTGCTCCTCTTTAGCAGTGTGATTGGAGGGGAAGTGCACAGTGCACTGAAGTGCTGTGCTGGTGGCCAAATGCGCTTATTTACAGTGGCCTGTGCTTGCTGTGTACCTGCTGAGGGGAGGAGGAGGGCACAAAAATGAGTGTACTGCATTTGAAATGGATTGGCTCTGAGGGGATGGTGTTCAGAAAGGATGTTTCTAACCATGCAATTGACTCCACAAAAGCGAGCAGAGCAGCACTCACAGCATGTTGGAGAATTTTCAAGACAATTTATAAGGCTTTAAAAGAGAGGTTTTATAAAAGACCATTTGCTTAAGAGTTGGACTTGACGATCCTTGTGGTGCCCTTCCAATGTAGAATATTCTTTGAAAAAATAACAAGAAAACTAACACGGTTAGTGAGAAAATCTCTAGGTTTTTTCCTTGTAACAATTTGTAATTCTAAAAGTTAACTTTGGATGTGATATAAGTGGAAAAATAGAAGAGACCTCATGTTATTTGCAAAGACACATGAATACCTTTTCATGTTGTTTTATTTTCATTGTAAAAGTGCTACCAATTTTATAAAGTTGCAAGCAAGGAGGGAGGAGCTGGACCATGCAAAACCAGCCACAGGTGAACCTGTGGCAAGCACAGTAAACCAGAAAGTTCATCTTGCCTACCTTAGAGGCTGCCACTGCTTGTCATATTAACAGTGACATCCTGTTTTCCAAGTAGCACCCCATGGTTTAAGCCTTTCCTGGCTTCCAAATGCTTGCCTCTGCCAGGAAGGATGTGCCATGATTAGTAAATAAATGAGTAACTTTATTAGTAAATGAATCAGTAAATCTCCCTGGACAAGCAGATGGTGGGGAGGTCTCTGTTCTGCAGTGATTGCACTTCAGACAGGGCAATCTTTGAGGACCACATCTAGTTCATTAAATGAGGAAAAGCTGAATTAAATCCCAATCCCACACAGATAAGATGGTGTCACTGCCATACCTTTTGAAAAATCCCTTTGCCAGGATTGCTTCTCCTGGGAAGCAGAGAAGCCTCAGAGAATGAAAACAATAATCATCTGATTTGCTTCTCCTGTGTTTTGCTGCTTTGGAATGTGGTTGGAGATTGTTTATCCAACTGGTCATTGATTGGTTTCATGTGAATTGTTTTGATATAATGACCAACCACTTTCCAGCTGTGTTGGGACTCTGGAAGCAGTCACGAGTTTTCATTATCATTCTTTGTAAACTTCTGTCTGTATCCTTTCTCTATTCTTTAGCATAGTTTCAGTATAACATTCTTTTATATAATAATATCATAAAATAATAAATAAGCCTTCAAAGAACATGGAGTCAGCTTTTCAATTCCTCCTTTGTCCTGGGGACCCAGCAAATACCACAGGTGGGAGGTTTGGATAGAAAGATTTGTGACCCATCAATGCATGTCTGGATCCCACTTGTGGTGGTGTTCAGGCTTAAGTAGAATATGTATTAAATATTGCCATTTGAGCTGGGCTTACCAGGGGGGTTAATGGAGCCCTCTGCCCAGCAAAGGCTGCTTTGCCATTTATGCTTCAGGTCATTTTATAGGGTTGCTGTTACAGTCCTTCTGACTGTACAATATCTTCTTGGCTGCTTAATTGTGATATTGGAATGAATGCTCCCATGCAAGGTAGTGGTAGGTCAGACACAATGCTCTCAAAATAATTTTGGAAGAATTATAAAAACCTGGATTATCTGACCTATCACAGAAGGCACAGAATCTGCTCTGTAGGTTTCTTGGGGCAGATATCCTCTCTCTGGAAATTGAGATAGATAAAGAGAAGGAACACTTTCCAGGGAAGAAACTGAGCCAAAATGACTTGGAGCACAAAAAATTCTCCTAGGACTGGGGACTGAACCCAATTTGCCACTGTTAGCTCTAGTAGACCTTTCTCCTCAGTAAATTTTACCTAAAGTTCTAATTTTGGTTCTTCTCAAAATACATCTTAATTTGCTACTCTGATGGTGTATTTTTTCCAGCAGTTCTCCATCGTTTTTGTACAGACTGGTTGGTGTTTCATCATAGTTACTGTCCTCTTTGTGACCTATTGGCAGTGCTTAAGAAGGAAATTGTGCAGGACTCATCTGCAGAGCTTCCCTGCAGACACAGACCAGTGTTTCATGAGAGCAACAAACAGTGGAGGTCAGGAGTTTTCCTTTCAGGTACTGCAAGATTGCTTTGAGATGCCAACAACTAAAAGGATGAAAATCTCTAAAGAAGAGATAAAGCTTATATTTATTTTATTTTTTTTAAGTTTTTTATGTGCTTTTCTTTTTTTGGATGTGAGAGGTTTTTTTTACTCTTTAGCTGTGGTTTTAGCCAGCAGAGGGAGTTCAAGCCCCCATTTTACACTGATGGGTGCAGGCAGGGCTGTGTGATCAGCACTTCTGGATGTATTTAATGGAACATTCTGAGCAGAGTTAAGTGCTGGGGCCTGAATCAAGGGGGTTGAAATACAATCAGGTTTTGTTTTTTAATGGCAAAACATTAAAAGGCATGTTTTGAGGCAGTGAATTATCAGTAATACACATCTGTTTATACCAAGATGTTTGTATCTGTAACACTTCTTCACTGTGCTTGGAATATGAAAATGTAAGGGTAAGAAAGTGGCACTTACTATAAAGTGCCAAATCCAGGGTTTTTTTGTCTCATAATTAAATACCATTAACTGTTGATGGGCCTCAACGCAATCTCTGATCTTTGAGAATCCCAGAGAGCAGCAGTGGACAAATGTCCACTGTCAAAATTCTATTTTTTAATGCAGTTATCAAATATTCTTGTATATGTTTATTGGGAAAGAAGTCAGTTCTTCCTTTTGGTTTTTAGTGTATTATTCTACAACCTGTATGTTCTGGTGAGAGGAACATCCTACTACGTCTTGTGTGCCAAAACAAGAATAGCAATGAAATAGGTGAAAATAAACCAAGCACTGCTGGGCTTCCTTTAAACCTGTAATTGTGGCTCCTCTGTGACAATAAACTCTCAACTGAGCATTCACCCCTGAGCAGTTGGGATCTTTTATATCAGCTCAAGCTGATAACTGAAAATGTAAACTACATTTTAAAGTAAGTCATTGTATACTCTGGGCTGACAAATGTTGAATTACACTAATTTGAGCAGATGCACGTGTTGTTACCCTAGAATTCTGGACAGGTTCTTCAGAATTGAGCAGCTTGTTCTTGTGTGCAAATACATATTGACAAAAATGACTTGCCTAGTTTCTTAGATTTTCTTAAACTGGCACTATACAAATGTCTATTTTTACTGCAAGGAAAGCTGAAGTGTTCAAACTTTTGAGGACTTAATTATAGGTGGGGTGAACCTAAAGACCCACATTACAGCATTTCCCCTTTTTCACTTAAACCTGACAGGCTACCACTTGTGTTTATACCGCATTGCAAACTAAATTTAGATGTAGTAGTAAGGACTAAAACAAATTGTGCTTTGTCAGGAGGGCAAAGAAAGAAACTGAGCAATGAAAGCAGCATGGGGAGTCAGCTCAGCGTGTCTGGCATTGACACAGCGCTGCGAAATCAACGCTTTGATGGCCTATAAAGCGTAATAGCAGCTGTGTGAAAGGTCTGCTGTGCTTAGCTGGAATTATCTCTTATTCACAGGAAAGTGCATTGTAAACCAGTAAAAATTAACTGCCACAGCACAATGATGGTTTTGTGACTGGAAATTCAGATAAAGTTTTGCTGCGGAATGATGAAAAGGACTGGGGTCATTTGCATACAGGTGAGATGAGGTGGTGATGTCCTGTGATCCCCAGAGGCCAAGGCACCACAGGTATGCGAAGTGCTCCAGCTCTAAGTGCTGCCTTTAATTTAACCTGATTTTTTTTTTTTAAATCTGGTTGTAGAGTAGGAGAAAAGGGGTCTTGGGAAAGGAACAATCCCAGGAAATGTCATTGGGTGGCAGCAGAGCATTTACCACTTGCCATGGCATCCCAGCAAAATAAAGCCAGAAAGAACTGCAGTTCTGCATGTTTGTGATAGAGGTAACTGCAGATGAGATCTCAGAATGGTATTTATGGTGAGACAGCCTTTTGTGTTTGATACACAAGATTTCTTTCCAAAAGTGTGTTTGCATGTGTCTGTGTATATATGTAAAAGATATATATTTATATATAAACATGCATATGCATGTAAACATCAAAGCTATGTGTCTGCAGGTGAGGTTTGCTCTGTGATAGTGAGTGAGGAGCTTTAATGTGATGACTGCAACTACCAGCTCCCAGCTTAGGTCCTATATCCCCGGCAGACCAAGCTTTGTTCCCAAGAGATACATCTTGGGCTGGTATGAATAAAAGCTTGTCATCTTAATTTTTCTACTGGAAAGAATCGAGTGGGTCTGTGAATGTTGCCAGAAGAAGTGATAGTTTTTATTAGTAGTTTTTTGGTTTTCTGTCATAAAAATGTTGCAAACAGGACAGTATTTGTCGTCCTTTTAGGAAGAAGCTAACCGCTCCCTATTTATTCTTCAGTGTGAGTATTTGCCTTTTTGGATTATATAGATAGCGCTTGAAAGACTGTGAAAGTCTGTCCTATATTTGGATCTAGGAGCTAAGAGTGTTTTGGGTGTGTTCATTTTGGTGAAGAGACAGAGCATTTGGTTTTCTTTGTTTTGTGTTTTCCTTTAACACCTCACCGTGTAGCTCACACAAAGGATTGTGTCATGGCCTTAAGGAGAATACAATCTGCAGCAGGCATACATACGTGCCTGTTTCCTTTATGGGCTTACATAAAGGTTTGCTAGCTTTTTAAAAATTGTTTGTGAGTTGCTGCTATTGTAAGTAAATCTCTTACTTTCCAACTGCCCATTCTGCTGTCACCACCGTGGAAATGCCATCAATCTCCTACTTCATGGGCAATGTCACTGCAAATGTGGAAACTCAGTGACTGGAAAGAATTTAGTATCTTTCTTTTGCTACTTCTCCTGGGAATAAGAAAGTTAAAACTATCTTCATGGACTTCCTTCAGGCATCAGGGACAGGTTGGCTTTTGGAATTGTTTGTCCCTGAAATCAGGAGGGACCTCGGTGGTTCACTGCTCCTACTGAGCACCAGATGTCAGGTACCAATCCTTACAGTTTGTCCTGAAGATCTTGCCTTAATAATGCTGAGGTTTTTCTGAGCTACACTGATTTCTGTTTGGTTCAATCCCAAGGCCCACAGTCCACAGAAACAAGCACAAGCTCTGAACAAGAGCTGCCCTGTTTTCAAGCTCTCACTGAGCTCAGGATTCAGTGCTTGCTTCTCTATCTCCAAAAGTTATGGTCTTGCATGAATAAGAGGCAGCATTTTCTAGAGCCCAGCTCCCTGGGAGCCCTAAGCCTCTGTTTGCTGGTGGCATGTGGCCTCTTCAAGGAATAAAGGCTTTTGGCTCCTGCAGAGCTTAGTAAAGCCTATTTTTATACTGCATATGAGTACTGTTGGGAAAGTAGAAAGAAGAAAGGTATCTCTAAAGTTATACTGCTATATTGCTATTGCAAGAGGTTCTCAACTGATGTCTCAGCTTCTAGTGACTAAGACATCAGTTGTCCCTTGTCTTGAAAAAATTGGAAAATTAGGCAAGAATCAACGTGAGAAAAGAAACCTGTTCTGTCATAGGAAGGTTCCTTGTATTTGGACTGGATGTCATGAAATTATTTCATTAGGTCATCTTGGTTCTATCTGCAGTGATTTAACTACAGTGAATTTACTTCATTCCTGAATTTTTCTCTTCTTAGTTACACCCTTGTTAGTTGTTGCACCCACACAGCTCTGGTGTTCTTTATTTGCCTATACATGGTTGAAATGTCCCCTTATGCAGTGTTCCATTATTTGCTTCCAAACTTTGTGTACCTTTTGCAGAAGTTTAAGGTGGAAGACAGGAAATTACAGGAATTGTGGTACTGAAGGTCAAATGTACAAACTCTTAGGATACCCCACTTTGGCTCTAATGTCTAACCTAGGAACACAGTCATCAGTGATAATGTGATGGTAGAAATAACATCTGAGCTTTTTATCTGTAAGGAGTTGATTAAAAGCCACTTTGGGATTATGGTAGAGGAAAATGTTGGCGACTAATGAGAATGTTCTCATTTTTTCATTTGCAGTACATGTAGCAGAATTCTCTTATTTTCTTTTGGACAAAGACAGTGCTTGAGAAAAGAGGCTGATACTGGAAAAACTTATTTTATTAGAGAAATACAGTTTACCTGTTCTTATACTGAAGTTTCATGTTCTGTTCAAGGCTCTGTGCTGCTTCTGTCTCTGTGAGGCATCAGCTCTCTAAATCTCAGCTTTATAACCCTTAGTTAATTGATAGTTCTTTGGAACACACTGCTTCTGGCTTTCATTTTCTTCACATTCAAGGATTTGCCAACCTTACTGCAGAAAAATCTTGGTGCCTGTTGTCCTGTGCCTATTTTGCATGCTGACAATGGGAAAACTTGGTTTTTCCCACAAGTTTGCAATGACATCCTCAATTCTCTAGAGGTTACTTCAGGAGGATAGCCACCATTTCCTTCCAGTTCAGCTTCCCCATGTCAAAGATACTTGATGGTTTCCAGTGGGTGGAGAAGGGCAGTTTGCAGGCTGATAATTCCACATGTACCTGTTTCAAAGGATGTATCTTGGGGCAAATCTCCAAGAGGCATAAAACCATCATGTTAACAAAATAACACGAGGATCTGTAAGGTCAGCACTGACTGTAGAGTCCTTACAGCCTCAGTGACTGCAACCAAAAGCCATTCCTGTCAGTAACGCTGACAGGAATTTCAGGAGGTGTCTTTGGATCTGCTGTGGATTTGGCAAAAGGGCATCCAAACCTCACGTGTTTAAAATGTTGAATTTTTGGCTCAATGACTTGTCCATTTTAAAGAGAGTTTGTTTCAGCTAGAAAGCTTCAGAATGTGCAATTAGGAAAGACCCTACACAAATTCTTGAGCAAACAAAGAGAAAAGAAGATACTGCCATTGTGAAGGAGGGCACCTGAAATCATCAAAACCTTCAATGCATTTTTGGAACACTTTGTTACAAATTAGGGGTTTACCCTCTTTTCCAGAGTACCACAGACCTCTGGAATTTCATCTGGTCCTATATAAAAGGCAATCATTATGTATTGTTCATAAAATAATGTTTCCATAATTTTGTCTGTTTCCCTCAATTCACCAGCAGAGGGCTGAAGGATTGATCTACTACTTAATTTAGCTTGAATTCACAGCTAAAATACTCAAACTATGCTGTTCCTGCCACAAACCAGAGTTTGTCACTCTGTGCTACCTGAGTGGATGTTGGGGGCTGCAAACCTTGCTGAGCCTGGGGGTCCATCCTCTCCAGAGCTGAGTAATGCTCACAGCAAAATTGTCAGATGTCCCTTCTCAAGGAAGTGTGGTACTTTGAAGCATTACTGTTTTGCTGCAGAGCTGCCAAGTGGATGCCTTTCTGGAATGTGCAGTTTTGAGCTTTTTAGATCTGCCTGAGCTTTCTGGTCTGTGTGAGGGATGATGATTAGATAAGGTGTCTGTAATGGCCCATCTTGAGTGAAACTGAGGTCTCCACAGAAGCCTTGGCTGATTGCTCAGTACACATTCAGGAAAGTTCTCCCACTCTCCTTGTTGCATGCCCTGCTGAGTTGGGTTAAAAACAGAACTTTGTATTCTGAGAACATAGCCAAAGGTGGAAACCTGAGCTTCATGGGAAAGAAAATAAATCCTTTTGGCATGTCAGAATGGGTCAGTTCTTGCAATAACCCCATGCTTTCCCCCTAATGGAAAGACTGAGATTCTGAGTTCCCACTTCCTTAGGAGTGGTAAAAATTCTGCTCCTACTCTGCAGAATTTGTGGTTAAGTTGCCTTTGTGCTGTTCTGGAGAAGAGTGAATTATTTCTTCATTCTAACCCCACTTAAAGGTTGGAAAGATTTCTTCTGGTTTCAGTGGCCTTTGGTCAGGCCTGGCATGTGTTCTGTAAACAACAGGGACTGTCCCTGTGGCTTTTATTGACCCTAAAGCAAATTTTGAGGTGACACCAAGCTCAGGGTGATGACACACCTGAGGGATAGGGTGCCATCCAGAGGAACCTGGGTAAGCTCAGGAAGTGGGCCCATGGGAATCTCATGAGGTTTAACAAGACTAAGTACAGTGCTGCATGTACCTGGGTCAGGTTAGCCCTTGGTATCAATCCAGGCTGGGGATGAACAGATCCAGAACAGCCCTGCAAGAAGGATTTGGGGGTGCTGGTGGGTGAGAGGCTGGACAGGAGCCAGGAATGTGTAATAGCAGCCCAGAAAGCCACCTGTGTCCTGGGCTGCATTGAAGGCACTGTGGGCAGTGGGAAGGGGAGGGAGGGGATTCTGCCCCTCCCCTCCCCACCTGCAGTGCTGCATCCAGCTTTTGGGTCCCAGCAAAGGAAGGAGATGAAGCTGTTGTAGTGAAAGCAGCACCTCACCTGTGAGGAAAAGCTGAGAGAATTGGGGTTGGTCAGTCTGGAAAAGAGAAGGCTTTGGGGTGACCTAACTGTGGCCTCCAGTATCTGAACAGAGCCTGCAAGAAAGATGGAGAGAGACTTTTCCCAAGAGCATGAAGTGACAGGACAAGGAGGAATGGATTCAAACTGAGAGTAGATTTAGATTAGATATTAAAAAAAATTCTTTATTGTAGGGTGGCAAAGCCCTGGCACAGGCTGTCTAGAAAAGCTCTGGCTGCTCCATCCCTGGAATTGTTCAAGGCCAGGCTGGATGGGGCTCTGAGCAACCTGGAACAGTGAAAGGTGTCCCTGCTCAGAGCAGGGAGCTTGGAATGAGACAATTTTTAAGGTGCCTTCCAACCCAAACTATTCTAGGATTCTATGATAAACACATATTGGCAACATACCTATAGACTAAGCTCTTGGATTTTCCAAGAGCTTTGCCACTGAGAAAATGAAGTACATGATTGCTGTAAAATTATCAGTAAAAAAATATTTAGATGCTAAACATGTTCAGAATAATTTTTTAATGTTTTTGTGGGTATTTTCCTGAGTATTTTGAAATATTTCTATATCCAGTTATGGGATTTCATAGGAAAATTTTTGCAATTTGAGTGTTCTTCTAATTGTATTCAGGTAGCTCAATTAAAAGGGTAACTGTGAACAGGTAAAATTTACTCCTAAGTACCCTGAAAGATACATGAACAACACTCAAAAATAAAATTTCCACCTTGGTTTAATCTTTCAGAGATGCACTGAATAAATTTAATTTCATTTCATGCTCTAGAAATTGTTTAAAATACGTATTTTTCAAAAGAACTGGTGATTTAGGTTCTATAATGTTTAGCATGCTTGTTATGTGATTTCTGGGGTTCCTTTTGCAAAGATAGAAAAATATGATTGATATCACTCTGGAGAGCATTTACCTAGGGCAAAGGCAGTCTCTTTCTATTCTCAATTTCTTATGGTGGTGCCTTGAGGCTGTTTAAGATCCAGCCTGTGGTGTGTGAGTACACAGAACAGTAACTAATCCCTGTCATAAAGAAACTTTAACCTAAAAAGGCAGCATGAGGAGAGGGGCATAGAGAGAAGTAAAGATAAAATAAAATAACATTAATTCCAGTGTTTTGTTTTCCTGTTGAGATAAGGTATGTTCTGGGGGAAACTAAGAGGATTGGTCGAGAAAGGGGCTGGCTGAACCTTCACAGGAGGTAAGGGATGTTGGAAGGAAGCTGAGGTAAAAGACAGACAGGAGGGGAGAAAGGTGGCTCTAAACTGGATGCACAGGGATGAGTCAGAGCCTCTGGATGAGCCCTGACTTGGGAATGGTTTCCTTCCTGTTGAGAAGCATAGGGTGTTTTACACACATGTTTATGTGTACTCAAGAGCAGACATCTGCATGAGCATCACTTGTGGTTTCTCAGGAAGAATACCTGTTTGAATATTTAGCAACATTCTTATCACTAGGTTTTGATGCAATGGTTATAAAGCCTCTTCAGGCTTTCTCTGTTCCACGGAGCATAGCAACAACTCTGGATTCTGAGATCTCCAAATCCTTTTTAAAGCTGTATGCATTTTGTGTCTCTTTTCAGACACGAGCTATTTCCTACACAAGGTTCACCACTCAGAAATTAATTTGAGGTGTGTGAGGATTGTTGTTTTCAGTATATCAAGTGTTATCATCTAACCCCAAAATTTTGATTAATCTCCTCCTCATTTGTTGATGAGGAAAAAGGACAGGAAGGCTGGGAGCTGCCTTGATTTTTAAAACCCAAAGCACACAGAGGCCTGTTCTCTTTGCAGTAGCATCTCTGCTGAAGTGCTCAGAAAAAAATGAGAGGCGAAATACTAGATATATTTTCTTCTTGCAGCTTGGAGATGGGTTTGGAGAAGGTTTTCTATAGTTAATAACGCTACCTCTAATGTTTCATTGTAATCTTACTTTAAGAAAATGTTGGGGCATTAAGCATTTTTTCCCACAGGAATGAAACAATGTACCTTTCCCTGCCAAAGATCACATTCACTTATATCCTCTTCATTTCTGTAGCTGGAAGGTGAAGCTTGGAATTTTTCCAGTAGCCCAGCTGCCAATTTGCCATCATTGATCATTATCAGGAGCCATTTGGCTGAGGTGTCTCAGGTATAGCAAAGCATGTTCTTGCTGTGTGTGATGTATTTATTACCTAGGTCAGGTCTTGGGGTCCTGCTTGTACTGGTTTTTGGAAGGCTTTTTCACTCCATACCTGGCTGTAGTTTGCTAAGAGGTGGCTCCTACGAAATGATTAAGTCCTAGTGCAATGATTGGTTAGGGGGGTGGGTGTGATGAAGCACGAAGAGATTGCTAGCACCCACACCATAAGCAGACCTAATTGAATCCCTTGGCACTCTGTGGAAGTTCAGCTGTTGAATTCAATGAGAGGAGGTGCCTGCCCAGTCCTCTTCTGACCTAATATTCAGTTCTGCGCCCCCAAAATGTTGCAATGTCTGTAAAGAAAATGATGAGATTGTGTCATTCACATAGATTTGGTATAATCCTCAGTTAAGTAGGAATAAAAAAAAAGGGAGGGAGGTGAGGGTGGAAGAAAGAAAAGCCTATCAGCAGCTATAACTTCAGTTGCAAAGAAATCAGATTTTTGTCATGTGAAGGTACCTGGCAGTATTTACTGCTTTAGGGTTTACCAGTAAGTGACACTGCAAGAGTTCATCACATCTTACACAAATGCTGTAAATGCTTTGCGTGCTGATTTATTTCTAAACCGAAAAATTCATCCCAAAAGGGGTTTACTTTTTTTTCTGTGACAGCTAAGCACTTAGACTCGGCATCATGCTTTTCATCAGTGCCTTGTTTTAGCAGTGTAGCTATTAAGCTGAGATACAGGAACAGAAGGAGTTTTAAAAGTTCAGTTGATCTTAGTAGTTTGTGATCCATCTAGTTATGCTTGTTGCATGCATTTTGAGTTTTTCAATTCTGTTTTATTAGCATTACATATAACATATGATAAATTGTGTAAAGATCATTTTTATTGAAAGTGAAATAAAAACTGGAAATGTTTCTGCTAGTCTAAGGTTTTATAACAGCTTGTTTATTCAAAGTATAAATTCAGAGACAGATTTGTCTTGTACTTTAATAATAGCCTCAGAATACTGCTAATAAATGCTGGAGAACTTCTCAATGCTCAAACATGCTTGAAGATATTTGGATTATTTGCCAGACTTGGCCTTCACACTGATGAGGTTTGGGCTAGAATGTATGTTCTACATGGCTGATCAGTTAGTATTGGGTGCCAAACAGCTATTCTTAGTGTTTATAGTTGTTTATGCTTTAGCATTTTCATAATCTATTAATTATTATTAACCCTTTATAAACCATTTATAAACATGCCCTGAATAAAAAAGTGTGACCATTCAGGATTTTTTTCTCAAGTTTAATATTAAAGGCGAGTCCAAGGTCAAGATGAACAGGGAGGCTTTAGGGAGCTGGTGTAGTTTATATTTTGGCCAGTCAGCTGAGGAACCACGTGGACCTAAAATTAGTAAAGTGTGGGCAGTGAAGAAAGTTCACACGGTGTAATATGCTGTGGGCAGTATTAATGTTGATTTACTCGATCTGTTAATGCCATGGTCTGTCTAGACCTTTGGAACATTCCTCAGCTCCTTATTTAATGTAGGAGGAATCATTTCTGAAATTAGCATATAAATTGTCCAGAGTCAGCAGCCCTTTAAAGCAGTGTACTACCCTTGTGTCATGGCACAGTAACTCTTCTGAAAAAAATAAGTTTCCCAGTCAGGCATATTCTCATGAAGAAGCTCTTGACTTTACATTGCATGCTGAAAAAATGCACAAATCTGAGAAAGTTGACTAAGTTCAAAATGGGGAAATGGTTTGGGTAAGTTGTATTTATTTACTCATGTTAATGGGGGAAGTAGATTATGATAAGGAAACACCTGGCAAGGTCTGTCCATGTAGGTTTACGTGTATGTAGTTCAAACTGGAGACTTTTCTGACTTAGACATCAATTTTTTCTTCCTTTCCTTGGTCTTCCACATGGCTTGTATACAAACCATGCTGTAGGGTGCACTCATCCCAGGGTTCACGCTGACTGGCACTCATGTGAGAGCAAGTCTGCTTCTAGTGCCTGGCACTGGGATGCTGCCAAAATAAGGTGCCAGGAACCTGATGGAGGCAAAGCCTCCTCCCTAGCTCATGTTCTTTTGTTGCATCTTTAGAAATCCTGTACTTACTCCTTTCCCCTTTAGTTGCCAAGAGTAACATGCAGCACTGCCTTCTAGGTTATAATTTTCAAGGGAAGATAATAAAACATGCATTCTGCCTGAGAAATCCCACAGGAGCTGGGAACTTGCTTTTTAGAAACAGTAGGTGTAGCCAGAAATGAAAAATAAAATGTCAATATGATGCGGAAGGTTTATTTGGCATGAATCTGAGATGATCACACTGAGCAGTGAAGCCAATAAAATCTTTGTGCTAGGAAATCATGTGTTCTGAACATGCCATGCACTTTACAGAAGAACTATTCCAGGAATGTTGCCGGAGAGTTTTATATGTTTATTTGGTACTTATTTTTCGTCTCCCTTGCTCCAAAAGCCAGGTGCTTTAATCGCAATGAAATTCACTGCCCAGGTCATGGAGGGAAAAAAATGGAAAATAATGCAATTACAGCCAGTCCTAAAAATGATCTAAAATAACATTTTTTTATGCAACTGAATAATAATTTTAAGTTGGAGTATTTCCTTACCTCCCCAGGGTTAGATAGTGAATTTCTTACCAAAAACGCCTTATTAAAAAGGTTTTTTCCATTCCAGAAAAGTATGGCTTGTGGCCAGGAAAGCCTCCAAGATGCTGGATCTTAAATTTGTCATGGTCCCAGTGTCCATCCTGTATGTTGCCCTAGTACTCTGAAGAAAACATGTATCAGAGGAGAGGGGGAGAGAAGGTTTTTTCCTGATTGAATAGTGAAGAACTGTTCAAGAAGGTAAAAAAAGTCCAACAAAACAACAAAAATCAGCTCTCTCAAAACAATTTTGAAAAAAATTTATTTTAAAAAAGCAAAGCTCATGCGGGTAAACACAGGAGTACTGAGAGATCTATACTACGTGCAGCCAGCAGGGTTTGTGTTCTGTTCTAGAACAGGGAGGCCTTGGCTAGTGTCTGTGGGCCCTGAGCTTGACACAAACCAAAAATCACAGTACAAGGTGACAGGCAGAGGGTATGGCTTGAGGAGGAGCATGGGGGTCATGGCCTGTGTGTGGATGTTCCAGCTGGGGTGGGATGGGCACGCAGAGCCTTCCCTCCAGAGCGAGCGATAGCAGCTATTTTGTGGTGTGGGCTTAGCAACCCGAGGCTTGCGTGTGTGTCACAGGCTTCAGGGTGTCTGACCCAAAGATAACTGTGCTCAAAGGTGTCAGAATGTACCAGAAGAACCAGTTCAGGCTCATGGGGGTAGTGCTTTGGGACAGGCAGGGATTTGGGGAGGTGCTCTGCAACATCTCAACGCACTTCTCTGCTGTAGCTCTCGGGAGCTGCCTCTGCCAAGCTTGGGGTGGCAGCTGTGCTTTTGACAGGTACCTCTGAGGGACCAGACTTGGGAGTATTTCAATAAATTTGTGCCCAAGTCAGCCCCAATTCTGTGACACAAAAATTCTGTGGTGTTTGTTGGGCACAGTGTCACATTCTTATGGTCTGCATTTGTTTGAATGGTCCCCAGAGGAAAAAGGGTTTTGGGTTTTCTTATCTGTTCTCCTCTGATATTCTGTAGTTTGTGGTAAAGGATGTGTTGTTTTTATGTTTTCCCCTAAAAATATTTCTGCTTCAGTGGCTCTTTAAATGTTTGAAGAGTTTCCCCCTCCCTTATTACTCAATTTAATTGGAATTATGGTGCCTATCAAAAAGTATTACTGCAAGGTGACCTGGAAATAATAATTTCCTTTCATCTATACCAAACATTTGTAGATCATTAAAATGTCAAAAATAAAACAATCTTAGTCACAAAGAAATGGGTTTATATGAGCACAGTAAAATATGAGATTTCATTGTATACAAAAGGGCTATGTTTTGTATTCCTTGCTCACAGAGGAAACCTCCAACACATGTGGAATGCATGGCAGGATGTAGGACCCTCTAAGGCTGTATACAGATATGTGAAGGGAAAGAGGAGGGGGAGAGAGGTGAAAAAAAAAAGACCCAACAAAAAGCCCAGAAGGCACAGTGGTTCTGAGGAAACGAGCCCTTTCAGTGAGAAATGGAGCATGTGCTCTGGGTCTGTGGGAGGATTTGTGCAGGGATCTCGCTCTGCACGTGTGTGCATTCCTCCGACTCAGACAGGTGTTAAAGGGAAATGGTGCCCAGGGGACGCAGCACCCTCCCGTGCTATCAGCAGCCCTAGCACATGACAGATCCAAAGGCAGCCAAGCACAACTGCTGAGGGCTTTGCCAAGGGGTTTGGATGCCAAATGCTGACAGCGAGTATCCTTGCCAGCTTGGCACCTTTAAGCCATGTGGCTGCTGCTGGCATGGAGTTGTCATTGTAATGTGCTGGGAAGAATGGAACCAGAAACTGTCTTAATAGTTCCATGTGAATGAAGCTATCTTATTGTTGTGAATATAAAATATTAATTACCTTACAAATGTGTTTGAGTGGCTGTACATGACTTTGGCACCTGGCCAGACTGGCAGTGGTGAAATCGGAGGATTGCCTCCTAGCAGCCAAATTTATTTATCTCCCTGCCCCTCCCCAGCATCACACTGGAAATAAGAGGGGAACTATTTGAAATCAGTTGACATCTGGGGGAAGATGTTCATTGGCTCCTGGGATTTGGATCAGTCCCTGAGCTGGTGCCTGAAGAGTGGATTTAACCCATGCTGTAATCTTCTGGCACCTGTTGCAGTTTTTGGCAGTGGCACAGGACAGCTTTGATTGCACTGAGACTGAAGTAGTGAACATATGCCTAATGCCCATCCCAGAAAGAACGACTTAGTGCCCTTAATGCCTTTCCTATTGTTTTCTTTTCCACTTTCTCTTCTCTTATTCATCGAGCTGCTGTTAATAGTTATCATTACATACAGGCAAGCACCCACCAGCATCTTCAAACAAATAAAGGGTAAAGCAAGAGGCAAACAGGAGCAAGAAGAGTTCTGTCTTATCAGAATCCAGCTACTTTCTGCATTTGATTTTCAGTTGTTTGTCTGGCCCTGAATCTTTAAGAAGCATGGTAAATTAAGGACTCCAGGAAAAATTATACATATGCCAGTGTCTGAGATGTAATCAGAAGAAGAGTATTTGGTTTTCTAAACACGTTAATTTAAATAACCAAGTATGTGTCTTCAGGAAGAGAATTCAGGGGACTCATGAAAGGAAGTCTCTGCCATATCTCTGTACTGATTGTACATCTGTAAATGGCTGCCATCCAGCAAAGCTCCTAGGTGCATGCTTAGCTCCAGCACAGCTTGGCTACAGCAGTGTTGCTAGCTTTGGCATGTCTGGGACATTCACATGCCTGGGGAGAGGCACATGCTTGTGTGCCCTTTTGGATAACTAATTCTTCCTTGTGTCCTACAGGCCTGTGGCCAGGAGTGTGGGTCCAGTGTCCAGTTCCTATAGGAGGTATTGAAGATGGCAATAGGGTTGCACTTCATCTGCAGCTCCAGGGATTTTATCCTTCCTGGACGTCACTGGAATACAGAGGTACAGAGTGCTGAAAAATGGTCTGAAGCCAACCAGCAACGTGTGTAACTTTACCTTGCCTGGTGCCTGTGCAGGATTTGATAGTTTTTGTTTAAAGTGACTCCATAAAAAGTTGTGGCAAAGACTGAGAGCACAGAGGAAAAACGTCACACTCAGATATCCGACAGTTAATTAAAATCCAGGCTGCCGCATCGCAGTTGTGGGTGTTTGTGCAGAGGGATAGCTCAAGGGGTGCGTGTGTTAAAATTTATCACTGTATTTGGTGCCTTGCGAAAAGTCAGTCTTGAGAGCTGGGGTGATTGATTAGGTTTGAAGAGAAAGTCCTTGTATACTTATGGTGGTTCTCGGAATTACAACATGGCTTGTTTATCTAGGGAGCCAACAGAAGACCTTGGGCTTCTTATCTACCCACAGATAAACACTGGTAAAGGCTCTTGAGTTGTAATAAATGCAGATGATAAAATTAAATATAATCTAACCACTCACTGAGTACCTCTGAGTACATCTCATTAAGTACCTCTGTCAAAACACCTGATTTAGGGGAAAAAATATAAAGGAACAGGAAAAATTCCATCAGTAACAAACAAATGTACCCATAAAGTGCAACTCATACAGTAAAGTCCAAGCAAGCAAACTCAGTGAAATATTCTTTTGTGTGCAGTTCATAGTCCACTCAGATATTTTCCAGACTATCATCTGCATCAGAAATTTGCTGGACAAATAACTCTGATTCTCTCCAGTAGCTTCTTGGTATGCCTGAGGTGGAATTCCAAAAGAGGAATAGCTGGCAAGTTGTGTTTTGTTTTTACCTTCACCGAAGCCTGTTTGAATTACAGGGATCATAGTGTATCTCTGTTTGTTGGAACCTGCCGTCATTTATTTTAAGAAAGTTAATTTCTTGAGGATCAAAAAAAACCCAGATGGGAAGGAGCTATCCTCTTGTGGGAAAGTTCTTATCTGCTTCATTGCAATAATTGAAAATGGCTTTTTAAATAGTCTAAAGAAGTTCACTTATGAATTAGACCCTAATTTCTTGGGGGAAAGAAAAAAAAAAGGCAAATATGAGAAATATTTTACAATATCTTTGTCCAGCTTTTTGCCCCTGGAGGAGGAAGTGAGATATTGAGAAAGCAGTACATGTGACAGATGCTGCTCAAGATGCTCAACACATTACTTAAAGATGCTCTGTGACCATGTTGTGAGTACTAAAAGAATGTGACTGGGATGGAACAGTCCACATTTACTGTAACCACATCTGTAGCCTCGCCACTCTCACATGATGGCCAACAAATTCCTGCCAGTTCCTGGAGTATTCCTAAACACATCTGGGCAGTGCAAAGCAGCACTGGCTTGGGGAGCCCTATGGTTACCTCCAAGTGAGCTGGCATGTCTGTAGCAGTTTGCCACACAGGGACAGCAGCATCAGTGCCAGAAACAGTAAAACTCTGTTACTGCCATACATAGTTAATTAGCTCGGGTGTCACAGCAAACAAACACGGCTATATTGCTCCTGGTTCTGCAGCAAAGTTAATTGAAACTGGCTTGGGGATCTTTGCCCCAGTGTGTGGTGAAGACATACCCAGGAATGCACTCCTATTGTTGACTGAATACTGTATTTTCACATAAATGTGGCAGGAATATAATTGCAGGGTGGAAAGAGAAGGCCAGTATACATTCACTTCACTTTAGAAACCAAATTAAACCTTTGACTTAACTCAGTTCTATACCAGCTCCCTGCAGGCATTTCTACAGGCTTCGTTAGAGCCAACCTAGAGGCCATGGAAAAGGTCTTACAAAAGACTAGCCAGGAAGCCAGTCACAGACCCAGATCCTGCTGCTACACAACACAATCTGCCTCTTGGCACCTCAGGCTTGCAGCTGCCAGGCACTCTCCTTATGTGGTCACTGGTGTTGGCTCAGAGGCTGGGGCAGATAGATGAGGAGGGCTGAAGGGGAAACACATTCATCACTGCCAGCAGCGAGTGGAGGCAGTGCCAAGTCACTATGTAACCAGGCACATGTGCCAATTTGCTCAGTAATTGGATTGCTATTTGAAAAATTAAAGTGGTGTCTAGAAAATTCTAACCTCTGCATTTATGAAGTATGAAGTTTGCAACTGAGAGGCTGAACAGGAAGAGTGGAGGGTATCAAGGAGAGGTGTTTAAGGAGAGCAAATGTAGGAAGTAATTTGATTACTTTCCAAAGTGTTACAGGAGCTTCAGAAGCAGCCTGTCTGTACCAGAGAGACAAAGAGCAAGACACAGTGCAGTGGAAAGCTGTGACATTATGGACAAGCTGTAACCCATTGCTGACTATGGAAAATTAGTGAGGACTTGTCAGCTGAAAGTGATTTTTGTAAAGAAAACATCATTGGAAGGCAAGGCTTGATACACTTCTGTAACTGATTTTTCCTTAAGAAGAAAAACATTCTTAAAGGAGATTATTTTATATTTTCAGGGTTTTCTCAGAGCCTGTGAATTGTTCCTTCTGTCTACTGTATACATTGCTCTCAATTACATTTGGTGAACAAATACCATTAATTATAAATGATACTGAATTATCCAGTTACAGGGAGAGTTTGTCATTCAGAAATATACCTCTGTCATGAATTATTTGTGCTCTCATTGCACTCAGATTCAGACTTTGCTTTGACTCCAGCAGAAGCACAATTACATCCAAAAATATAGTTGCCCAAGTAGTCCTTCAGGCATTTCAGTATTCTTTTTAGTTGAGCTCACTGGCCACCCTTATTTAGCTGAAAACCTCGAGTATATGGGGATGATGGATTATAAATTATTCCTAAGATAATATTTGTAGTTTAAAGTATAGTCCAGTTGCTAGTAGGTGTATAAAAGTGGTGCCTGTGTTCTTCATCACTGTTAAGTGGAAACTCAAGCTGGAAACTCTGTATTTAAAATAATAAAAAAGTAAAAATCTATGGACTCATACTGAACAAGAGCTATTTGGAACCTCTGTGAAATGTCTGATTATTTCTCATGCACTCAGACCTGGTACAATGAGGTTAACACATGTCAAAGCAAAGGCTAAGGAAATTTTGAGTCACATTTCTGCCCCTAGATGGAGTATTCTGCACACTGGGTTGGTTTTTTTATATATATATTGGGAGAATGGAGCTGTGTTAGAAGACTTGAAATGCCTCTTGTTCTGAATTCCCTTTACAGTGTATCAAGTGCTGCCCATTGGGACTAGACTAACTGGGTCCCAGAGACCATTTAGAAGAGAAAAATCTAAATAAGGTTTGTTTGTATAATTGATTGAACGCTATAAAGGCCACTGCACTTTCTTAGTGTCTCCTGTTTGTTGGTGATAGATACGTGTGTTAAAATGCAAGAAGGCTCTGTTTTACAAAGTGTCACTAATTACTATGAAACATCTGATATTTGCAGCTTGCAGTGCTGGATGTTTCTGTGATTTTCATGGTATTGCCTTCTATGAGTATGCTGTGAATGCCATGGTAACCTTAGCTGCTTGTAAAACATTTTAATAGTGACCGCTGTAATATGGTGGTTGTGTGCAAACAGCATGCACCACTGCTTCGGAGGTGTTTGGAACACTTTGTTTTGGTCACAATTGGAGTAAAATGTTGCCAGACTTCAAGAACTGAATCCTAAACTTGCCAAACAGGGAACTGAAAGTAAGGTCTCCTGTTCTCCAGCTCCTGTCTTTGATCATCTCTGGAGTTTCATTGATACATTCCTGCCCAGCACTCACATGCTTAGTGAACCATGGCTCCAGAA
>JAYDZK010000268.1:6574446-6607079 GCA_034509185.1 Euphonia xanthogaster
TGGGGGGGGGTGGGGGGGTGGGTGGGTGTAAGATTAGAAGCCATCTCTTGAAAAACCTCGCTTGTTTTGTGTGTGTGAGTGAGAATTCAGCTGCAGGGTCCTAGCTCAGGTATGTTCTCATTTGGGCTTCTGGTTTAGCCCACTCTTAACAGGAGGGACCAGCTGTAAAGTTTGTCCCTGGGATCTGAATTCCTGCAGAATCCAGGATTTGGGTTTGGACCTTTTTAGATATGATGTAAATGCCAGCAGCTTCCTAACAACTGTTCTTGAAGCTCAGAGCAGAATTTAGAGTAGACCCCTGTGAGTTAGGGAATTGCACAAGATATCCCTTCTCAGAAGGGAAAGAAAAGGCCCAACAAAACCTAAGCCATCTGACTGGAGTCCTGAGAAATGCTTTCCAGCTTTCAAAGAAAGAAAGGGTCTTAATTCAGAATTGCCAGAATCGTCTAATTAGTCCCTTTAATGCCATGCACCTTGTAGTCTGTGCCACCGGATTCGTCCTATAAATGAGACGATGGGCTAATTCA
This sequence comes from Euphonia xanthogaster, assembly GCA_034509185.1. Classification (NCBI taxonomy): domain Eukaryota; kingdom Metazoa; phylum Chordata; class Aves; order Passeriformes; family Fringillidae; genus Euphonia; species Euphonia xanthogaster. The sequence continues at coordinate 6,574,974 of JAYDZK010000268.1, forward strand.
TCTTGGCAGCAGTAAACAGACCTTGTGATTGTCCTCCTTACAAACACCGGCCTGATTTTAGGAAAACGCTTTGACCAAGCCTGTGTCCCTGCTCCCTCCCCCGCGACGCCCCCTCTTTTTCGGAGTGCTGCCTGTGCTTCTTGCCCTCCTTCTTCCCCAGCACCCCAGCCCAGCCCGTCTCACACACAGTGACATACCTCACACATTTGCCACTGCTAACAACAACCTGTCAACTCTTTCTTTGCACCGTGCTAGGCGCCTTTTGTTTCTGCAGCCCAGCAAGCCTTGCAGCTGTTGTCCAAGGCCTGCTCCGACAGCCTGTGATCAGTCAGCTGCAAAATCCTCCCTGAACAACTCTGTATTCACAGCTCTAATCGGGCCAGCGGACTGTTTCCTCCTCTCTCGCAGTAAATCTTTATCACTTGCGCTCTGCTCGTCAGTTCATGGCGCCAGCTCTTTGGGCTGGCTGCTCGATCCCTTTCCCATACTCTGCTGAGCTGTGTGCTCAGAATGCTAACTCCAGCCTTGTTTAGACTCAGGGCTGCTTCAGTGCTGCAATCCACATGTTGGGAAGGTCCGAGTTCCAGCTCCCCCCACCTCTCAGTTTTTAATGTGCATTAGGTTTGTATTGCTCCAAAGGTGAAGCTATCAAAGACTCCCTCCCTCTTTGCCCTCCCTCGGGCCGTTTCATACTTTGTCCATATAAGTTAGTAGTGTGATTATCTTTCTGTTTCCTCCCAGCAGACTGTCATGCTTCTGTTTAAGAGCTGTCTTCGGGGAGGAGATGAAGGTGAGCTGCCCAGCCTGGGGAAGCTGCTGATGGCAAGGGAAAGCCTGGGGGAACTGGCACAAACCTTAATTTGATTGCATGCCCAGGGCTATTAACCCTCCTCCTAATGGTCCCCCCACAGAGGAGTCAGAAACAGGTTTTCCCCCATCCTGTTCCTTACTTGATGCCATCACAGTCTTTTAAAATATTTACATCAAAGATGTTGAATTGTGAAGCAGATTTCTAGGAAAAAAAGAGGATCAGAGTTTGCTTCCTTAGTATCCTCAGCTGAGCTGAGGAAAGTCCTTGGAGAGTTTAGGGTGGAGGTTTCTGTCAACGTGGAGTTCCTGAGGATTTATTCTGGTGGAACTGAAAAGCACAACTTTATCTGTGCCTGTTGCCTCTTTACGGGATGCAGCGTGTAAACTCCTTCTGCCTCCTTTGGGAAAACATTGTGGGTTTTATTTCCCTGTATTTGGGCCTGGGATTGTAGATGACAGTCTAGCTAAACCTCAGTTAAACAGCACATTTTGTAAGGAGACTCAGCTAGCTCTTAGGTAAAGCTTGCTGGAGACCATTTTTGAAAAATATAAATTATTCAGGAGGGTTATTTCAGTTTATAAGGAGCCTGGGAAACTTTTGTCTGAGCACTTGCATGAGGGACAAAAGCGGATGGGTTTTAATCTCTCTGAAACTGAGTCCATCTTTGGCACTGGAAAACCCATTTCTCTTTCTTCATCAGTTTTCCCCACCTTATTTGTTTTAGCTGTTCCAGGTGTGTGCATATGCATGTGTAAGCAGGAGTGAAAATTAACCAAATACAGAAAGTCCTTCAAGAATACAAGATGAACTGGCTTTAAAAATGTTGTTTCTCTTAGCTTTATGAGGCAGCTGTAAAATAGGTGCCCCTTGGAAAATCTGGGTTCATTTCTATTCAGCCTTTCCATGCCTCAGTTTCTCATCAGTACACTATTTGCTTGGTCAAAGAGAAGCCTGTGGTTGTGGGATTATTAAAGTTTTGGCATTGGTGGTCAGTTTGAGTCTGTAGAGATGCCATCCTTTTAGGGCTCTGTTGGCTCCCACTGGCGCTTCCAGATGGGACATGATTTGTCTCTGTGTAAACAAACAGACCTGTAAACACACTTTAGGCTTCATTTGGGGAAAAGGCTCAGATTTTGCTGGTATTTGCTATCAAAGTGTGTTCTTTGGTGAAACTGAATGTGTGTGAACAGGATTGGAGTATTGCCTCTTTTTCTGTAGGCTGTCCCCAAGGGCAGCAGTAGAAATCTTCAATAGCATGGAGCATCCTACAAATAAGCTGATTGTACCAGTTCATAGAATGGAATCATAAAGCAGTTTGCAAGGGACTTTTAAAGCCATTTTTTTCTGTTGAATAGGAAGCTACGGGACATATTTATTTTGTTATATGATTGACTTCTATTTTGTGAACTCTGGTGCTTCACCATGCTTGGGGAGAGTGGGATGGGCAAGCCACCTGCTGTGCCCTGCACAAAAAGCAGTTGATTTCAAATTGTTCTGAAATAACTTGATATCCTTTAAACGTCCTTGTATATCCTAATTTTTTATTTATTTGTTTACTTTTCAGAAAACCTATTGGTAGCTAGAATTTACATGTTGCCTGAAAAGGTGAAAGGAAATACTTTGGCTTTAAACTACAATGTAAGATTCTGGGAGTCTGAATTGAAAGTGAATGGAACAAGGAGAGAAGACTTTCTCAAAATTATTATTTTTTTAAAATGAAAGCAACTCAAAACACAAAATGCAAACAGTATTTTGAGTCTCTTCATGCAGAAGTAAGCAAGGATGTGCACAGCTTGTCCTCAGCTTTCCATAGTAGGTTGCCACAGTCCTCATGTCCTTGTTCTCCTCACCTGCTGATGCTTGGGCCCTGAAGTGAGGGGTTATTTTGAAGGATGCAGCTGGCGCTCACCTTGGTATGGTTGTAATTCTGTGGTGGTTGGTGATGCGGGGTTAGAATGGTTAATTGGGAAAATGTCTGGAAGTTGTGATGTGAAGTTTTTATCTGTTCTTTTCCTCAGAGCTTTGTAGCATGGGGGAAGACCCACACGGGGCAAATATTCCTAAAGGGGGAATGTCTTGCTGTTTTGAGAAGTAAGTTCAATCCTCATTTTTACCCAGACCACAATGAAGGCTCTGTACCTTTTTCTGTTGGGTGACTGCTAGAAGAGGGCTGGTTCATGGCTCTGGGATGAACAGGAATTTGAGAACAGCTTGTCTGTTCCCTGTTCCAGGTTGAAACTGGACGTGACTCACTTTTTCTAATGCATCTGGATGCATATATTGAAGCAGGATATTTTATTGCTCTGCTTCTTTTTTTTTCTAAGGAGCAATGTCAATTGCTTTTTCTTAGTTTCTCTGATGTCTGCCTTCTAAGAAAATCTCAGATGCCAACAACTTTCTGTTTGATTTTTTTTTGTGGAATTGTTGATAGTATGCTTACACAGTATTTCAATTTGACGATGGTATTTTAGACTAAGAATTTTCATGTCTGATTTGCCTTAGACTTTCCAGAAAAATTCTACCTTGACATAAAATTTGCACCTGTAGAAGTTCAAGGAAATCTGTTTAGCTTTTGCTTTGTGAGAGAGGGATTCTGCCAAAAGTGAGTTTCTGATGAAAGACTAGTGCAGGAATGCAGACATGTAAGCATGGATAGACTGCTTCCTTCATTAATAGGTAATATTAATTTATAATCAGTCTCATCAAGAAAAAATATGATTGAATGGATTTTATATTCCTTATAAAAATGATTTTTTTTGTTTCTTCCTTGGCTACTCAGGGTAAAATATTTACAACTAACCTATCATGTTTAATTTTGTGAGTTGCTTTTAGTGTGCATATTTCCTGTACATCTTGAAGAAAACCATGCAAAAGATGAGCAGGGAATAAGGGGGAAAATTATAAATGGATCCATGTGACTGCTTCTTCCACAGACATTTTTTTCTCCCCTTACTTGAGAAGTTAAGAGGGAATGCAGGGCCATGCAGTGTTTGTTAAAGCTGATGAAATATCTTTCTCCCTCTGGGTATCTCTTTAATCAATGTTTCTTTATACCATTAGGTCATCTCCTCTTTTTTCATGGCTTTTTTTTTAATTCTGAAGAAGCCTTGTTTTGTACATTTCTGTACATCTTGACGTTTATTCTAAGAATTATGGCCTGATCCCTTCCTCTCTTTTCCTCAAAATTTCTGTTGTTTTATCTATTTTAAGTGCCGGAGCACAAAGATAAGGCAATCATAGTTGTCTCATTTTCCCCAGCAGTTCCCTCCCACTGTCCCCCCCTGCAATGAAAAAATGAAAGGTCTCATGGTCTTACAGAATTTCTTTATGCTTATTTTGGCCGACTTGCAACCCAAATACATCATCACGCTATAAGACAGCTCTCTAAGGCTCTTGGATCAATTAAAGGTAGCCCTATTCATTGCCAGTACAAACCTTTGCCTATTAACTCTTTCAAAGGGCATTTGTCATCACAAAAAGCTGTGGATACTGGCTGGGTACATTGATTTAAAAAAGGTATTGTTTTAAGGCTGCTGAATATCTTAATTAGCTGCAATCAGAGGCGAGCTTGTGTCTGTAAAGTGATACAGTTACCTTTCGCCTACTTGCTTTATTTTCTGAGGTTTTGTGGGTTTTTTTTAAATCTCAGATATACCTCAATCAGGGTACAAGAAGAGTGCACTTGCTGATCAAGCTGTAACTTATGACATTATTTTGTAAAGCCAAATATTTAGTGTAGTAATCCAGAATTGGCCTGCGAACAGCCAAGAGCGAGTCAGTGGAGAAGCATTGCTCCTTGCCAGCAGCCACCCTCCTTCTCTTCCCTCAGAAATACTGGGTCTATATCCTGGAAATGCAGAAATCTACCCCAAATCTTCAAGCACTTGCAACTGTGCTCAGCTCAAGCCCACAAATTGTCCATTAAAGCAGAGTGTACACAGCCCTGTTTGGCAGGTCAAGGTAGAACAAGGTAACATTTTTTAGACCAGTAGTTCATTTGGCACAATTGTTGTCTCAAATGACTTGAAACAGTTCATTGATGTGCTCTAAATCTCTGGGAAAATGTCCTTTTCTGCTGTTCCCTGAATCAAAACTTTTCTTGCAGTAGTTAATCATAAAAATTTGGATTTTATTCAAGGAGACCCTTTTGAAAATGAAAATCAACACTTTTTCTTGGTATTCATGCAAAGTTTTCTTTGTGCTTATTGCTTTCTTGGTTTATTTTTCTGAGCAAATGGCATAGTTTATATTTAAAATATTTTGTGCAAATTGAACTTTTTTAGTATGCATTTAATGGAGGCATTGAGATATAGACAGAACCCTTCCAGTCACATGGCTTGATGGTACAGCAAGGGCTTTCATCATCTGACCCTCACTATCTGGAGGTGCAATTCCAAAGAAGAGGATTTGGGAACATATTTTTTTCTTTCTGATTTTATGCAATTATTTTCTTACAGGGAGGAGGAAACACAAAAAAATAAATGTAAGTCACACATGCTTTTGTTCTTTAATAAAATACTAGATACAGTGGTGATAATAAAAATAGCGTTTAATTTGTTTCATCATGGGAAGGGGAGGGGATGCAACTGGTGTCTTACAGGGACTCCCCCTTTTCTGGGACAAAAATTCTTTAGAAAATACCTGTTACACCAGCCATGGATATGAAATGGCTCATGCAGTTTGGTCATTTGGAAAGCAGGACAGTGCCATGGCTGGGAACCACCCGGCAAATGAATCCCCAACACTCACACTCAGCTGGTGGTTTGCTTGATGAATTTTGTTATAGGAAATGCCTGCATGCACAGATTCTCAGGGAAATGTGGCAGAGTCCTGTAAATGCAAGTGGTATTGTCCTCAGTCTCTTATTTTCCAGTGAATAAGTGTACTGGACAATGTATGGCTTGAAGTGAGAATATGTTTATGATTTACCTAATTTTCTCAGAATCCAAGATGGTACATGCATTTCTGTCAGAGGAAGATATTTCTCTATGGGTCTAGATCCTGCATGAAGTAATTCTTGTGAGTATTTTATCTCCTTTTTAAAATTGTATTGTTACAAAAATGCTTCAAAAATTTAGTTCTGTCTCCAAACTGCTGTACAGTAAGAGCCTAGTATAATCTCCATTTCACAGATGAGGAAAACCAGCCTGAAAAAGATTAAAGTTCCAATTCAAGGAGAGGCCGAAGCTTAAGCACATCTTTTAATGTTCCTGTGATTTTGGCATAAACTATTATGAAGAGTTTCTCTGGGATGCTGTCAGAGGTGAAAACAGCAAATGCTCTGAGTTGCAGACAGTACCTCAGCCACAGTACTGCAAATTTTCCTTGTTATACTTGATGGAAAACGTGAGGTAATGGGATTGTCATAGAGGAGAGAGATTTATTCTTGTAGTTAGTTATTCAATATATATACTATAGTGTTGAACCTCATTTTAGCATGGCGGTCAGTGAATTTCTAATCTTTTCCTTCAGCTTTGTAGATTTTCCCAGACATGTGTAGCATCTTTTCTTTGGTCAGGTGCCTCAGAAATAAAGTTGGAGAAATAAATCTGCACATTTCTCCTGTGGCTGTGATAAGCATATGTATTGATATAGAATGGCATTGTGTGTCTTGCTCTCTGTAACAGTTTTAGGTTTCTGTAGAAGTAGGAGATTTATGAAGTGTAACTCATTTTTCCTTCTCCACACTGTTCCAGTGGAAGAGCTCAAACTGATGAGAAAAAGTAGTACAGATTATTAAGAATTCTGATAAAGTAGGCTGAATAAATTTGTTTTCTTTGTGAGCCTTAATCCTGTGTTTTATTGGCTTCTTGGATATGGCTAATTTATTTGGAATTCCATTCTCTTCCTGACAGCATTCCTGATTAGCAGTTTGATCACCCGGAGCAAAGTTACGTACCATCTTTCAACTCTTGTAATCTAGTAGTGTAATTTTTTCAAATGGACTCTTTTCTTTCCTTCTTTGCCCCAGCTCCCCTTCTTTTTGTGTGCGAAGAGACTTTAAAAGTAAGCAGGATAACTTGTTAATAGAATGAAAAACTTCTTCAAAACACAATGTAGTTTGCTGAAAGCCCGACTTTCATTTTTTAATGGAAAAAATGAGGTTTGGAGCAGTGTCAGTGCAGCATGTGAAATGTTTGCCTTCCATCACTTTAAAGGGTAACAGTTCTTTTCAATAACTGCATTTTATGAGTGGGGTGATATAATCTTCAAGTAGTTTCCAAGGTCTGTAGTTCGCCAAAGCACATTTTGCTTATGGTTAGTTTTAGAAAGTTTGAATTTTTCTTTAGTTGTTAAGTTTGTCACATGGTAGACCTTGTAGGAAAATGGCAGCTTGTGGAGGCCCAGGGGCCTACCATTGGAACTTTAACCTCAGGGCTGTTGGCTTGTGCAGTCAAAACAAAGGATGACCAGGACACCCAAATTTAATTGTAAACCAGAGGCAGGTTTGGGTCTGAACTCTTTTTCATACAGCGCAGGCAGAGTATAATCCAAGTGATCTGGCCTGCCAAAGACATGGAGTTGCAGATGAGAGGGAGGTGAGTTTTCCATCCTGTGACATTTCTGAAAGTCTCAGTCTGGTTTTTGCACAGTGAAAAGGGAATAGCCCAGAGACAGGTGACCACAGCACTTGTCAAAAGGCTCAAACTGTGTTTTTATACGTGAGTGCCTTGACTGCATAATGTTTGAAGATTGTGATCTGTCTGGTTTGTGCTGATCTTGAATCGTAGGGCTCTGGAAGGCAGCTCTTGGCAAATACTTTGTCAAAACTGAAGCATGTTATGCCAGTTTTCTGTGTTTGAAAAACTGGCATTTTGTTGAAACATTGTTTTGTCAAAAATAGTACTCATTAAATTCTCTGCTGTATTGATGTGAATTCTGTTAATTCAGTGGGGAAAAAAAATCTACTGATGGAAGGAGGGCACCAGAAAAGGTTGGTTTAGGGATAGATCATTATTCCTGGTCAAATTTGGTGATAATTTTTTATTTTCCTCAGCAAAAAACCCTGAGGTTCTTTCTACCCCAAAAATTGGGCATCTAGCTGAGTGTGAAAACTTAGCAAATTGTGTATGGTCTCTCTGATCACTAAGGAGATAATAATTACTTGATAATGTGCTGCTCTGAACTTCATAATGTAAATTTAAGTATGTATCCCTGTTTTTTTCTGTTGAGTCAGAAAGTATTTTTGTATTTTTATATTTGTTCGCAATTAGGTGGACATTTTGGGCATTGCTAATCTTTTAATTGATTGGTACCATTAAGTATCATGGCCTGTATGTAATTATTCTGCTACTGCTGGGTCATGTTCTGATCACATTCCTAGTAAGAAATTCCCATAAATGAAAGGGAACCAAGATGTCTCCTGCTGACCATTGCCCCATCCAGCAGCACATGGAGGTGGTCATGGAATAAAAGCAGAGGTCTCATCAAGTCTTTTTGGAAATACAGATGTCTTCGTGTAATCACTTTTAAGACTGATTTATAAGGTTTTGTTTAATTTCATTCAAGTCCTTTACCTTCACTTTTGTTGCTGTTTCCTGTGATTTGTGCTCTTTTGTTGCATTTAAATCTTGCTTTTGACCCATTTGAGGATGAGCTGGGGTTTTACTAATACTTCTGGTTTTATGGAGGCTGAAGTTAGTCTTAAGGGATTAAACATGTAATAAATGAAGTATCTTCTGTTTGTCCTTGTTGTTCTTGATCGTGGAAATGGGCATACCGAGCTGATTACAGTGGGAGGAGTGTGTTTGCTGGGGATTTTCCAGGAGAAAACCCATAGGCCAGGTGTTGACTTTGCTTTGACTCAATGCAGGATTTAATGATCTTGATATGTGCACGTTATCACAACTTAGGTGGAGCAATAATTGACTCTGAATGTCAGATTTTTGTCCTCTAAAGTGGTGACATCTTGATCTGACCCTTTTAAAGTGGTACTTTGTTTTCAGTGTGATGTAGAATGCTTGCTCAGGAGGTTTCACATATGTAACCTGGAGCAAGGTGCCTTTTTGACTCTGATAACTGTAGAAGGGACGTGATTCTGACAGATAAGTGCTGGTCTTGAATTTTTCCTTTTTTTTTTTCAACAAAGAACTCAGAACTTCTTATTAGCCTTGACAACACCTGCAACTCTTGCTGCTTCCTTTGGTAGATATCCTGACTTTTGAATGTGTGGAAAATGCGGTAAGTCAAATATCCTATTTTTTAATTCTAATTTACCTATATTTTGGGATATAGTTCAAACTGGTGATAACAGCGAGTGTTTTAGGATTATTGTTGTATTGTCTGCTTTACTGCTTGTAAGTTTACTTGATATTTTAAAATTTTGGGAGTGTAGTGGTATTTTAGGAGATTGCTTTATAAGGGAATTGGAAAATGAGATGTGAAATCTCTTGCCTTACATTTTAAAAGTCAACAAGACTGTGTAATATGTACTTCCCCCACTAAACTACCCTTCAATGGGCATTTACCAGGACAATTAATTATGTGATAATTTAAAAGCAAAATATTAAATTTGTCTTGGAAATACTTACAGATTAGAGGATTTTAATAAATATTTATAGCAGAATAGGGTAGTAATACTGGTTGTGTGATGAAAACACATGTTAGTAATAAAATATTGCTGGTCAGAAATACAGTTCTATCATGTCATTGTTCCCTAGAGAGATGACTGGTTGAAAAATTATTTTAATAAAATAAACTTTGAAGAGAGAGGATGCTTTTATGGGTGATACAGCACACATTCTTCAAAAAAAAGGCACATCATTAAAAATGGTGCCAGACATTAGGAACATCTGTTGTGTGAAAAAGTAAAATTGGGAAAATCCAAATAATAATGCTCAATGTATAGGCTTTACATAGTGCTTTTCCTCACTTGCTCTCAAAATACCTTGCAAAGAGGGGAAGAACAACTACCCATGTTAAACTGCATTTTCTAAAATCTAGCCACACCAGTTTTCATCTGGCATTTAAATTTGCCTTGCTCATGCCGTGCCATTAATTTTCTGTGGGAGGAAATCTGTCCCAAGGAGTGAAATCCAAGCAGGAAAGCATGTCCTTCCATTTTGGGCAGCATTCCTGTGTGTGAATAAAAGCAGGCTGCCAAGCTGACAGCCGTGGCATGTGGAGCCAGGGAGCTGCCATTGCCCAGGCAGCTGGCAGGGAAGCTGCCCCAGCTTTGTGTCAGCCTGTCCTGGGCACATCCCGGTGCCAGGCGCCAGGGATGTGCCGCCTCTGTTCCGGCTTTGACACCTCTCAGGGACCGCCGGAGCTGAGAACCGCTCGTAAGCCCAGGCAGGAGGAGGCACCTGTTCCCTTGGCAGTGCAATGAACCCCCAGTTCATCCCTGGGGTGTGCCCTTTAGTAGCCATCAGGCTCCTCGGTGCTAGCAGAGTGAGCTGGAGCTGGTGGCCAAGGCACGGGATGTGCTGGATTGCAGCTCTTGCTGAAATCGGTGGTTCTCAGCAATGCTGCTGGAGCACAGACAGCTGCGTTGCACCACACTGGAGGAAGAGGGCTGTCACAAAAGATGCACTTTCCTTGAAGCCATCCAGATGGGCTGGTACAAAGATACTGCTTCTCTAAAAAAAAAAAATTTAGGTATCGTCACCTCAACCAATAATTAATTGTACAGCTACCAAATGAGCCAGTTGCCCAAGTGAGTGCATACTGTGGAGCCCCTGTCTTGCAGAGGTTGTGTTGCAGCAGATAGAGCCACTGTTTTTCCTGCTGAAATCCCTTTCAGATGAGATGATGATTTCCTTTCTTCTCATCTGTGTGGGTGTAGGTCTCTTAAAAGAAAAGAGCAGGTTAGAGAAACAGCTGTCAGGAATGATGTAGTTGATTTTGCTTTAGGGCAAGCTGGTAGACCTTTTGGGCCCCTTTTATCCTTTTTCCTGTAGCTGTAGGTGACCCTAGTAACATGTATATGTGTATTTATTTGTTCTCACCAGCCTGCTACATTTTTTCAGCCAAGTCTTTGCTAATTGAAAGCAGTCCCTTTAAACTCAGCAGCTTTTGGAATCTGTAGGTATAAAAAGACATTGTTTGGTGTGCCTCCTCAAAGATTTCCTCCTTAATCCTGATTTTGTGTACTCATCCCCTGGTTGAGCCTTCCTGAACAGAGGAATTTGAGTCGATTCCCATTCCTTCACAAATGCATGCAGGGCAGTATGTCAGACTTTCATGCCTTTTAAGCAATCTGATCAGTTCTGACACTTTCCACCTCCATTAAGGAATCCATGTGGTAGTTGAGAACACCCATTAGTGTGAACAAACTCCTGACACCCCTGAAAGTATTTGCTTTGCTCTATCACTTAACTGTTTACAAAGCCCAGGGCTTTGCTTCTGATACATATTCAATAAAAGACAGAGTATTTTATTTAATTTTTTTAATTGCAGTGTAAATATGGTTCTGTTGGCTGTGTAGTAGGCAACATGTTGACTTTCATGAGGTTACCCCAATCAAGGACAAATTTGACCAGAAAGTATTACTTTGAGAGGATACTGACAGTCAGTATTTTGGTATGACATTTGGCTTAATGCAGAATTTTTAAAAATCAAGGAAGCAGCTCTGACACAAGGCTATTGCTTGAACCATATCCAAGTAATTTCACTTACTGCTGATCCTTCCCAGTTTTGCCTTCATAACTCCACACATCCAGGCCCAGGCAAGGAATTGCTTAAACATCAATAAAAGTTCCTTGTTTTCTTCTGAAGAGGGTCCTGGAGTTTGTGCTAGTTCTAATGAGGACTTGGCATCTCCAAGGATATTACTGTATCCTGTAATCTCAAGGTATTACTCTACCCTGAATTTGAGGAAAAAAGAACGTAGAATTCCCAAAGCCTTATGTCTCTGAATCAGGCTTTAATTTCTTTTTAGACCGAAAGTGCTGTTTCTGAGGAAAGGAACTTGCTAGTTAGTAAGTCTGAAAAGATCTTAACAGTTCTAGTAATTACTCATTTCATCAATCCATCTATATTTGAAGTGAGCTAAACTGAGTTCTTTCCTATAGTGTCTACTTCAAATAATGCTGCTTTACATTTGGAGAGCCAAATAAGGAAACAGAGCATAATCTTACAGGAGTTTCGTTCCCTTTCAGCTTGCATGGCTCAGACTTGCTGTAACAAGAGCACTTCTTTCTATGAAACCTTTTTAACATATTTGACTAAACAAACTATCTCCTAAAGAAAGTAGGAGCATTTTTTTTTGTGTTTTTGTGTGTGTGTGCTTTGCTGTAGCCTTGGCTGTTGAGAACATTTCTGCATTTGTCCATGTACTAAATGAGTGATGCATTTTGGACAGCTTCTGTGTTCTGATTTGTTTTCTTGTGCTTTTTTGTGTCCCCCTCTTCCCCCTCCCCTTCTTCCCCTTTTCATTTGTCTAGGGGGAAAAAAAAAAGCTCCTCCAGTGTTGTTTCCTGCAAAGACCATTCTTAAGAGCTCGCTGGACAGCGCAGGACTCTTGAAGTGATAGCTAATTGGTGAAAGAAAGGCCCTGATTGTCTTAAGGGAGCTGGAAAGTGCTGCATGTGCTGCTGAAAGGGACTAGGGAGAAGGTGCCTGGTTTCGCTGAGCAGCTGCTGCTGGAGATGTTTGGAGATTACATCAGCATTGGAAAAGAGGGGCCAAAAAAAAAAAAAAAAGTCCAACTTCACAGAGATGGAGTTTATGGAGGTTTTTTTTCCCCTTCCAAAGGTCTTCTGACAATACTGTCATTGTCAATATAAGAGTTGTTAATTCTTTATGAATAGCACATGGGGCCTCTTGACTAAATAGTACGTTACATGTCCCAAATCTGTCAGCTGGACTCTTCTCTCACTTGCTAGTGAGATCACTTTGATTGGAATGTTAGAGGAATTGCTGGGCTGGCCGTGCAGAACTGAATACTGCATTATATAATTAGATCTCCCAGAGTATTTTTTTTCACATTACCTCTTTATTCTAGCTTAAATATGGAATCAGTCCTTTTGATGGTTTTACTGGTGGTAATTATATTAATACGATTCATTTTGTGGTCCTGTCTTAGTGCTTATATAGATTATAAACTGTCCCAAAGGTTTCCTGGCACAAAAAAAGAGGACTAAGAGACTTCAAAAGGCTTGTTCAGGTTTGAATTGACAAAGGGGAGAGCTGGGTAAGGTAAATGGAGCTAGAGCAGCTTTTACCTGGGGATCTGATGAGAGAGAAATGACCTGCTGAGACTGAAGCTGAGTGAAGATCCTTCAGAAAGCCTTATGCTGACAGAGGGGAAGGAATGACAACTGATTGAGTCAAATGACTTCCTATCCAACTTGGGCACAAATTTGCTGTTGGGAACAGACTTGTGGACTTCTGCCAATTAAATGATGTGGACAAGCTGGAAGGAACCCTCTTGCTGGGCAGTCCAAGAGTGCTCAGTGTCCACGTGCCATGCTGTGGGCTGGCAGGAGTGGATTTTTACCTGGCTGGCTGATTTGTTACCAAATTCCTCGTGGCCCTTCCCAGCCAGTGAAACTGACTGAATGATTTTAGCTGACATAACCTGCCAAATACTCACATTTCTTAGCAAGTGATGTATATGAGTACCAGTACAAGGTGGATACCACTGGAATAATCTGTTCCATGGAAGAAGATCTGTGTCTCAGAGATTATCTGATGGACTCTGGCTGCTCTTCAGCACCAACAGTGGGTGGGGTGACAACACGAGTGAGTTTTGATACCAAAGCCCTGCAAGTGACCTTCATGCCTAGCCTGAAACAAGCACCCTACTAGGACACTGGAGGATTTGACTACTTGCCCAAGGACAAAGTGACTTGGGATTTCTTGGTTTAACTTACCTGGCAAAAGGAAGCAATTTTTTTCAAATGAACTGTCTTCTTTAAAATAGATGTTGAATTAAGTCAAACAACCTAATCTTACTGCAACTCGGTGTAATACTGTCTTTTAAGAACTGAATTTTTTACAGTAAATATGGGAAAATTGTATTACCTTGCCCAAGAAATGCACTATCCTCGGCCTAGTCACTCTTTGAATTTTTTTTTTAATCCTTTTTTTTGTTTCATCATTTTCTATCTCGTGTGAAAGGGATGGTTACCACTTCATATACTTATTTTTATATCTCTTGGTAGCTCACGTGATGATATCAGAGTTCAGCTAGGTAAAAGCCTACAGTATTCCCATACAGAGTCTCTGGCTCATTCATGACTCACACAGTCCTACAGGCTTGTCATTAATAAGTGCTCATCAGCCCTTGTAATTTTATCTTTTAGAGCCTTAACATCACACATGAGAGCTGGTATGTGCTTAGGCAGTGAAGCAGGGTAAATGTCAGGCCAATTGATTTCAGTCATCAGATTTTATTTTTGGTGGATGGCCAATCTACAAAACAGCCTGTAATGCTTGAAGGTGCATGTCATTGGCTTGAAATCCTGCCAGGCAACAATAAATTATATGTAGATGTAACTAACTCCTTGTCTGTTGCTCTGATTTTCAATTTTAATGATAGTTCTGTCCATTTTTGTTTCTCCAACACCAGCAAGCCCCAAGAGGAAAGTGAAATGTTGTGTACTTGATGTGCCAACATACCTTTTATAATGAGTAACTGGAAAAATAGTGACAGTGTTCAATTTTTCTTTTTTCAGTTAATCATTGCTATTCTGAGCTGTTGTGTGCAAAACAAAGATGTGGAGAAATTGATATTGCCTTTAAGAAATAAATCTTCTCATTCTTTATTTCAGTCCTATGGAAATTGTATTTGACAGTGTACTGTTTGTATTGATTGTTTTAAAGTGTGGATGTAATGAGAAGCCGGACAGGTGAAGTTGTGGTTTACTGCCTTTAACGTTTGGGGATATTGGAACTGACACCAGTGTGGAATTCACAGCTTTCATTTTTTTATCCTTGCAGGGCAGCTTTTCAAGTTTTCCCTGTAAATCAGAGCTTGTGGTCTTGTTATGGACCATACCCTGTGGACTGGATCCATTGGTATTTATATACCTAAAACATTTGATTTGGACCTTATTTTAGTCACGTGAGTTGCACTCTGACTATAAGAGTGGTCTGGCCAAATATTATTTGGCATAATATTGCTCTGTATCCTACAGTGGTAAAACTGGCTGCGACCCCAAGCAGTTTATTAGAACATTCATGTTTTGAGGCACATTTAATTAATTTAATAATCATAAAAATTTTGACTGAAGAGGTTATTTAGATCTTGTTGCCTACTAAACTCCTTATGCATTCTAAGCAGTTTTAATAGCAACTTGGTTCATTTCTCATTGCATTCATATTGTTGTTATCCCATCCTGCAGGGTGTGGGAAGCCATCCTATTTATCCTGCATTACAAAATTAAGACTATCACACTTTCAGGAGTGCAAAGTATAAAAAAGATAGAGATCTTCCTCTTTACCCCCACAGGTCTTTTCCCTCTCTCTTTTTACGGAGATAAGAAAAATCTAAGTGTGGTATGATGTGAAAGTATCCACTGGTATTTCCTGGTGTTTCATATGGAGCAGTGTGCTGACATTTAGATATTTAAAAGATATTTATACCCCGTTGATTTTTTTGCATTTAAGGATGTATTTAAAAATAAGCAAGTGCTTAATGTCAGTTTTGAGCTGTGGACAGAGTGAATGAAGATTACAGGGTGGAGCACCCTTTCAAGACATGAAACAAAGTTATGTGTAAAGAAAGAGAAAAATAAAAGTGAAATACTGTGATATTAAAATCCTTGCTAATGTAAAATTGAAATCTACTGTATATAAATATATTTGGTATGTTTATATTAATTTATATAATTTACATGCTAAGCAGTGGTCAAAGTTACCATGTAACCTACTGAAAAGAAACCCCACTCTTTGCCTGAAGACATTATTGTGAAGAACCTCTAAGATGGGAGGAGATATATATCTATATCTATATGTATATATAGATATATATGTATATTTAGATTAAATAGATCCTATTTATACATCTAACCCAAAAATAAAACTGTATGACGTATGGATGCAGAATTTGTCTGTGTTAGGACTGTGATAATTTATGGTGACCTTTACTGTGATAGGAAAGGTAGAAATAAAACCAAATTTACTCCCAAAACAAATAGCCATTTTCAAGTTCTACAACTGATACTTCTTTTTTGTTTTTTTGTTTGTTTTTAACCAGGGATAAAACATCTTTCTGAGCTGTAAAAACTCAATTGTTTGTAAGTATCCCAATCATCTGCAAATGCAATCCTCATCTCACATCATGTAACATGGAAAAAGTTGGCATTTTACGGACTGCATTATGGTATGGAGAACTAATTACAACAACTCACAGTCATCTGAGCATGTAATTGTATTTATTGACTAAAGTAATGCCACGATTTCACTTTGCAGTGCCATTACACTGGTAGCCACTTAAACAATTCCTGTCAAACCATGTAAGCCGGAGTGCTGAAGAACTCCCTTAAACGGATCTGGTGATGCAACAGGTGGCCTAATTACTTTAGGTAGGTCCATTACAGCCAAATTCGGGGAGGAGAGGCTGAAGACACAAGTAGGGCTACGAATGACTCTCACAGAGGGAATCTGGACAGCTGGGGGCTGGGCTCAGTCACCAGCTGTTTGCCATGAACTGCCACCTCAGAAACTGGGGCTCGGGGGAGATCTTGCAATGCACATTAGTGTTCCATGCCGCAGCCCTAGAGAGTGGGGAAGTGTTCTGAGGGTCTCCCTGTCTGGATTCCTGGAGGCACCAAATTGTTGGACGATTAAATGGCAGAAGTCCTGTCTTGGCTGGTTGGCAGGGACACGGAGTTACTCCAGAAATGCAGTTGGGTTATGCTTGATTGTCATCAAAGCGGGTGACGTGGTAGGGTGGCCCTTTCACTGCAGGCAGGGCTTGTGACAGCATCTACTGCTAAGGCTGCCAGGCACTTCCAGCCCTTAAGGCCTATTTTCAGCTGTTCACAGCTTTGTCAAAGTAGCTTTTCAAACTAAATTTTTCCATGTTTCATTTAGTGTCTGCCTCCGTCTGAATTCTCTTCAGAAGCTTTCAGCCAAAACAGTTTAATGCCTTCCAAGAACAAGACTAGAAAAAAATACATTGTTTTTTCCCATGCTACAAAAATATTGGATTTTTTTTTTTTTTTAAGATGTAGTTGTCCCACTCTGGGAGATAATTTTTACTCAGCCCTGTCAGGGATATGTAACTCTTGCTCACATCAAGAAAATTATGTAGCTACCTAACACAGATTCAAGATCAGATATGATGTGAGGATATGAGGATAAGGAAAGTGGCAGGGAAATAAGGGGTACAAGATCAGATATGATGTGAGGAAATGAGGATAAGGAAAGTGGCAGGGAAATAAAAGAAATTATGGTGAGGTTTTAGCTAAAGAGGATAAGTGGGCCATGCATAGTTAATAAAAGACAAGCTGGACTGCACCATGTAGGAGAGAGATTTGGCTCCAGGAGTGAGTGAGAGTGGAGACACTGATGAAATTAGGGTGGTTTGGACAATCAGCAGACAGGACAAAAGTGGAGTTGGAAATACATGACCTACAACATTCTATGGTTCTATGACTCAGGAGGCTAAGACTTATTTAACAAACTGCTTTGAAATTGGAATAAAGAGTCCAGGGAACTGTCAAAGTGATAAGAACTGGATAAAACATTCGCTGGATCACTATCCCTTTAGAATATGGTATAAATCCTGGAACCTAAGTAACATCCTTTTTTTTGGCTGTCAGCAAATTTCTGGTTTTGCTGGTGGAGCATTTTATGCTGAGCATCTACAGGGCTGTATTAACGGGATGTGACAAAGTTGAGCACTGACATTAGGAAAATAATAGAATTAAGGATTTATATGCAATTTTTGCTCTGTTCCCTGAGTATCATGACAGCTTCTTTTGCTCATTTGTTGCACAGTACAAAGTGCTCTGGGACTGAAGCTTGCAGGAGCAGTGCTTTGAATATCCCAGAAACAGAGTGATAGTCTATGAAATGCAGAGCTCTAGGAAGACTCAAGTTTGGAGTGCAGTGATGAGAAAATTAATTCTTTGTCAGTCATTGAGTTCTAAGTGAAAACACTTAGAGATAATTATTCTTTGCTTTGTGGCTGTTTACCTGAAAATCCTCGGCCTAATTTGCTTATTTGCCAATTTGCTATTTGCCTTTGCCAATCACCATAAACTCCAGATTGTCAGTTTAACAAATAAATTAGTCCCAGTTTAACAAACTAACAGGTACACTGAAAAATCAAATTCTGAGAATCTGAAGTAAGATGTGTAAAATAAGTAGATTCAAAAGGAGGAATTCTTCTGTAGTTTGTTTTTTCATTGCAAAATGAGATAATGCGGATATATGCAAAAGTGTTAATCAACATCTGCAAAACACACACATTACGGAGGAAAATTAGGAGGAAATTAATAGTTCCTACAATGTGGACAAAGTGCTGATAATGAAGAAAACATGACAATTTATAAAGAAACCACTGTCCATCCTGTCCAGCAAATGGGGCAGGAACATCTGGGAAAAATAATCTTCTTGGCAAATGACTGTAACAAAATGGAGGAAAAGTACCTTTTCCTCCCCATATGAATGAGAATAAACCAATACTTCCTTCTCTCTAAGGTGCTAATGAGTGCCCAGATATGTGTAATTAGTGTCCAGACCCTTTTCACAGTTGACTATCCCACAGATGTGGAGCTTCCAGCTCTGAGATGTGAGTGCTCTGGGTGTATGAAGAAATTAAAAAAAAAAAATATTTAGAATGAAAACACCCCCAGCATTTAGGTATGTGTGGGAGACTTTTAATTTTTTGTGTTGACCTTAGATTCCCAGACTGCATATGAATGGTACATGTCTAAATTTTATTTTTTTTTAAAGGCCCAGGTGGGTTTGAAACCTGGATCCTGTATTTAAAGGAATACTTGAACCTACATCTATAGCATGTGAGTTTAAACCCATTTCCTGACTGTCTCCCCTTTGAGAATTGGCAGCCTTAAAACTCTTCATCCAAGTTTCTAATTGATACTTATGAGGTGGAGAGTCCCTATTTTGCTCTTTCAAGAATACCTTTTTCTTTGCCATAGGGTTTTTAAAAACTCCATATAATTGGTGCTCTTTTCTGGGAATTATTACCAAATCATAAAATCTAGAATTAGTTGTTTCTCCTCCCTAGTCATTGTATGAAGACAAATTAATGAAAGAAGGCTTCATCAAGGACTATTAAGTGCAGGAAATTCTTATGCTACAGAGTGCTGAGAGCTGAAAAGTGTATTAAAGAAGCATCACTAAATGCTTGTCCTATTCTTCGTCTCTTTGAGACATCCCCTGTCATTATGATGGGAAAAGGTGCAGAGTTAGCTGATTCTCCAGGGTTCTTCCCTACTGGTCCAGGACACAGTATTTCTCTTTGCATTTGAAAAATAAGAATCTGTCCATGATGGTACTTCGAATAGATCACTGGGACAAATGTTTTGAGAGGGTTGGAAGAACTGGCTTCAACTGTCTGTGTCCTGGACAAAGCAGTGCTGTACTGAAGGATGGAGAGGAGGATGGCAGGGAGCACTGGGAGCTGCCTGCAGAGGCCTGACTCCCACACTGTCTGTGCTGATCCCAGAGCAGGTACTTCCAGGAGCATCCCTGGTGGTGAGATATCTGGTTTTATGTCTTGCTCCCTTGTCTCTTTCCTTAGATGTGCTTTCCTTGGCAGGCACCTCAGACTGAGCACAGCGACTTCCAGTTTTTCATTCCCTGCAAAATGTCTCCCACCACGCCTACGTTTAAAAGGGCACAGGATCCAGCCAGATAATTTGTTCCTAGGCAGTTAAGCTACTTCACATGAGCTCCATACCCTGGAGTAGGTTTAACATACTATTTAAAGAATATGTGAGCAGTGCTGTGTATGGGGATAGATCTGTGTCTGTCTTAGAGTGATAATCTAATTGGAGGTAGTCCTTTGTGTAACCCTGTTAACATTTTAGACTATTCTGGGAAACCCCATGGCCCAAGTCCTATGGAATGTACTTGGGGAAAACAGTGTTTTCTCAAATATTTCAGATGTGGAATGTTTATTTTGTAGCCAGAGAAACTTGTCACCAAGCAACTGACCTTGAGTAGGATCCGCTGCCAACTTGGAAAAACAAGGAAAAAAGTCTGCTTACCTCTCCTCAGGCTGCATGTGAGAATTAAAATGCAAGGAGGAGAAATTTATTACAAAATATCATCTGACAGGATTCATTGTTAGTGGTCTCAGATCAGTCAGGTCTTTTCCCTTCACCTGCCCCTGTCTCATATAATTGACAGAAGCCACTAGTGAAGGTATTGGTGCAGGAAAACCAGTGATTTCAAATCCATCCCATATTGAAGACTTGTGCATTTTTTGCTGGTCCAAAATCAGACAAGGACACAACTCGGAATTCTGCTGAGATTATTTTATTGACTGAATATATTTGCTTGAGCAGGCTTCCAGAGGCTCAGGTATTATTTGTTTTTAGACTTCAGGTACCCAAGCTGTTTTTTAGAAGGAGCTAAAGATGCTCAGCCTGCACACAATGACTGAAGCCCAAAATGGGACATAAATTGCTTTGAAGGAAACTTGGAGCAATGTGGTGGTAAGTGTTCCACACAAGCAAAGCATTCCCTACTGCACAGATCTGTTGAATGGGGAGTATCTGACTGGGGAGTTCTTGATAACAAAGCTGCCCATTTCACTGGATGCATCTGGAGCAAAAAGTCATTCTGGATTAATTGTGTCATGGAGATTCATTCCCTGCAATGGGAAGGGCTGTGATCATTGATTCCACCTCTGCTTCTGGAATGAGGTCTTTACCAGCCATACTAATGGGGAAGAATGTTCATCATCTGCTCTTCTGAAAGATAAATGGCCTGTTTTGCCACAAGTGGGCACAACAGAAATGCCACCTGCCTGGATAAAGAAGAGGAGAAAATTAATGTTGCTTGATACAAGAATCAGGCTTGTAGCGAAGTCTTATGGAGAAGTGAGTCACAAAACTCTAAAAGGAGCTGTGAATTTGGAGGGTTTTAGAGCAGTCTCAATGACGTTTCAGAACTTCTCACAAGACGTCTGAGCACTGTTTCTCAAAGCATGGATCTTCAGGGGCTTCCCAGAGACACCCAGGAAGCCCCTGTTTATCCAGTGTGTCTTGGTTTATCTGCTCTTTGTTGTGTGGAGAGTGCACTTCCATGCTTCACTGCCTGCTCTAGAGATGCTGTTTGGGTTTTTCTCCTAGGAGAGGTCAGATGTCAAATTCTTTCTGTTTCTGAGCACAATAGGAGCTTGCCTGTGAGGCTGCTGCTCATCCTCCCAAAGCTTCCTCTCCAACCTTGGCTCTTCTTTCCATGTTGTCCCCCTCCTTCAGAACAGTGCCTGTCAGTTGACCTCATTTAGCAGTCAAGGCCCCACATGGTGGCATCACCTGTTCTGCAGCTTGGTCTTTAACTGCTGGTGGAGATTGTGTGCACACATGGTGGCTTGGTCAGCTTCAGTGACCACAGATGATTTTAAAATTGCAGTGTTGCATCAGGCATTTTCGTGGCTCACAGGAATTAATTGGAAAGTTCAAGTGGTGGATTACTTAAAAAAAAAAAAGGTATTTAAAATATATTTCCATCACACAAGAGTGATTATTCTTCAGTAAGACAGGAAAAGATTTATTGGATGTGAAGATAAAGATGCTTACCAATTTTCTGGTGTGCTTGGGGGGGAATTAGTCTCCCCCAAATTCTACTCATGATATTTTTCTCTAGCTAAGAGCATGTGTAATTTCTATGCTGATTAGTTTGAGATTTTTATTAACATAGTTGTATTTTGGAAAAAAATCAGAGGTTTCAGGCTGGATTCCAAAAATGTAGAGTGAATCAAAATATTGTTCTCCACCTTAAAATCAGATAAATTTACCTTTGGTGCAAAATAGTGCATGATTATTAGTGATGAATTCAGTTTCTATCATCTACATGTTAGAGTAATATTATTAACAATAAAATAAGCTCTACAGAAATGTATAACCTTTTTGATATAATTATATGTAGAAATTGATATGTTCTGAGCAATCTGTGTCTCTATCAGTGTCTCTAGATCAAGACTGTAAAGACATGTTTGGGAAGTAAAAGAATTTTTTTTTTCTCATAAATATTAACATTTTTTTCAGCAGAACTGGGGTCATGGTTCTTTCCAAGTTCTCCCTCAGCCCATTACCTGGGAATTTTTGTCTCCCAGAAACTCCTCACTGGCTAGGATCAATGCTGCTTGTGTTGTGTGTGAAAGGGAGAAACCTTTCCTGGATGTATTGGTTTCCTTGTCTTCAGATCACCCTGATTTAATTTATAGGAGAGCTGGAAATCCTGACAGTTCTTACTCAACTCATAGCTCACTGCATTCCATAGGTGAGCAAAATTACTAAAATATGTGGTCTCCTCAGTTGTCAGTTACTTCTCAATATTTACTTCCACCAGTGGAAAGCATAATATTTTTTTGTTTGTTTGTTGGCTTTGTTTTGTTCTGTAGTATAGGGGATATAATTTCTCAGATTTAGTCAGGTGTTGACATGCCTATGGTTT
This sequence comes from Euphonia xanthogaster, assembly GCA_034509185.1. Classification (NCBI taxonomy): domain Eukaryota; kingdom Metazoa; phylum Chordata; class Aves; order Passeriformes; family Fringillidae; genus Euphonia; species Euphonia xanthogaster. The sequence continues at coordinate 6,597,331 of JAYDZK010000268.1, forward strand.
GTACTACGTATCAGAATTTCAGCTTAGCCATTTAGCACCTTGACCTCAACAGAGTGGATATCAAGTTTGGATATAAAGTTTGCACTTGATATCTATTATTTAATGAACTTGCTTTTTCCTTTTGCATAGAATTTAAAGTTACATGAATGCTAAAGAACACAAAATCAATTTTTTTGGTGATGCGGGATTTCAGTTTATTTCCTGCAAACATTTTTTTTTAATCACTGAGAATGGCAGAAATCTTCAAAATAATCTTCAGATTTTGCCTGCTTGAAGATCCAATGTGGAAAGACTGTTCTGTCACTTTGTTGGCATCGGAGAGTAGTGTGAGGAGAGAGCAGAGGCAATAGGATTTGGTTTTGCTGTCCAGTCATAAACAAGGGTTACAGTTGATGACAGTATGACCAGCCTGGTGCTTTGCCCAAATCTATGGTCAGACACATGCTTGCACATTTGTTTTATTTTAACAGATAATTTTGAATAACAGATAGGACAGGTTTTTGTAAGATTGGAAGGTGCACATTCCCTCTTTTGATCCCAAGAGCTACTGCAAACAGTACCAGCTGAAGCTTTCCCAGCTCTAACATGGGCAGAGTGGCTGTGGTCCTTTGTGCATTATTTTGTTTGTGCTCTCACTACGTGCAGTAGCTGCATACAAGGTCCTCATTACTTATCCTGGCTGGGGCTTATGCTGTCAGAGGTTTTGCTCTGGGTTTGCACCACAGAAGTCACTCTGTGAGAGAGACAATCCTCTGCTGCCCTTCTCTTCCTGTGTTCCACAGGCTGCAAAGCCATGAGTGTGGTCAAAACATCCCAACAATGCCCAAGACCGGAGCCCCTGACAGCTGATGGGAAGCAGAGCAGCTCTGAAGATGCTCTGCTTTTCCTTGGGGTGTGACCTGGAGGAGCCTGGCAGTGTGTACCTGCCCTGGCTCCACTGGGATATTTTTGCATGGTTTGAATGCTGATCAGAGCCTGGCTCAGTGGGTGTGTGCTGCCTGTGTCAAGGCTCATGTTTTCTGAGTGCCTTCTGAGTGCTGGATGCACTTTGCCTGTGACTGGGGCTGCAGTGGATATATGTATAAGACACAGCTGGTAAACAGAAAAAATAGAAGTGAGTCAATTAGCAGAAATGTCTTTTCATGCTTCTCAGGATTTGCAGTTAAATTTTATTTGCAATAAAATGCCTTGATGCACCTAATGTAAAACCAATATAAAATCATGTGTCTGCTGAAATGCTGCTTCTGCTTTTTCCAGGATCAGAAAGTACTGAAGTATTTTTTATTTTTCACAAAATATAGTGTTTGAGGGTGGTGGTAGGTCATTGACAGATACTTTTAGTTACTTTTTTTGTCCCATTTTTACTTTTTCTGTCTGTCTTGAAAAAAGGAGCTGTGCAGCCTTCGGTCACCTGTGGAATATTCAGACCAAAGCGTCATATTCTGAGGCTCCGCTTTCCCAAGGTTTCCTGAAGGAGTCTCTGTTTATCATTCAGCCTGCAGTGCCTGTATTGGGTTATGCCAGGAATGTGGAAAGCTATATGGGAAGATCTGTCAGGCTGTGAAAAGGTCTCAGGCTTTGGAATTTTATGGAGCATGCTGGCTAATGCACATTCCATACTTCAGGGTGTCTGGCTCCCCTTGCTCTGGGTAAGGATGTGACGTGGAATATGTGGGCATGTTTTGTTAGAAGCACTGCTGAGCTGATAAACAAGGCCACGGAACTGGGGAAGCACCAGCGAGGAAATCCCATGAAGGAATAAATTACAGTGACACCTACTAGTGTTGGTACAGCTAAAGGTCAGTCCCCATTTACACATGATCTCTAATATGGCAAGGAACGCTTGTGTAACTCCTTTTCCACCACAGCCTTCCAGTAAAATCCCAGTTTAGGAGTGGGGCCCATGTTTTTCCTATAAACAAATATTTGAGAGACTCATCTACAGCTTAGAACTTTAGCTGCTCTAAATCAAATCATGCTCATAAGAGGGTTTCCTTTCAGATATTTCAGCAGAACCTAAATTTGCAAATTACCAAGTGCAGTAAATGGTACTTGGATTAAGTGCCCTGAGTTGTGCACGTGTCAAGTACAGTGTATATTTTGTGTGCTCTGTAAAAGAAAATAAAAAGAAAATTCTTTACCCTTTGCACATACAGTTTCAAGAGTCTAAAACTGTGGATTGTACTGAAGTGGTTTTTTCCCTGATTTTTAACTTCAAAATGCCTTGTAAGGTTACCTGTGAACCCTGATATGATAACTTAAAAATAAGACAAACAACCCAAAATCTTGGGAAATGGAAGGAGCTTCCAAATTAAAAAGCCGCAATGAAAAACATTTAAACACTTTATTATATTCCCCTCTCTGCTGAATGTAGTTGCCAAGCAATTCAACCCTCCTGACTACCTCTTAAAAAAGGTGGGATGTTAAGAAAAAATCTGTTGGCGTGTGGTTGACAGATTGAATTTTCTCTGTGCATGGGCTTAGAGAAAGTGAGGTAGAAATTCCAGAACTGCAGGAGTTTGGCTACATGACCACATCCAATACTGGTTCTATAAAAAAAGAGTCCAGGTTTAGAGGTGTGACATGCAGTCAAAGCCAGTCCCCCAGGTGATGTATCCAAAGCCATTTGAGTATTTTATACATCAAATCAAAGATGGCAAATCTGGTTTAAAAGGCAGAAGACTCCCCATTCACATCCAATCAGTCCTGTAGGTATCAGGGTTCAGGGAGAAACTCCATGTAAAAAAATACTCCTCCATACATGCACAAAAAAAAAAAAAAATCAGTTTGTTAGCTGGATGGAATTCTGTGGCCTGGTTTATGCAAATCAGACCCCAATGTTGTAATTTGACTGTAGAATAGCTTGATACATTTTTTTGAGTAGCTCTATCTTCTTTGTCCAGCAGCTCCCTATTTCAAATAGCAGTAGTTGTTTAGAAGCTGCTGCGGTTTTATTCACAAAAAAATAAAAAGAGAAGTGCTGGTCTGGGCAGCCACTGCTTGCTTGGGAAGACCATCCTTTGGAAGACATGGCCTGGGTTAAACTTGATGAGGGCTATGAATCTGTGATGCACCTGGATGATTGTTGGCCAGACGGAATCCCTACCCACACCATCTTCCCCTAACATTTGTGTTGTTGTGTCAGCCTTATGTCCAGACCTTAGCAATATTCAGACCTCATGCTTTTTTGTTTAAAATACAAAGCAAATGCATTGTGAAACTGATCTATTTCCAAATAATTTTGTCACAAGGCAATTAAAATATCATGTGCTATAAACATCTCTAAGACATTATGGATGGGAAAGTTGCCAGTTTCACAAGTCACATTCCTTTCAAAAGTACAATGAATGTACAGTTCTCTGAACAGGCTGGAAAGAAAAGTCATTTCCCAGCTCTTAAAATCCTTTTATAGCTTTTTGCAGTGCTCTGAAGTCAAATTATGATTATTTTAAAGACAGAACTGTTAAGTGCCAATGATTTGTCAGTACTGGCACACTTAAGTTCATAACATGGTTGGGCCCATGCTTAATATCTTAATTCTGCATATGAAATTCCTTTAAAGTGAAGCTGGCCAGAAAATGCATGCTTCTTATATAAAAAAAAAAAAAACCAACACATTTTTATATTAGGAAAAAAGCCCTTCAAATAGCTTACACCTTTTTATTTCAGTGTTGCAGTTTCTGCTTAAGAAATATGATTGTTTAGACTAGGAGTTTAAAGAGGAGTCTGTAAGGGTTGACTCTTCCGCTGTGATTAGGCACCAGACTATTTTCCTGGACTTTGAAAATTGCATTGCTTGTGGCTTGATCAAATTGACTTCAATTTATAAAAAGTGAAAAAGCATCTCTTGAAATTATTTGTTAGCTTTAATATAAAATGCTGTGAACCTGATGACTTGGAAATATAGTTGGAGTTCTGAATGTGATGTTGTTAACCAAGTTCACTAAGCGAAAGATCATGAGCTAATTAATTGTAATCTTCATGTGGTCAGGAAGATCTTCAGTGCAATGTACAGGGAAAAAAAAAAGCAATAACACTTCACAGCCTGTAATTGCTATCTGGAAAGAAGGAAAAACAATGTAACAGCCTTAATGACCAGTCCCAAAGTAATACAATTTGCTTTAGTCTGTTGTTGGTCTTTAGGAACAAGAATTCCAATGGGAATACCCCAGAGGAGTGCTAACAATTAGAAAAATTTACCTAAACAATTAAGAAGACTGTGCAGAGTAATGGAGTTACTTGGGAAGTCCAGCAGGCTATGGATGCTGTAGGTTGGTGCTCTGAAGACACGCACTGGACAATGTGCTTGTGTCGAGAGGGCTCTGAGGAGTCTGTCTCAGCCCAGGAAGGGGGAATAGTTTCTTTCTTCTTCTCTACTGATGTATTAACAGCAGAGCAGACATTGAGGCTGAGTTTGCTTCAATGATGGAAAACTGGGCTGATTTGGGGCAGTAGATGAAGCAGGAAGCTGCCTCGGGAGAGGCAGGAGCACAGTGGAAAGATCCAGAAATCAGCATCCCTCCTCCCAGCCCTTGGTCTATACAGGCATGCAGCATAAGTGACTTTCAAGGTGAATTTTGAATGTTTTCTCAGTAAAATGTATATATATAAAATGAGAGTATTTTCAGACACAGGAAAGACAGCACCAAAGTTTTTGAAGAGGAGATGCCTTCTGAAGAGACGCCTTTTTTGAAAACAAAGCCTTTGTCTCCTTTATCTTACCTAACCTCTCATTTTACTCTGCTTTGGCTGTGAGAAAGGACCCTCACAATGAAGATGTGCTATTTAATTTAATTTAATTTAATTTAATTTAATTTAATTTAATTTAATTTTATTTTATTTTATTTTATTTTATTTTATTTTCCAATGTTTTTTTTAATTTCATCTTTTAAGAATACTGGTAATAGCTTTCAGTGTGTTATGAATTTTTTCCTTAGGTTAAATCGTTAACTGTAAGAACATCTAAAACTCACTGAGTCCTACTATTTATCTTACTCTTGTCTTTATTATTGCACATAAGTCTCATTAAATCTCAATTTCAGTATGTTTTATAAATGCAATGGCTTACAAACCCTAACAAGGCATCCCATGATATAGTCATTCCAAAAATTGGTTTTCTTCAAAGGAAGCTTTTTCTGCATAGGGCCAGGTATCTGCTCTGAGTATTTTAATTTCCTGCCTTGGTAATTCCCAGCAATAGATTTTAACGAGATACGGATGGTGATAATGACTCATAATTCTGGGGTATTTGCTTTGAGATTTTGATACAAAGTTTAGGAATACTAGCATTTAAATTCAATTGTATTGAGTGGTTTCTTTTCCAGATAAAAGTTTGAGGCTGTCCTCTTACAAATGCCATGAAAACTGGGGTTTTTTTTGGATAATTTGAAAGAATCTGCAGACTTACTCTATGGCCTTTCCTCACATTCTTTTGTTTTGATTTACACACTGAAGCACGAGTGACAAGAAGTCCTGTTTGTCATATACAAGCTGTGTCACTGAGAGAACCAAGCAACCAGACATCATCTGCTTTACATCTGTGACTGTGTCCAAGCAGAGCAGCCTTGGTGGGCACCTGTGTGTGACAAGATAAATGGCTGCATCAGCATCTTAAGGAGTCAAGTAACAGTTTATGCCTGATTAGCTGCACCAGCTTTTTTGTCAAGATGCATGCAGGTTAAATAATTTGAAATACAGCCTCAATACCAGTTGAAAAAGTGAAAAATTCAAGGGGAAACACCATGTCTGCCCTGTTCCAGCCTGACACCTTGCTTTGAAAGCTTAAGCAGTATAGCACTGTTCTTTGAGAGAAGAGATGAAAGTGACAGGCTGAGGCAAGAGAAAACAGTTTTCATCTCCAAGGTCCCTGCAGAATTACTACAACTGTGGGAGAAAACTGATTCATTTCTCCTCTATTAATAAGCTGATAAGGTAACCTGAACATAGAGAGGAAAAAAGGATGACTTTCCAGCATCAATTTTTTTTTTTCCTGTATAACTGTGTTTTCCCTCTAGTTAGCATTGAGGTTTTTCAAGGTTTTTGTTTGTTTGGTTTTTTTTTTGTTTTTTTTTGTTGGCTTTGGTTTTCTTTATAATCAAAGTTACTGGTCCCTGCCTCTTTGCTAATAAATTCCACATAACATTTTAAAGAACAGTTAAGTAATGTGGTAAATATTTATTCTTCTGAATTTGTTTTATAAGAAAGAAACAAAACAAGTATATTTGATTAATGAATTCTTACAGGTGAGCTGAATCTTCCTAAAAAAATCCCTTTGTTACCCTGTAGTAGAATTATTTTGGGGCTTTTTTCTGCTATTTGAAGTTACTAGAGGCAAGAGTCTTTCTGGGCTTTTCTGGTGAGTTCAGGCTGAGAAAACTCAAATGCTCCCCACCAGCTGCAGGATCTCAGGCAAAAATGAAGTTTTCTCAAAATACAAGTGCTATTGTAAGAGGTAGCATTATGTTAAGCAGCTCATTGCCCACGCTTACTGAGAAGAAAACAGGAAGCTGAATGAATGGAGCCCCTAAACTCTGTGAATGCAAATACATAACAAATGGATAGGCAATAAGTGTAGAAAGTGAATCCTACAGCTCTGTCGTGCAGCAGCTAAAGGCAGCTCAGAAGTGTTTGATTTGGGAGCAGACACACCCAGCAGCAGTGGAGAAAGGGCCTGTCTTTACGCAAGCAAATAACGGGAGACAGACAGCATGAGCAAACTGGTAATCTACACCAGCTATGATCTCAGAGGTGTCTGGAGGTGAGGGGATAGTTTAATCTCCTTCTTTCCCAGTTTAGCTCCTTTGCAGAAGCAGCCAATCAGGGAACTATTTAATACTAATTCTGCCCACAGATATCCTCCTGCTGGGCACTGAGATAACCCTGCCAGTTAGGATTCAGCAAGAAGCTGCTGGGCTTTGTATCACCCATCATGTCTGGTTTACACAAGGATTTCTTGTAAGATTGTAAATACCTACTGTTTGGGGCTCTTTACTCACAGTTACATTTTACTTTTCCTTCCTATGCTCTTTTAGTGTAAAAACTGTGGCTCATACTCTGCCTCACCTTCTGCAGAAATACCACCTCCTTTCTCTCCCATCAGACAGGGACTTGGACCTTGGACATTCACTTGCTGAAGGATGTCAAATATATGAGATTTACTTCAAAAAGCTGTTGAAGAAAGCAAATACCCTATTTTGTTGGCCAAAGGACTTCTCCCCACTGTTTCCCTGCCAGAGAACAGTGCTAATCCGTGGCATTTGAAAGGGAAAAGAGATTTTAGAGGAACTGTGACAAAGCAGGAACTCAATTTATACATGCATTATTCCTCTCAACGTAATCTCCAAATGCCTTCCATAAAAAGTACGTGCCTGATATCTCTACAGCTGGTAAAGCGTCAGCACTGATTTAATGAATTACTTGCTTTTACAGCTCTGATTCGAAGCACGGAAATTCTGTGCAGTCATTCCCCTTAGTTTCAGTATTTATTTCAAAAGGCGAATTCCTCACAGGCCGCCTGTATTCCTGAAAAGTTTTGCGTGCATCGCTGCAGCCGCGGCTCTCGGGACCACGCAGTTAGTGCCGAAGGACCAGCGGCAGCCGGGTCCGCTCCCGCCTCTGCCCCCGCGGGCGGGCTCGCCGCGGGCCCCTCCGAGCCCAGGAGGCGGAGGAGCGCGGGGGCGCTCAGGGCGCTGCGGTCCCGCACCTGCAGCTCGGTGCCCGCAGGGAGCAGCCGCGGCAGCCTCCCGCTCCCCCCGCACGCCGCCCCGGCACCGCGCCCGCCGCGCCCGCCGCGTACATGGCGGGCAGGGAGAGGGGGTACGGGCACCGGATCTGGGGCACCGGGATCGGGACTGGCACCGGGACTGGCTCCGGGAACGGGCACGGGGCTACGGGCACCGGATCTGGGGTACCGGCACCGGGACTGGCACCGGGACTGGCACCAGGAATGGAACCGGGGCTACGGACACCGGCCCTGGGGCACCGGCACCGGGACCGGGAACGGGCACGGGGCTACGGACACCGGATCTGGGGCACCGGCACCGGGACCGGCACCGGGACTGGCACCGGGAACGGGCACCGGGAACGGGCACAGGGCTACGGACACAGGGCTACGGACACAGGCCCTGGGGCACCAGCACCGGGACTGGAACTGGGACTGGCACCGGGACTGGCACCGGGAACGGGCACCGGATCTGGGGCACCGGCACTGGGACCGGCACCGGGAATGGAACCGGGACTGGCACCGGGAACGGGGCTACAGACACCAGCCCTGGGGCACCGGCACCGGCACCGGGACTGGCACCGGGAACGGGCACGGGGCAACGGACACCGGCCCTGGGACACCGGCACCGGGACCAGCACCGGGACTGGCACCAGGAACGGGCACCGGGAACGGGCACGGGGCTACGGACACCGGACCTGGGGCACCGGCACCGGAACCGGGACTGGCACCGGGACTGGCACCAGGAATGGGCACAGGGCTACGGACACCGGGAATGGAACCAGGACTGGCACCGGGAATGGGACTGGGGTTATGGACACCGGCCCTGGGGCACCGGGACTGGGACTGAGACTGGAACTGAGACTTGAACCGGCACCGGGACCGGCACTGGGGTTACGGACAGTGGCTCCGGGTCACCGGTACCGGGACTGGGGCAGTGACACCGGCTCTGGGTCACCGGGACCAGCACTGGGACAGGGAATGGGGAAACGGACACCTGGTCCAGGTCACCGGTACCGCTGCAGCAACACCAGCCCCGGATCCCGGTACCGGCTCTGAGTCACTGACACCTGTCCCGGGTCCCGGTACCGAGCCACTGACAGCTGCTCCGGGTCACCGATACCCGACACCCGCCCCGGGGTAACCGGTACCGGCCCTGGGATCACCGGTACCGGTCCCGGGACCCCCGACACCCGCCCCGGGATAACCGGTACCGGTTCCCGACTCGCGGCACCCTCCCCGCGGCACCGACACTCGCTCCGGGTCACGGCTACCAGCCCCGGGATAACCGGTACCGGCTCCCGGGCCCCTGACACCCGTCCCGGCTTCACCGGCAGTGGCTTCCAATACCAGTCCCGGTCCCCCGACACCGATCCCGGTCGCTCCGAACGCGCTGAGCCCGGCCCCGGGACAGGCGGTGCCGGTGCCGGTGCCGATCCCGACCCCGCCGGGCCCCGGCAGCGGCTCCGGGCGCTCCTCACGGCCCCGCCCCGCCCGGCCGCGCTTTGTCCCCGCCGCAGGTGGCCCGGAGCCCTCCCCGGCGCAGCGACAGCCCCGGTGCACCCCCGGCACCGCGGGGATGCAGCAGCGGCTCGGCCAGCGAGGGCACGGCGTGCCGGGGCTCGGCCTCCGGTGAACGGGCTGGAGCTGTAGAACAACGGCACTCGCGGAATGGGGCACGGGGCCGCTTGGGCTGGCGATCTCCCGGCTCTCCCAGGTGTTCCTGCAAGGCTAAGCTGGACCCAGGATATGAGCATCTCTGACTGAGCATCTCTGTGCTGGTTGGGGTTGCGTGAAATTTACCAGGGTAGCGGGCTGTGTTTTGGATTTGTGCTGGAAACTGTGTTGATAATTAGGGATGTTTTCCTTACCGCTGAGCAGCGCTGACACAGAGTCAAGGCAAGAAGTTTTCTGCTCCTCACCCCAGCCCAAAATTGCAGCAATGAGCTAGGAGGGGACACAGCCAGGATAGCTCAGCCCGAGTGACCCAAGGGACATCCCACACCCTATGGCATCAGCTGACTGGAAT
>JAYDZK010000268.1:6612107-6626624 GCA_034509185.1 Euphonia xanthogaster
AGCAGAGCTCCCAACTGGGAATCTTCAACACAAAAACTGTTAAGAGGTGATAAATCATTGGAGGCCCAGCATGTGATTCAAAGCTGTGGCCACCAGCAGTGACCCATGGGGCTGGAGATATCCATGACAGGGAGCAGGGGGAGGTGTTTGGCATTCCTGATCAGAGGCCTAACCAGGGCATGGGGGTTTGTTTATGTTTCTGTTCCACCGACTCCTATGAAATGCCCTCTGTCTGTGCAGGGAACACACATCGAGTCGGGGAAAGTATCCGTGGTATTTCTTGAATTGAAGGTAAAGTATGAGGAGAATTATCTGGGATTGCAGAGTGGAAACCAAACACTTGGTTCAGGGCTCTGTGATTCAACAGTCAGCCTCACACAGTTATTGCAATTTTAGGTAAGCTTTGCATAGATGCACAGAATATTGTAAATATAACTCCTTTCCTCTAAGATATGTCCATCCTAGAAAAGTAATTTTTGTTGGACCACATGGGGACATCCAATCTCAGGTTCTACTTTGTTCTTGGTTTAACAGCAGACTTTTTAAAATAAGAGTTAAAAAAATGTGGGAAAACCCAATTAGGATTTGACCTAATTTGATACACTTTTAGAGCAATAATGAAATGTTTTGTTTCTGTGCACCAGATGGTGGAGATATGGGAATATGGTTCTAGGGACATTGTTTAGTAGTGAACATGGATGGTGCTGGGTTAAGGGTTGTAATGTCTGATCTTAAAGGTCTTTTCAAGCCTTAATGATTCTGTGATTCTGTGAAATAATTTCTGTGTGATATTTTATATATCAGCTATTCCCCAACAAAAAGATTTTCATCAGTAAGTGCAGAGAATTGTTCCAGTTGCAAAGTGCTGGCAAGACAGAGCAGCAATGAATTAAAGGATGGGTTTGGAAGGCAATGAGGGATGAGTGGGAGCTCCAAGGCCTTATGTGGTGAGTGTCTCCGAGTTATTTCAGTAGATAGGCGTAGGGAGCACTCTTGGTTTGATAAGTGGAAAAGGTCACAAGAAAGGACTTGAACAGAGGGAAAGTCACAACAATGTAGCAGATGAGGTTCCTTTGGAGACAAAAGAGACAAAAGAGACTTACACTGGTGAAAGGGCAACCAAAAGATCTTCTTTTTGAGTGCCATGCTGTTTTGATAGACTCTCTAACTGTTCAGAGACATTCTTTTTCCCCTGTGAATTTATCCTACAAGGTGAGAAAGATGCTTCAAAGTATTTTAGGGATTCCCTTATGGACATGTTGTTGGAGATGTTTGACAGCAGCATCCCCAGACTGCTCCAGAGAAAAAGGCAAGAAACCTCATGTCAAGTAGATGTGAAAATACAAGAGTCTCCTTCCCATCCCCTGTACGCAGAGCTTGGCTTAAGGCCTGACTCAGATTTTATGTTCCTTCCTGTGCTCCTTTTATTAGCTTGGACTGGATGTTTTCAGCTGCCATGTAATACTGAACAACCAAAACATACCTCACTGTAAACTTCTCGACTTTTCACCAGCACCAGGAATGTCTTAAAAGTTTCACTGTGCTACAGAAAAACAGGTGATTATTGTATAATTGATGCTGCTCAGTTGGTGCTGTGTGGGATAAATGGGGGTGATGCAGGCCCACCTTGTAAAGAGAGAACATGACACAAGGAAGTTGGTAATAATTTAATGTAAAAGGACCCTTAGCAAGTTTGGAAACATTATGGTTGCCAGATGTGCTCTTCCAGATGTCAGGATTTCCTATTAAATGCTTCTTCCGGTCAGAAGGAGCGGTGCCTGTGATAGAGTGTTAGAGCCTTTGAGACATGGGGGTTACCTGATCCCAAAGATTAATTCTGTAACTTTTGCAGCAAATTATGCCTGTTATTAGAAAATATTGTGATTAACTCCCAGCAGAACCCTTGGCTGTTCAGGAACATGCTGTGCACAGAGATGGAATTGTCCTGCCAGGATGCTGCTCAGTCAGTGACTTCCAACATTCCTGCTGTATTTGAGTAACCTTATAACATGATATAACCCCAGATGATTTCATACACTGCTGCTGCTTCAATTCCTTCTCCTTGGACTTCCCTACAACTGCAGCCAGATGTTTGTGAGCCAGTTATCACCTGCTGCAGAAGGGAGTTTGCTGATGTGGTGGAACTAAACTGAGTTTTTCTCATGACCTTGTAGCTCCTCCAGATCCTGAGCACAGAATTGCTTTCTAAACTTGCATTTCTGTTTGAGTTACCTCAAGCCAAGTAGCTTTGTAAGTCAGTGCTTCTCTCCATTAGTCTGCCTTGTCCTATCCAAATCCCTGGAGTAATCTTTGCCTTAGTTATTCACACTCATTTGCCTTGAAGGCCTCAGGTACCCAAATCCTTCATGGTAGGGAAGAGCTGACAGGCCCTGTCCCTGCTTTAGATTTGGGGGTTTGCCTTAGTTTGACCTGTCTCAGGCTTCCATCAACCTGAGTCGAATCCCTGTTCCAGGACCAACTCTGCTCCCTGGGATGCAGTGACATCACAGGGAGCAGCCAGGTCTAAGATCTAACGGTGGCTGTAGAAAGGCCTTGAGAGACCTAAGAATCACATACAACTCTTGGGAGTCTCAGCTCAGGGCTTTATCTGCATAACACATGAAATATTTGTTAAAAATCTGCTTAGTTATTAAATGCTTTACTTAGTAACTAATGTATATTATTTATTAGCTTATATTCCAGTACCTTGCATTTTTCTTCAGTTATTTTCAACTTGAAATGATAGAGAAATAAGGCTGGAAGGGTCAAGAGATAGTCACACCAATAACCCAGTATTTCTAGGAGCATCAGCCATCCTAATCCAATCCTAAAAGGTGCTTTTTCTCCTGAGACTAATTGCTGTGTGGACCATGTCCCTTTACAGAGCCACACATTGCTACATGGAGCTCTCTGTGAGCACAGGCTCTCATTAATTAATTCCAAAATAAGCCCTCCTGACAACTTGTGGGTGTTCTGGTAAGGCTTGAGCAATGTGGAGAAGTGTTTATGGGTTGGATGAAATATTATTATGAAAGATATTGATTATATGCTCTCAGCAGCAATCCAAATTGGATATTTCACATTTTGGCCTGGGCTACTGCTGGAAGCCCACGGTGCTGTCTCTTTTTAGATAGCTATCTGTGGCCACTTCACAATTATTTGGCTTGATTATTTATGGAGAAACTTCTCAAAACCCATGTATTTAAAAGCCAGTCTGCACTTATGGTAAATGGTCCTCTGGTTTTCTGTGGTTCCTCCAGCAAAGTGACTCAGCCTGATTATGGGTAAAAAGGCAATGGTGTAGTGAAAATCAGCTTTTTGCAAACCCAGAGGGTCAGAGCAGCAGCCTGGAAATGCATTGGGGTCACCATGGAGAGAGGAGAGACCTTTAACAATTACATTTAATTTGACTTGCTATCAAACAGAAGTGGATGACAAAGCAGGAAATGGTATCTTTAGGCACGACATGAAATAGAATTGCTGTCAACTTGAATAAGAAAATCTGACTTTATTAAAGCAGCTACATATTTAAATAGCCTGTAGGGTCAAACAGCCTTTCCTACAGCCTTCTTATGGCTGGCCTGATAACGGCACAAATACTATAAATATCCTAAATCAATAATCCTGTATCCCTGCTGAAAGCAGACATGTTCAGATATCACAGCAGATGGGAAGAAAGCAAATAATATTTGTCTTGCCTTTCAAATTGATTTCCCATTTTTAGTAAGCCAGAGTATGTCCATATGTTAATCAGATTGCTAAAAGAGATAGCTCAAGGCAGCAGACTTTTACTTGACCTGCTTGCAGAAGGGGGGCAAGGAAGGGAGGAGGAAGTCCTCCATGACCCTAAAAATATCTGTGGCAGGAGCTTCTGCAAATGTGATGCAAAGCCTGTGCTTCCCTGACTTCCCTGGAAATGCCCTCCTGTCCTTCCACAGGGCTCAGTGAGCAGCAGAATCAGACCTGTTCCACGAGGGTTTCCTAATCCTCCTTTGCTTTCCTTTTGGAGAATGTTTGCCATGATGAAAATTCCAGCATCCTGATGTCAGGCAGAAAGATCCAAGGTTCCCGGGAAGTGCAGAGGCTGCAGCCCCTCTCCTCTGCCTTCCCTTGCCCCTCTGCAGTGCCGTGTGTTTCCCTGCTCCTCCACACTTGCACTGACGCAGAGCTATTTCAGCTGTGATGTGGCCTTCCACAGAGCACAAAGGCTGTCCATAATGGCTTCCAAATGCACTCTCAGGTCCTATTATTTTTCTCTTCAGACAGGAGATTTTAATTAAATTTAACAACAAATAGTTCAGAGATCATTTGTGTGCACATAAACTCCAATTATGTTTATGGGCAAAATGCAACTGTCTGAGAGAAAATGATGGCACCCTTGGTGTTCTGAGCATCTTTTTTTGTGGAAGGCATTTAGGTTCCTTCTACAGGCTACAGTTTTATCCTGTTTATACAAGGTATAAAATTGAAAACATAATTTCAATGGACACTTGGTGGACACCCCTGGCCTGCCAGAAGCTCCCACGGCAGCTGCAATCCTGCAGAAGTTGTTTTGGTGTGTTCATGCCAGCTTGGCACACTGATGTTGTCCCAAATATGAAAACCAACCAAACCTAGGTAACATATTGCACTTCAAATGCACAATAAATGCCACAACTAATTGGCAATGGCCCAGTTTTTTATCATTTAATGTTTGATGCTTGGCTGATATGAGTTAATACAAGGTGGTACTGGCATCCACACTGAGTCTCAGTTACCTCCTTCAGGCTTTTGGGATGCAGGTGGATACAACAGGTGAAGCACTAAGCTTTGAATTAGGAAACTGCTTTCAAAAACCTACCTTCTGTCTGATTTTTAGCAACTTCCTGGTCTAAACCTTTGTTCCTCTTCTTTTGATGAAGACCTGTGCTTCCTGCCTTGTAGATTTGAAAAATACACCAAAGACTGGGATGTGGTCAGATCCCGTGGAGACACCTGAAAGAAAAGTGAGTGTGCCGAGGATTAGTTTGTTTAATCCTGATTTAGGTTGTTTGCTGGAGCATGAAGGGGAAGGAACGAGGTGAGAATGAAGCTGTTCACTTCTTTCCTATGTTCAATGTGCATTGGCAATCCTTGGGAATCATCTAGGAAGTCCAAATGCAGGGCAGGACCAGAGCTGATCATTCCTTACATTTCTGAACTTGAAAGGCAAATACAGAAGACCACCCATTCCTGCAGTTGCTTTTATTGTTAGAAAAGACAAGTAATTTTTTTTGAGAGGAAGGATGATTTTATGGAGCTGGAAGCCAGATGATCTCACTTCTAATCCTGGTGTTGACACAGATTTTCCTGTGTGACCTTGGAAAAATCTTTTGCTACATTCCAGTTTCCAATCAGTAAAATGCAACAGTCATTCTTTGTTATCTCTAAGGAGTACTCTGCAGTTAATGCATAGTTGCCAGACAGATTTTGACACATCTATAGGTGCTCAAAGATGATATTTTCATATCCAGTCTTTTTTTTTGTGGTGTCCTGTAAGAGCATTTAAACAAGTTAGGTCTTAACTCCTGTGGCACTTTGGGATCCCTCTTTCTGTCTTCCATCCATATATAGCTTAATCCCTTTCAAAATTCTGTCGTGGACTAATGTGCTGGTATAAAAGAAGAGCTCTAGAAATAAATTCAGCTCTTAAAGTGTATTTTAGCAATTCCATTAAAGAGAAATCAGCAGATGTAATCAAGTCAAACTGTTAAAATATTTTAAAGTCACTTTGCTAAAATATGGAATCAACTGACCCTCTTGGTTAAGAACCAAGCTGCATCACCTTGCTTGTGCTGCCCACTCCCCACATTACTGCTGCTGCTACTCAGGAAAAGGACACACATTTTCTTCCCTCAGAATTTCTGCCATCATCTGTCATTTTTTATATGCCATCATGTCATCAGTGCTGTGTTTTCTAACACATCCTCTGCCATACCTTCATACCCAAAAACACCCTCCTCACAGTTTCTGTGTGTTGCTCTTTCTTCTGACTAAGATTCACAGGAACCAAGGAATCCTTGCTGCTCCCAGTATTTGTGCTCCCTATATCCTGCAGCTCCTGCCAGTTCAGCTGATCCATGGCAATCATGGATCATAAATGGGGCAGATATTTTGCCTCACTGCTACTTTAACCAGGGTAATGATGGTGTTCTCTGAGTACCTGGGGTGTGCCATTTCCAAAGAGAATTTTTATGATACCCGCCTTTTTATTTTGCAAGGCATGGGAAATGTTTGCAGTGGATCTGAAGGGGCTCTCAGCGCTGAACCTTATATTGGTGGTCCTTTGGTGTTGATTTAATGGGCAGAGCCTCAACAAAGATCAGAACATTTTGTAGAAGCCACTAAAAACAGCCTAAGGAAGAAGCTAGAGACAAAGTGACCTTTCTAAGGTTATGGAGCAGTTCAGCACCCGAATCAGGAGCAGGTTGCAGTCTCCTGAGAATAACTGAGATCTTTATTCTTTAGCCACCAATTTATATCAGCTTCCAAATATCCCAAGTTTTTATCCAGATCCTTACTGTGTGTATAGCTGAGCCATAGAGCATTTCTCCTTTTTTTTTCCTTTTTCACATAAACACCATTTAAAATTCATCACCAGCATTTTTTGTTGTTGTTCCTTTCATTTACTTGGAATCTTCTTAGCTGCACATCTGATTCTTGATAGAGACAGCTACTGTAATTTCTATGCTTTTATCTAATCCATTTATTAGTGTGTGTGGCTGGTTTTGAGAGCAAATAAAAAGTAATCCAGTTAGACTTTATTTAAATACATCCACTAGGAACAATTATCTCAAGTGCTACAACTTCTGACATTCATCAATCTAAAAAGAATACAAAGATGTGTATAAAAATATGACCATTGAACTCAAGTTCAACTCAAGTGGTGCTTCAAGGGCATAAGAATAGACTCATTCTATTGCAATAAATAATATTATGTGATTTAAATGTGACTAGCAGGTCTTGATTATGGCCATTTATATTTGTGTTTAATAAGGAGGGTCTAATAAAGGCACTCTCCAAAGGTTACCAAATATTGTAGAGAGTTGCTTTGCTGTTTGTATCAGCAACTCTTTTAGGTAGAGGGAGAAAATCGTGAAGTGTTGGCTGTTAATCATGGGTAAATGTAATAGATTCAATTATGTAATGTGACAATGACTTTGTTCTGCTTTGCCTTGGGTTAGTTAGAATTTAAGCTTTTCCCCTTTAGGTTTATTCAGATTGTTAAGTGGCTGCTGAGAAGCTGGAACCTTGTCAAACAAACTTGGCTTTAAATTTTAAATTATTTTTAATCAATATGTGAAGAGGCCAAGCTCTGCCATATGTTACTCACCATCCATTAGTTGGTAGCTGGTCATTAAACTCTCACTAAGGTTTTCTAACTGTGACTATTGTGGAGATTTTTTTCTCTCTTTCTCTCTCTCTCTGTAGAGTATGGGCAAAGGGGAGCAATCGTGGCAGATTGCCTTGAGGACAATAAAAACTCTCATGTAGTATGGTTGTTTGTTCAGACACAAACAATAGAGACATTTTGCTGTTACCATTTGCCAGCTATCAAGGGGTTTCGAGCCCCCTCCCCCTTGGTGCCTACAACTCAAAACAGATGCAAAATCTTTCTTTTCAGTCCCCTTGAAATGACCTGTGGTGGTGCAGTGTCATTTAGAGGAGAAATTATTGGAGTGAGAGTGGCTGGTAACAATAGGGGCCTTGTGCCAGGCACATGACAGAACAGTGAGGGGGCTGTTGGTGACTTTATTGGGGAGGGGGGCACTGATCTGGCAGGTGCTGCCATTGTTGAGGGTCCCTGCTCCTAGACAGCGGTGCAGATGAGTTCATGGCACTTTGTTCCAGCTCTTTGCTCGGGTTCAGTGGAGTGACACTGGTCAAGTAGCCGATCCAGCTTTTTTGATCTCCTGGGCATGGTCCCTTCTGTAACACAACCCTTTATTGCTGAGATACATCAACATGCTTCTGGGCCATATGGCTTCAAGCTAGAGTAATTTTTATGCTCTCTGAAAGGGACATAATAACTTAATGTTTGCTCTGCTGCTGCAGCCCTGGTCCTCAGTGCTGACCCTGGCATTGATGCCATCCAGAAAAACCAATTCCAGTGTGTTGATACAAAATAGATCCATGGGTTTGATGCTGAATTCAACAACCACAGAGGCTGTTGGTCACCAGCTGAAAGCACTGGCTATATTTAGGTATGTGGTCTTTGAGTGTTTTCCTATTGATCCACAGAACCAGGATTCTGGTGGTGGGATTGCAGCAAACTGGGATGAAGAAGTTTAAATTTCCTTGCACTCACAAGAATAATGTGAATGATGTTAAGTAGGAGAGGTTAAACACGCTGAAGTAAATGGTGTTAAGTAGGAGAGGTTAAACACATTGAAGTAAATGTATTAATGCATTAATTTTACCCGTGCTGTCCCTTTGCTCAAAGCACCAGGCCACACCATAATGGCCACATCTGCTTCTGTTGTACATATTGTTTAGTTCTAGTTTTTTTGGCTCAGAGAATAGAAACTGGTCTTTCTGTGGGGAAACAAAGAATTTGTTTTTGTAAATTGCCATTTTTTTCCCCCTGAATAAATAATGAAAAAACTGGCAGATTGAACAGATCAGCCATATGGAAACTGGCAAATTTTAGTCTGCTGAGGATAATTAAACATGGATGTTATGTGGCCTAATGAGATACATGTTTGTGGTACAGGGGAGGACCAAATCAGGAGATAGTGCTCAGAAAGTGAAATTTAATCTTCAGGTTTTGAACTGCTGTCAGAGGAAAGATCTGAAATTGTTTTGAAAGTGGTTAATAGACTTGGGGTAGGCAGGTCTCATAAAAACAGTGGTTGTACATCCAAAACTGGATGACAATTTATAAAATTCCATATAAGGGATAGTTGGTTTCTTAATGAACACCCCGGTGCTGATACATTAAGAGATTGAGCAAAGACTTAATATGTGGAGGAGCTCTGACCATGTGGAAACCATTTGCATTGTGGATAAATGTTAATGTTCTTATTAGGCAAGTTTGCCTACCACTTGATTGTCAGTGTATAACTTAAAATAAAAGATAAATCAGTTTGCAAGTAAAGGTCTTGACAATTTGACACTGAAATGGACCTGTAGATGTCTTTTTTAAAAAATAGCATATATAAAATTACTGTAATTGCAAAGTGATCTATTGTGATCAGATAGAGAACCAAACTCAAAAAATAACCACTAAAGATTATTTTGCAGGAAAAGAAAACTGTTACTCTTGTTAAGAACAATGCTAAATTAAATGTAGGAGCTATTTTGAGATATGCCTCCTCATAAAACACCACGGTGAAAAGCCTTCCACATTCCAAGCCTTCTAATTTATTTTGTGGAAACCTTATAAATGTACCACATTTTATCATATATTTTAAATGCCTACCTACAGGGTCTTCTTAAAAGCTGATGAAGTCTTCATTTAGGATGAACAGGTAGCACAAAAAGGAGGTAGTTACTAGAGTAAAACCTGGAGTATGGGCATGGAATGTGTTAGGAAAAGGCCATGGGGTTTATAGGAATGTTCAGTATCAGTGTAATGGGAAAGGGCTCAAGGATGCAACCAACCTTGCCATACACTCCATAAACAAACATGTGCTTCTCACCTCAGGCCCAGAAATAACAAGCAGAAAAACAAACTGAAAACAAACCTAAGGGCGAGCAGAGGAGAGTGCGGCAAAATGTGAATTGCTGAAGAATATCCCTAAACCTCCCAAACTGCACTACTTGGAGTTCTTGGGTGAGGGAAAAGTCCCTTCTCTGCATGTGCTACTTGCTCACATTCTGACATTTTGATGGAGTGAAATTCTGCTTTCTCATCTGTGTTAGAAGTAGCAGAAGGAGAGGCATCACTGCCCAGGTGTGGGGAGGTTTTCATCCAGTTTAAGAGTGCACTCTGATCCTATGGATGGCAGAGCCAAAAATACAGAGGGAAATGAGGGCACACAGAGCCCAAAACTCCTCACATTCCATTAGGTTGTGTGGCCAACCTTAAGTCTGACTTTTAAGACTTTCTGAATTTTGATGACTTGATCTTGCCATCCTTTTCACATCTCCGTGTTTAGCCATTTACATAAGGTGATTTCTGTCTCTGGATCCTTAAATATTCCCAGGGCTGTCTGTAAGCTTTCTAATAAATAACATGCAAAGTAATAAATTATAGACTGAGCTTCATAATGCTGTTACCAGCAGGAATTTGGAAACAGGTCATCTTAGGGGATTTTTTTTCCATGAGAGTGTTGTGTATCTCAGAGGTAATGATGGCAGATTAAGGTCCATCTCACCAGGCTGAGTGCACAGGAATCATCCTCAGGGCTTGTGAAGCTGAGAGTATTTTGACAGTACTTAATAACCACCCCTCATTTTAAGGTGGGAAGTAGTAATGAGGCTGAATGATGACACAGTTTACTTTAAGGGCTTCCAATTTAAAGGGGTTTTTTTTGTCAATTACATTCCGAGGATTTTCCCTGAAACAGAGATTTATATTCATGAGATGGGCTTAGCAGCGATTTCCTCTTTGTCATTAAGTAGACTTGGTTACTGTGGGCAAATAATATAGGAATGTGTAAGGAATACATCACTTGTGCACCTATAAAATTATTTATCTCCATTTTTGTAAAATAAAGTCTTGCAAGGGTTATGGTTTTTTTTTGTTTGTGTTTTTTTTTGTCTGTTTTTTTTTCTTTTTTGGCTTTAGGATTTATTGAAAAGGTAACATCACTTAAATGACATTTGATGTAATACTCTGGTGTGTGGCTGTATTTGAACCGTTGTGTTTGATATAGCAGAAGCTACAATTAACTCACCTTATTAACTGTAAACAGTAGCTACTAGCTATAAAATCTAGTTGTTATATAAATAATATCATTTTTTTTAGTATCTTTGCAGAGTTCTTACTTTTCTTTCTTGGAAGAAACAAAGATGTTCTTCCAATGTCTGTGTGCATAATTAAATCAAGAGGAGACACTCATGTAAAAATAAGTTACTTAAATTATTTATTCTTAGGTATATTAGCCTAATTCTTTTGCCTCATCTACCTCTCTGGGACTGAAGCCAGAAATTATATGTGTGGTAGTATGTATTTTTTTTCAAAATTGCGTTTATAAATACTTGCTTTGGTAGACCACAGTTCACTCAGGACACTAAAGTTTATCTCAATGGAACAAACAAAATGATAAATTACATGAAAGCCTTAAACCTCTCTCTTAAAAATACCTAACCTGGAAATGGCTGTCCTAGAACTCATCTTTTAGGAACATGGCATAAGAAGTCTGAAAATTATCCCAGTATAGCTTTATCTCCAGGATAAGAAAATGTGATCAAACCCAAGCATGTTAGCAGGATGGTGCAAGGCACTGCGGACATACTCAAAGAGTGCTTTGTACAGCAAGAACCATCAGGCTTTTCATCTGGTGGGCAGGAATCTGTATTGAAGAGGATAAAATTATAGGTTTTTTTGCAATCCAGCTTGCTTTCTTAAGCATACACCCTCCGAAAAGGAAAATACGAAATGGTAAGCACTAGCAGACTTTTTTGTGGTAAAAAAACCAGAACTGTGCTTGGTCATATCTGACAAAAGTGCTGATGTGTGACTGGGTGGGTAGGGTAGGTACCTGTTGGGAGCCAGGGGTGGGAACAGCATGCAGAGATCTGGTTTCACACAAGGGCCATCACGGGTACCTTGCTGGAGAGAGAATCAGGTGTCTCACTTGCAACGTGTTTGTTCAAAAAGAAGAGTTAGAAATACAGAGTAGTCATGGAAGCAATACATAGAACATGGAAAATAAACACTGAGGAATGTCATCAAAGCTTGTTGCTAATAGAGCTGGAAGTGTTCCACAAATTTCTTAGGATTTTTTTATTAATTCAGCACAGGTTCTCTGTCTTCTCTTGACAATGGTGAGGGTTTAAGGGGTTCCCCTGCCTGTGAAATCAAATGCTCGTGGGGGATTTTCCCCTGCAGTTGCATCTTGTTTTGCTGAGGAATAAAACTGTACAAATGAAACTGAGGGGACAAAAAGAAATCAGGCCACAGCCAAAGCAGCAGGAAAAGCATTCACGAGTCAATTAAAACCACTGTTGGGATGTAAGGAAGATATTTAAAATGGTTTGATTTATTAAAAAAAATAATCCTAAGGAATTACTATTAATACAACCAATCAACTATTTTTAAAGACTGTTTTTGTAGCTGAAGGGGAAGAACAGTAGCCCTTTTATTATGGCAGGCTAGCACTCCTGGGAATACCCTCTCCCTCTTCTGCTGGGTACAGAGTATGTCTGAAGAGATGATAACAGCAAGGAGCGTATCATAGCTTTATGATCACTCATCAGCTTTGGGGAGCCTGTGAAATGAAAGGCCCCCAGACCAGCCAGGGTTGAAAGGTTGAGGCTATAACCAGACTTTTTGTTCCTGAGACTGCCAGAGCCCTTAGTGAACAACAGACAACTGTGAATAGATGATGGGCATCTTTGCTTTGCTGCTGCTCCCTGGTTTAAGGATACTCTTGTCCTCCTTCTGCCCCTTCTATATTTGACAAGTTTGCTTTCAGCAGATATGACAGGCACTGGTGGGGGTCACTGGCCCAATTCCACATTTCCACACTTGGCTTACTCCAAGTTCAGTGGCCTGAACTAATGTCTCCAATGGAGGTCGTACTACTGAACATTATGAGTTTTTATATATTAAACATGCATTAGTGGATTTACGCTGGTTATCTGACAGCTGTAGAAAAATAAAGAAAATTCAGTTTGAACTTTAAAAAGCAGGGCTTAATTTATGTCTGCTACTTTTGTTCCTCCCCTTTTTTCAATTGCCAATTGCAAAGCTCAAGGGAGATAATAAAATGGAGGAGCTGCTACTTTATACTTCCACGTGCTTCCTAGTGCCTGTGCCTTACTGGGTAAGCTAAATCTAAAACTAGGAAAAGAGTTTTCAGATGGAAATTTGATTAAACAATGCAATCATCTGTCTCACAATCTGTTTTTTTATAGGGAGAGTATTTTTTTTTCCAGGGGGAATTTTCTTTCAGAAGGTTTTGTATGAAAAGGCAGACGTCATGAATACTGATGGGAAGGGCTCAGTGTTTTGTTATTTCTGTTTAACAAAGACAAAATGCTTTAATAAAATCAGAAAACACAGATGTTACTTTGAGTATATTTTTCATCTTCTACTTTTCTTTTTTTTCTAAGGTTGGGAATAATCCCTCCCTCAGACTGACAATAGCAGCTCATGACAGACAAAATTAGCAGCTGGAAATTTAGCCAAAAGTTTAGGCTCTTTAGTATGTTGTTATTGTTTGGGATTTTCTTAGATGGTGAAAGGCTCACTTCAAGGAAGAGGCACGGATGAATTGAAAGCCCTTGTTACTCACTCTCAGTACAGTTTGACTGGGTTTTAGTTTTTATAAACAGTTTAAAATGGGAAAATGCACAACTCTTTGTTTACAAATTAGCCCATTGTGTTTTTTTCTTTTTTGTGTCTGAGGACTTCAGAGGGGAGTTCATGTGGTTTGATAATATATACTTTTCATACTCATTTAAAAGCACTGTATTTTTATTAAATAAAAAATCAGTTCCTGTATGTCATTGAAAAAACAACACCTATCCATTTCTCCCGAGTAATCTTTTTTTCTTGGGAGGAACGAAGAGATACTGGAGATATCTTTTCACCCAGACTCATAATTATATGAGTAAAGCAAAATAATTTCCTGTTTGCCCAGGAATTCTGAGGTATCACAGTTGTATACAATTCTGTGCATTTTAGAGTGGCAAAGGTGGTTATTAGAACCTTTCCAGAGCCCTGAAAAAAGTCTTCTGTCATGACAGTGCCACTTCTATCTTCTGTGCTTCTCTTCGCTGTTTTCTCATAAAGATGGACACTAGATTGCCCTTGGAGTTTCTGGAGATAGGAAGGGACCATGGCTATGGACTCCCTCCAAGGCCACCTGACTGCAGGAGCTCCACTTTCCCCTGGGCCAGGAGACCACATCCTCTCAGTTTACACTTTGTGTCATGCTCAAATGCTTCTGAACACAGTGGAGGAGCAAACCTTCAAAAGGTCCCTTTCCATGAGATCTAGCCTAGATCTGTTCAGTGCTGGTTTGGGGGGAAACATGGGGGTTTTTTGTTTTCATATGCCTTTACTGCATCTTGGATCTCTGTCTTGATGGGACTGTACTTTGGAACAGCTTCAGAGCTGAGCTATGTTTTACCTTAAGAAATGAGATTTTCTATTAAAGAACAATGGATTCAGAGGCAGGATTTTACTGTTTTCCTGGTGAAATAAAACGGGGCAGGAGATCTTTCTCCTTTCAATGCCTTTATTAAAAGTGATCAGCTCATGGTTGGGAGGCACGACGGGTCCGCGGTTCCGCCATCGTCGCTCCCAGGAGTGGCTCAGAGGAGGAGGAAAGTGCAGCTCTGTCCCCTAGGAGGCAGAGCTGGGGGTCCCGTCCTCGCGGAAGC
>JAYDZK010000268.1:6626724-6643516 GCA_034509185.1 Euphonia xanthogaster
AAGAGAAGAATTCTCTACAATAGATGGTTAACGACCGATACTTAACAGGTGATTACAACATTCAACTAACAAAGAACTTTCCTTGGCTAGCAATCTGCTCACAACTTAACTCGTAACTCTGCACCCTTCTTCTCTAAAAAAAATGAGCAGCTTTTTTGTTCATAACACCTGGTTTTCCACAGCTATGTCTCTCATTTGTTCAGGGTGCCTGGGGATTTCCTAATGAAACTCGACTTCCCAGCATTGCCGGGTGGTCAATCAGTACCTGCGCAGTGTATTTGTAAGTGGATCTTTTCCCTATGCTCGCTGTTCTTCTTTCAGGGTATAATCTCTTCAAAGAACATACTTCTGGATTCATTGTGCCTCTAAGAAGTTGGAGAGAGTGCCAGGAAAATCCACCCATCTGCCAACACTGCAATGTAATATGATCAAATGAAAGTATTGGGATTTGGGAGGTTTGCCTTCTCTTTTTTGATGTCAGTGGGTTCAAATGTTCTCCAAGTATGTGACAATGGAAGGGAGCACCTTGTAAGGATTTAGCTTTATTGCAGGACAGCTGTAACACCTCCTGGATGGAGCTAAACAAAACATTTGAATAAGAAAGGATGTTGTCATGGGAAGGGATCACAGAGAAAAAGAGGAAACACCCCTGTCCTCATTCCATTGAAAAGGTAAACCAATGTCAGATTCCTGTGTCAAACAGCCTAGCTTGTAAACATTCCTTCTTAGAGATTTGTTACCTGAGGTAGATATAAATCAACAAAACAACTGGATCTGATTTCTAAGAATGTTCCCTGAAAAATGCGATTCCTAGTGTGCAGTTGCTGGAATAACAGGGAGCTGTTTGCAGTGGTAGAAAATATTATATCCTCTGTCTCTACCTGCTAGATTTAGTAAAGGGTCACCTTAACAAGGCAAAATTATTTCTAACTCTGAAAATTGTGGCATTTACTTATTTCACTGTAATTTTCTTTTTTGGACTTTGTGGAAACTTGCTTTCAAAACATCCCCAAGTGCTGCTTCACATAATTGCTCCCTACCTGTATTAGTGCTTCTGATGCAGGAGAATCTTTCTATTTCAAGGTATTCATCCAGTTCTTAATATGCAATAGAGTAGTGTCAGAGACCCAGACTCAGTGATGAAATTAAGGTGAACTGTGTGGCCTATATCCATGGCTGAAAACTGAATTTTCAAGGAATGGACCTTTTTCCCTGGGCCTCTGAGACGGTTTGGAATATGATTGTCCACAGACTAGGAGAATTCAGAAATGGCAGAGAGAGAGAAGGGGACGTTGATGGAAATGCAAGACAAGGAAAATATTTTGCATAGGAAAGCATTTCATATGCAGAAAGGATACTCCTTGGTGCTGTAAACCACTCAGCACTGGGCTTTCTGGCTTTTCACCCAGCTTATTTGTTCAAGGCCATTCCCTAGCACTTCCACATGGGAGCGTTGCTCCACGCTCGCGCCTGAGCAAGGGCAAACGGAGCAGAAGAGCCTAATTAAAGTTCCAGGGACTAACAGAGCAAATGTTAGTTTAATGATACAATTACAGGTCACAAAGAAATTGGAGCAGATGCCCCAAGTTTTATACGTTTTTGGCAAAGTGAGTGGGAAACTATGTACTGAAGTGAGGTCAACAGATGGAGGAAGAGAGGTGCTGGATGGGAAGAAAGCTACACGCCCATGGACAAAATCAAAAAAGCCCCCCAAACCCCAATCAAACAAACAAAAAGAACTAAAGAGACAAATCTTGGAAGAACCAGATTTTTAAACAAAGTTTGCCAAATAAGCAAACTTTTTTTTTCCCCCTTAGAGCAGATGTGAAGTGCCTTTTCAGTTAATTTTGGATAAAAATAAGTGAACACATGCTGTGCTTTAATAAATCTTGGTGCAACCACAATAGGGAAACTCAGACCTTGGTGAACAATTCCGTGTTGGAGTTTGGTGACACTCACCAAGCCTCTCTGGGTTCTTTCCTCTCCTTTTCCCTGTGGTCTTTCTCCTGTGCAGAAGCCTATTTCCACCCTCCTACACAAGGACACAGCCAGGGCAAGTAGATGATGTCCATGTAATCTGGGGAGTACCTGGTGTTTCAAAACCTCCTGTTCTGAATGTGGGGCTGGGAGTCAGAACTCAGCAGCTCAAAATCTTCACCCTATCATAGAAAATGGTCCTGCTGACTGACACTGGGAAAATGTTTGTATTTTCAAAATTCCTTCCCTAAATTCCTGCTCAGAAATTCAGCTTCTAAGTTTCCTTCTTAAATTCCTTCTTCAGTTGCACAGTAATCTGGTTTTCATAAAACCAAGAATTGGTGCAAACCTCTGTGGATCTCTGTGTTCCCTTTTATGAAACAGGGTAATATGGTCACTGACACTTTATCCCACTCCTTCTATTTTGGGTTTTTGTTGTTTTGTTTTTTTTTTCTTTGAAAAAGCATTGTGATGTTTCATAATAAGTTTGCATAACCATGGAGTTCTGTCTCTGGATTTGCTATGCCTTCTTCTCAACCTCCCAGCATTGTGCTTTCTATTGTTTATTCTGATTATTACTATTTTTTGTTGTTGTTGTTTTATGACAGGGATCAGGAGCAAAATCTTAGCTCTGTAAAGGCCAGTGGAAAAAATCCCAGTCTTCAGGAGAATCAGGATTTTATCCTAAATCCTTTTATTTTCCTGACACCCTTGGATGAATGATGATGATGATGATGATGATGATGATGATGATGATGATGATACTAATACTACTACTACTACTACTACTACTAATAATAATAATAATATCATAATAAGGAGGTATCATGCTCTGATTCCTGCCGAGCATTCTGGATAAACGCTTAATAGATTGGGTAAATCTGGGGTGTGTTATTATCAGGCTCATAACAAGGACAGAATCCACAGGGGAAAATTGTCCTGACTGTAGATGTGTTGGCATTGGTGAGCCTTGCAACATGTCACACATTTATACAAAGCTCTAAAGTTTAGTAAAGCATACAGTTGACAAATTCCTCACAGTCCATTTTTTTTTCCTGGGCAACCAGAACCTTTTGGAGAGCAGTTTTAACACAGAGAAGAGATTTGATATATAAGTTTCATTATGCTTGCAGCAGCTGGTTTCTGTACAAATCCTGTGGTACATGAATCAAAGCTATCCAGATATCCAGACAGTGCAAACAGAGAACATGAATCTTCCAGGTGCACTACTGTGCTTTCCAGAAAAGGCTTGAAAAATTCTGTTGTGTGAGTACTCTGAAGCTGATCCTGTAGGTGGCACTGAAAGAGGAGTTGCCTTGCTTGAAGGGAGGATTTTTTTTCTGAGCTAAACATTCTACTTTGCTGTGTGGTTGTAGCTTAGGTTTTCCTTAATGCTATTTTTGTATGAGATCATTGTTTACTCTGTTCAAACACCTATGGAAAATGTTCAAACACCTCTTCTTTTGGACTAACTTGGAACACCCCTGTAGATGTCAATGGTTGGGCTTGTTGGGAATGAAGGCTTTGATCTGGATGTAGATGAATAAAAAGTATGGGCTGCCACAGGCACTGTGGCACAGACTGAGCATACTCTCAAATGGAACATATTTTTCCACCCCCAGAATCCCTGGAAAGCTCCATGAAATTCATGTCTCTGGAAACTATTTGGTTAATGTGCACTGTAAATTTACAAATGTGAGCTTGTGTCATGGAAAGACCAGTCCTGTCAGTCAATGTAGGTAACTAAACCTGCTTAATTTTGTTACTGTAGATTAAATTGGCCTTCAAAATTTTTCTCCACATGGTACACACAGCACCTGATCATAGATGTGGTGTCAGGCTCAAAATAAAGCATTTCCTGTAATCAGGATCATTCCTTGCTGAGAACTGAGAGGAAAAATTGCCTCTTGGTTTCTCCCTATTTTGAAGCTGTCTGAGTGCACAACTGATTTGTGAGTCTTTGGCTGTGAATGGTTATTAAGTTGTGACAGAGAATGGGGTGAGATATGGTAATCTGAAGGCTGTTTAGATTTAGAAACAAAGTCAAATGTAGTTTTAGAGGCCTGAGTTCTTTCTTTCCTTTTTTTTTAGTTTGAAAAAGAGTAATCATTGTAAAATGCTCTTTGGAAGCAGAAAAATGCCTCCAGTCCAGACCCCTGTGCTCACATTAGACCATGTGTTTCTGAAACGGCCCTTGGCCCTCATAAATTTCCTACTGAGATTAGTCACAAACTAGATAATTACTCATTTCTAGGCCAAAAATGCATGAATTGCCTGGAACTTAAAATAGTTGTGTTTACCTTAATTAATAGATTGAGTCAACAGAAACTAAATGCTTCCTTCTCTGACTGTGATTTTTTTGTGTTGGCTAAAACCCCAGATGTACTTGACTATCTGCACTACCTTCAACCTGTAATCAATTTTCTATATTTGGGCATTATCTGTTCAATGTGAGCAACTGCTTGTTTGGTTTCCATTGAAATAGTTCACTTAAGACTGGTTTTCATGCTGCATTTCAGACACACTGACACAGAGGCCAGAGATTCACTCTCATGAAATACTGGCAACTGTTGGGATGAAAGGCAGACTGGATTTGGCAATTATTTGTGCCCACAGTGAACAAATGGGAGGCTTTTGAGAGGGATTCCTATCACAGTGAACAAATGGGAGGATATTGAGAGGGATTCAGATCACAGTTCTGATAGTCATGGGAACAATGTCATGTTTTTACTCTCGGTTGTCCGTGGCTCTCAACTCTCAGCTGAACCAGGCACAAGTGGATGCTGCCTCAGAGATGGATTTAAGAAGCACTCAGGCTGTGGCAGTGCAATATGGAAGTTATGTTTTTATTTACATGCTCCTGATAGTTCTGTCTGAGAACACTTGTGTGTCTTGCCAGCTACTCTGGTACCTGGTAGCTATTCTGTCTTTCCACCAATGGTTTTTGCAGACTTCTGCCAAGTTGTTTCTCTTGTGTTATGAAAGAGATAAAAATAAAATGGGCTGGACCTTGATCAAGAAATGATTTTAGATAGAGTTTGGCAACAGAAGCAGACCCTCAGCAACATTTTCCATTGTACAGGCTCTCCCTTTTTGTTAAGTGGGCAGTATGATGAATTGCTAGTTTCACTTCTTAAAGTGCAAGAACAAAGACAATGACACTATGGAAAATAAAAAGGATGTCCAGAGTATTGAGTTTAAATTTAAATCTGTCTCTCACAGAAAGCCAACTTTAACTACAAAGATAGAAACACATCAGAGGGATATGGTTGAAGTCAAAAGAACAGGGATATCTTTAAAATTCACTGAGATAAGTGGACTAAATCCTTTTGGTCCAATTTCTGAGGGAGATACCACCATTGTTTCAAAGATCTTATTGTCATGTCAGTATTTGTCACATGAATGCTGTTCATCTGTGTTCAGTATATTAAATTATTTGTCCTCAGTGATAAATCCTCAGTGATTTTGCTCTTTGAAAATTGGGAGATGTGGATACAACACAGTTTTAAACAAACTAGAATTAATATAAATTTGTGAATAATTAGGAATTTTCCAAATCAAGTTATGTAATATTGAGACCTCTCCTATCAAACCAGATTAATTCTGATTTTGGTTGCACTTCTTAGTGATTTTTTTTGTTGGTGTCAAAATGTATAAAGGTGATCACAAAATTTAAATATTTCTTCATGACAGTCCTGTGGTGGCTGTTAAACCCTCTGCTCTGTGGTGTGATAAAACATCTTCCTGCCTGGGTAGGTATCAAAAAAATCTTTGTCCCTTTTCCTGCACTTTATCCTGTGGCAAACTCCTGTCAAATTTGCTGCTCGTAAGAGATTTTCTAGGTTTTTGCTTCTAATTGAATAAGGGAGTTTTAGGCAATTTCCTGGAGTTAGAGGAGTTGGAGTGACCATCTGTGGTGCTGAAAGAGTCATTAACTTTCCATGGCCATTTCCACCCATTGTCCTCCTTTTAGGCTATGCATAAGGATTCCAGTTAGCAAACCAAATGGGACTGATGGGTTGGGATTTTGTGTCAGGGGAACACCTGTCCATTAAGGAGAAAACTTTCCACTTTTTCTTTTCAAGTGGATCAGCGCAGGACTGTCAGTTGGGAGTAACATTTGGTCAGGGGCAATCTGATCCAGGCTGCTCTGAATCCATGACCCCAAACTGGAAGGAGGTGTTTCCTGATCAACCTACTTCTTCAGGGAGGAAGTTTAGACTGCAGCATAGTTTTGGGCTGTGAAGCAGCATTTGTATAAGTCTAATTATGCTTGGCTATAGTTTCAGCAATCTTTTTCTAACAGAATTCCCACCTACAAATGATTGTGGGGTTTTTTAAATGAGTGCTTCTATCTGGTGTGGAATTAGGGTGTCATCAAGCAGAGAGATCCTACATTCTGATTTATTAAATGGCTTAACAACTGGCAAATTCAAAGTGGAAGATAACTTTATCTTTTATAAGTTTTTTTGCACTTCCTATTAAAAAGTTATTTGCTTTTCTTTTAAGGGTCAGGCAAGTACTTTGCATTCACAACCTCTGTAGATGATCTTTTCTTCCCTCAGGAGCTGGTGTATCATTAGTCAATTTCTGCCACATTAACAAATTCTTCTTCTCAATTAATCCTTGTGTGTGTGTTTTATGTGATTGTTCTGATCTTTACTTTTGTCCTAAAATGTTGTTCGGTGTCCTGGGTTTATAGGAGTTGTCATTCCTGTGACATCTGCATTTCAGGAGGAGGATTTCCTGTTCTTTCTGGGGTAAAATTTCCAAAGTGGGCTTGGAAAGTGAAGTACAATTGTCACTTTCTCTCTACAGCACCTACATGGTTACAAGTTCTCTATGGAAGTGGTACAAAACCTTTCTTCCTACACAAAGAATTTTTTTTAAGTAATTCAAGAACAGGAATCGAAAACCAGTATGGAAAACATGCAGATGAAGTATTCTGTAGCAGTTATGTCCTTGAAGGACCAGTTTGGATGCACACACATCTTGGCAAGAGAAGGATTTTTTTGCAGGAATAATGATTATTCAACAACTTCAGTGAATGTTGTGGAAATGAATGGTATTTGAAGTAAGGAACCAAGTAATGGCTTTTTGGAGCAAAAGGAGAAAGCCGAAAGCCAAAAGGAGAAAGAAAAATGTACCCCTATTTTATCAAATTGATTTTGTATCTACCTGTCTTTTGGATGTTTGACTAAATTAATGAATTTATACTCTGGGACTTTCAGGACATTACACTTTGGTTAAAGGCTTCTGGTGAAGATGTGATTCCCTGTCCTAAGGCTTAGAGAGGAACAAGATATTATAGTTAATTATCATCACATCCTGCACATGGAACAGGAAACACTGACTGGGTTTTTTAAATTTGTATTTGGTCTGTTTTTTTAGGTCCCTCATGATAGACTGCCTCTCTTTTGTGTTAAAATTTTGCAAAGGTGGTGTTTTTTGAATGATCCACCTCTCTAAGTGGTTGTAAATTCATAGCAAGTGCTCCGAAATCTTTTCTGGCTGAGAAGAAATCAGACCTAGAAATTCAGAATAAATTAAGACACAATTTCTTTCAGCTCTTTTTGGTGTTGGAACCAAACACAAGTGTCTAATTATTGAAATATTATTAATAAACAGTGTTTAATACTATCCTCCTTTTTTTGAGCTGTAACTTGTGGTAATTGGTCTCTGAACGGATTTTCTGTGGTGCACAGAATTTGATCCTTAATGCCAGCATTAGATGGACAGTGAAAAGCTTGTGAATTTTCATGGTCTTCAGCCCTCTGTTGTTACAAGGCATGAAGTTCCTTTCCACCTTTCCATTTTTTCTTTTTCTTTTTCTTTTTCTTTCTTTTTCTTTTTCTTTTTCTTTTTCTTTTTCTTTTTCTTTTTCTTTTTCTTTTTCTTTTTCTTTTTCATTTGATCCACGTCTGCTGTAATTTGGCAGACAGCTTTGGATTTCCTTCTCTTTTCTAGAATCTGTGGCCACATAAGTATCAGCTATAAAAAGGCCAGAAACAGAAAGCTTGTCCTTGACATACCCCGTGGAATCAAAAAACAAAAAGCAAACCATTTCCTATGACTTTGTCCTGTTGGTAATTGCTGTTGGAGCTTGCCAGGAGGAACAGGGGCTGTCTTCAGGTCAGGATGGTAAACTCCAGTGTCCTGGAGACAAAGAAAGCTAAGAAAGCTCAGTTTTTGTTTCCTGCAGAGTCTGAGAGCCAAACTTGGGAGCAGGGCAAGAGCAGAAGGGTGGGCAGGGTCTGTGTGCAAAATGGAGAAGTGGGAGCAGCAGGATGAGGAGCAGCCCTACTCTGTAGTTTCTGGTCTTGTTTCATGATTTAGAGATTTGCAGCTTAAAACTGCAGGTGTGGACTAGATGACTGATATTGTGTTGCTGTGAGGAAGTGACAGAATCACTATCACAGGATCAGGAATAACTTAAATACAACAGTTTATGAATAGTTTATATTTATTGCTGCATAGTGTGAATCATTCTATAGAAACACTCCTTCCCTTGTAGAATCATAAGAGTTGTTTAGATTAGAAAAAACCTCCAAGATCACCAAGTCCAATCTTTCCCCTACCATGTTCACCACAAAACCAGGTCTCCAGGTGCCACATTTTCATGGCTTTTAAATACTTCCAGGAATGGTGACTCCATCACCCTGGACAGCCTGTTCCAGTGCTTGACAACGCTTTTGGTGAAGAAATTTTTCCCAATATCCAATCTAAACCTCCCCTGGTGCAACTTGAGACCATTTCCTACTGTCCTTTCACTTGCTAACCTGGGAGAAGAGAACTTCACTGTCCATAGAGGAATCTTTCCTGGCAGATCTGAGCTTTTGGGATAATGTGTACAGCAGTTAAAGCTTGGGCAGACACATTTCAGGCATCCTCTTTTTCCAAACCATGGTGAATTTTTCTATTCTGTAGGTTTGTAATACACATCAAACCAAAAGAGATCATCGGTGTGGTTTTACTACAGGAAGTTAAGAATAACTAATATCATAACTAATTAAATATTGGTCATTATATAGGAGTACTTTAAGAATTCTCAACTAATATTATAAAAACACCGACTTGTAGAGGCTTTTGATTTAAAGAAAAGGCTCACTGAAACTCACTTAGGACCAAAGCACATCAGCTGGTGTTTGGTTGGATATCACAAAAACAAGGAGGTCAAAACTTGTGAGTTAGACCTTCAGAAAGGGAGAGACTGACTCAGAAATAGAAAGACTGTATTGTGACTCAGACAGTTTTTTGGGTTTGAATGTTTTCCAGGCTTGGAAACTTGTAAGGAGTAGTTATTATTGGACAAAAGGCTACCACCAGGAACTCTCAGAAAACACCAATAGCCTCCAACAAAGCTGTGAGAATTGGTGCCAGTTACAGCTCTGATTGACTTCTGCGGGAGCTGGGTCCCTCCAGGGGGCCACTTGGATGACCAGGCTGGCAGGAGTGGCTGCATGGAAAATGGTCACAAAATTACACTGTAATTCCCAGCTCTGGGGAGCCTCTCTCTGTCCATCCAGAGAGACAGGAAAAGTGATTGAATGTGAGTGATTCTGCTTTCACCTTAGATGGTGACCTCAGGGACAAGAGTATTGTGCCACTTACACACAGAGCTAAGTTTACCTTAATGTTTGGATAATTAAATTAGTAAACTTGGACGGATTAAAGCAAGAGGAATGAGGAGAGGTGATAACAATCTTCTCTCCTGCCTAGTTTATACAAGAAGCACTTCCTTCTGTGCTTCCCTGTTTTCTCAAGGCACTTTGTTTCAGTCTTTGATCACTGCTAATGAGGAAATTGCTTCCACTGCCTGCATTGCATTTACACTTGGAATACAGAGCACCCAGCTAATGTTCAGTGGTTGATTAGCCCTGTAGCTTTAAGGGAGAATTTGAATTTACTGGGTTACATTTCTTCCCTCTGCAGGTAATGACTGGAAAGAATACAATGAAGGCCTTTACCTTCCTGTGAGAATTGAAAGGTATTTCCAAATTTATCAGCTATGTTCTTTGCTACAGCAAAGTTACTAAACTGGTGCCCAGTCATGCTGGCAGGTTTTTTCCCGTGTTTTCTGAACACAACTTTGAAATGTTGGTTCACTTCAGGTGGGTTGTTCAACACTCAACAAGTGGGGATGATTTTCAGACAGATGATTCAGTAGCCTTTGAGGGAAATGAATGTCAATTTTGGTCACAGTCACACTGATGATTCTGTGGTTTGTAGCCTGTTCTCAGCCTCCAGGGATTTATGTCAAATTGAGGTGCTCTTGCACAGGTATTTCTCTGCACAGATATTTATTTTTTTTTCCTTTTCAGCAAACGTTTTTTTCAATACTGCTTTTAGTTCAAAGAGCTCTCATTTTTTCTGTTCCTAAATGAGTTCATAAACGAGCAGAAAGATCTGAGAGGTTTGGATTGAGTGTGTTTGTTCTAGTTTGAACATGAGATTAGCCTTAAACAAGACACTAGTCTCAATGATAGCCGTGGGATTACTCTGTGCCCGTGTTTAAGAAGGGCTCAGGAGTATCTGAACACTGAGTTTGAGATCTTACAAATTTCAGAAATAATAAGAATTTCCTGGCTGAGGTACCGCAAATTTAAACTAGAAACCTGCCACGTTCCTTTTTAATTAACAGGACAGTTTTAGATTTTTAATGTGTTACATAGTTACTTTATTTTGCTGATCATGTTTTATTGATGGGAAGCCTGAGGCTGAGCTCCTAAAGAAATGAAATTCCTCTTTCATTGCCTTCTGCTGTTCATTTAGGCTCTGTTATCTGTGGGTGTTTTGGTGCTAGAAGTATGGCATCACTGTGGGTCTACAGTGGCTCCCCTGTGCTGGATCAAGTCTCCTCTTTTTTTTTTTTTTCTTTTTTTTCTTTTATAATGGGTGAGATGTGTTTAATTTATTGTAGGAAACTCTTAAAGATGCAAGATCCTTTTTAGAGGCTTCTACAATAGCCGTGAAACACTTATTTAATCCCATTGAATGGAGGGTAGATTTACTAGCTGGGCTAGACATGATTTTTGTTCAGGAGTCATCTTGGAGTACATCGAAGTTTAAAGATCTTTGCAGAAAACCCAAGGAGAAACAAAAGGAGTAAATTTTAAAGGGAACTTTGTCAAGGAGTTTTAGACGTTAAGCAGATAGAAAAACCATGGTGGCTTGACTGAGATGCGTGTTGGGTTTGCAGAATCCTTACTGATCTGGTGAGACATGCTAATGAGGCACTTTAAATTCAAGTTTGATGGAAAAAGGGGCAATTTCATACCAAAGTGCAGCAAGGTTACCGAATCAAAGAAGGTACACTTCAGTTCTGCAAAAGGGGACAATGCTCCATTGTCAGATCCTTTTTCTTTTGACTTTAAACATGTTTTAACTACACTACTTACGAAATTGTACAATGTGGCTTGCACTCTGGTTGAGAATTTATGACCAGAAACAAACCTGTTAGGGGAAAAAAGGAAAACTGAGTGTGATCCATACTGTAGCTGCAGAAATAGTTTGAATGAACTTAACCTGAGCACGGTGGGGGGTGCACAATATGGTTTTCAAGCCCAGGGGCCTGGGACCTGAGTTCAAATAGAATTTCGTCTTTCAATAACAATTTAAAAAACAAGGGAGAGTGCTTAGAGACATCAGTGGCCTCTCAACCTGTGTTAATATAGATGTCTCAGTTTTGTCTTGAAAGGCCTCCTTCAGAATTGTGCCTTGTCAACTCATCCACCGTGCCAAATTCCTCAAATTGCATCATGTCTGAAGCTCACAAACATCTTGTTTTACTTCCAGTCATTAAAGCTGTTTTGGTAAAAAATAAAGACCAACAACATCAGTATACTTGGTCTTACTGCCACGAAAAATTACCACACAAATCTTTCTCTTCCACGAAGGAGAATCCAGGCTCCTTTAGGAGATTTATGGAGCAGCTTTTGTGCGTGATTGCTGCACACAAACACAATGAAATGGCCTAATTTTTGCCATGCAGTTTGTTAAAAGAATGGACAAAATTCAGTTGCAGCAAAGACCAGACTTCCTTCTCCTCGTCTGGTTCAGTAGAATTGCACTGGATAAACTATAAAACATGTTACTCTGCCTTGGAGTAACAGAGCCCCAGGTCTAGAAGCTAAATTTCACTTATAAGCCATTTTTATTTTTTCTTTTCAAAACTGCCTGCCTGTGGCAATATATTTACCATTTCACATCTTGTGAAAGGTTGCTCAGCTGGGTTCTGAATTGAACCTCCCATTTGTATGGGTTCCCACAGTCACTCCTAGTCAGAGTCAGAAACCACAGAACTAGCATAAAAGCAAAAAGGTCACTAAAATGGAGAATCCCAACAGCTCCTTTCTCAGACCTCAAAATGGAATTTATATGAGGTTTCAAAAATTGCTTTAATTGTTCTCCATATTTCTCTGGTTTTGGGGGGTTTTTTGTTTGCCTTTGTGGGTTTTTTTCTGGTTTTGTTTTTGGTTTTTTTGGGGTTTTTTGTTGTTTTTTTTTTGGGGGGGGGTGGTGTTTGGTTTGTTTTTTTTTTTGCTAAGCTTTTAGTTCATTTCTTGGTCTAAAAAGGACTATCCCAATGTGAAAATTCTCTTTTTACACTTCAAAACGAAAAATATCTGGTACTTCCATGAGGAGTCTTATATTGCAAGGCCTTTCTGCAAGGCTTTGGTATAGCACCTATATTAAGCAGGAAGGTGTTATTTGACCATTGCATTGAAAAAGATCCACAATAAAGATTATTAGATTCTGTGTAAGCTGGCAAAGATCAACTATAGATCTACAAACTCCTACAATATGGCAAAACTGGCTCTTGTTTTGATCCTGCATAGCCAATTTAAGTTGGATTTTCACACTTTGTTTATATTTGGGATTAGTAATATCTCCCCTAAATAGGAATTTCAAGATTGCATTTAGATGCATGCAGATTTTATTCAGTAATAGTTTATCCCTGGTCAATTTTCCACTATTTCAAGACATTGCAGGAGATAGATATGTAGACATATATATATATATGACTAAAATGAAAATTGTCTGGTTTTATATATGTACCTTTTTTTACCATAGAAAATGCCAAAGTCTAGGTAATAATAATAATAAAAGTTGGAAACTAGGTGGCAGTAATACCCAACTGTACAGCCCTCCTGTGAGCAATGATAGGATGACTCAGTTTTCTCAGGAATTCTGAGGGTGCTGCAGTCCCATACTGAATGGCTCAGCTATTAACAGACGGGAAAAATACAGGACCAAGTGTTCAAATGAGTTCATTTACTTAAAACCACAGAGTTAGTTACAGTCTAAAATGGAGTAACAAGAAGAACTGAGGTGAACGTCATAGGAGAACTAATTAATGCAACCAAGCTTGTTTAAATATATATGCTAAAAGCAATTTCCTTTCTGCTTGCAGTGAGTGGCAGAAGAGGAGGAGCTGTGATTAATTCTGAAACTCTTGTTTCTCGTGGTTGAGGCCAGAGGACAGCAAATATTCTAAAGTCCATGAGCAGATTTCTGTTCCTGTCAATGGGACAGGCATTCCACTCACATCAGAATAAGCTAAAAGTAACATGACTGAAATCAGTGGGATCACTCAGTAGAAGGATCATTTTTGGCTGTGGTTGGAGGAGTTGGTGGTGAACATCATCATTTATCTGGGAGGTATGGGCTGAGGCTGCAGCCCTGGAAGAATTAGACAGCAGTGAGATTTATTGGCTGACTTCATTGTTTAAATGCAGCACGCTTGCCTTAGATTCACACAATTTAATTGCATGTGCAGAGAAGAATGTGATGCCCTTTTCTGGTGAGCTGAGCTGCCTGTGTGGCAGGGCTTTGGGGAGCCCTGTTCTTCTCTGCCTGACACCACTGGAAATACCTGATAGTAGCTTTATTCCTATAAACTGGAGTTTTTTGAAAGGAACAGAGC
Organism: Euphonia xanthogaster; assembly: GCA_034509185.1. NCBI lineage: Eukaryota > Metazoa > Chordata > Aves > Passeriformes > Fringillidae > Euphonia > Euphonia xanthogaster. The sequence continues at coordinate 6,640,628 of JAYDZK010000268.1, forward strand.
TGTCTGAGCTACCATGCTGGCAGACATTGTAGAGATTTGTTCTGTATTTGTATTTGATTTCAATTTATGTAGCTCTGTCTCTGACAAAGATCTTCTGATGTCTGCTCCTTTTCCAAAGAAATGGTTTTGTACTTTGCATAATCTTGATGTCCTGTGTTAAACTCAGGCTAAATCAATGGCACTCCTGCCCCTAATATAATCCTGCTTCCTCTAGTTCTCAAAAGAGAAATGTTAAATATATAATGACTCCTGTGCCACGTGTTGAATCTAAGTAGGATATAGCAGTGATCTTAATGTCAAGAAATACCTTTTCCCAAACCAAGCAATAACAGGAGGGCAATTCATCTTTGCTGTAGGGTCACTGGCAGGTACCAGTCACTGACTGACTTGCTAACCAATAGGTTACTATTAATAATGATGTTTTTCCGTGAAACTAACAGCTCATTTAACTTTCTAAACAACTCTTCTTTTCTCCAACCTGTGTTTTCATTCTTCCTGACCCAGTCTTCCTTTGCATAACAGTGCCTAGCAGCCAAGTTTTTCTTGTGCTTTTGAAAGGTGTGATAGGATTATCTGCTTTTTTTTTTTTTTTTTTTTTTAATATATATTCAGGTTTTCATTGTATTAGGAAATAAATGCGGTGTCTTTTGTACCTGAGCCAAACTGACTCCAACCTCTCCCAAACCAGGGATCCTGCAGGGATGGGAGGAATTTTGACCTACTCCTAAGGACATGGGGAATATGATTTGGAGTAACTTAGTAATTCTGGGGGTTTTGTAAGTAAGCACAAGCTGTCTGGGGTACAGTGATTATCCCCACCTTTTCAGGTATGAAGCCAACTATACACAGCTCCCCTCTGCAAGCTAGGAGCTTGCTCATAAGCACCAAAGGCATCCCTGTGAACTTTTCTCTACATGTAGTTTGTAGTGTTAGAGTGCTCTTGATGATAGGCTTGTCCTTGCTCTCCTACAGGAAAAACTTTTCCATGCTGCTGGAAACATGAAATCAAAACTAAGGTACACAGTTGTGGACTTTTGCCCCAGCAACTGTTGTTTTGATGAACAGAGCTAAGGGCCCGTTGGATATGATTCAGTGTTTTAAACTAAAAAAGAAAAAATTCTGTAGCTTTCTATTGTTAAGAGTTCCTGTTGGTTCTAAGAATGCAACTTAAAACAAAAAGGCAAGCCCTGATAGATAGAGTTATCAGCAATTCAGAAGAGATCTCAGCTATTACTTTTGTAACATCAGAGATCTGCTGAGGGTAATTCACATTGCCTTAAGCACACTTTACATTCATATAATAAATAGTAGGATATCCCTGATGGCTTTCATGTCTCTGACTCTGCTTTTGGTTTTACTTGGGTGTTACCCAGATGACATTTCTGACCCTTCATTTATTCCAACAGCCTCTCTAATGCCAAAGCTCCTGGTGATGGAAACTTTGTCTAAGAAAGGAGAAAAAGAGTAAATGTAAAATTGGATGTGTTTACAGGATTGTGTTCCCTCCCATGTGATTATACCTTGCAGAAGGTGATGCTACATTTTCCTGCAGAATGTTGCGTAACAAAAGGCAATCAAAGAGAATTCTTCTTCCTGGAAAAGTCAGCCAGATCATCCATATTTAAAGGTAACTAGAAGTAAATAATTAACATTAAAAATTTGGAAGTCAAAATACTACTTGGATCTATATATGCTGAGGTACAAGAACCCGAGTATGTAGGAAGGAAGGTATTTTTCTGAAAACTGTTTTCCCAGTCACCCTGCATAAATCAGTAAAGAAAGGTGTCTCTGTTTCAGTTAGTTGCACATGTCTGAAGAAAATTAATATGCTTGCCTTAAAATGCAACATATATCTTCACTTTTTGAACCTTCCAATGAGTCCAGAAAAATAATTTCTATGTCTGGAACTCAAAGACAATTTTGCCTTTTATCTTGGTGGCATCAGCCTCAGCATTACATTTCCATGGCAGTCACTTATGCATTACATCAAAAAGAGAAATGGAAGTTTTCCAGCAAAAGAAATATTTGTTCCTAAACGAGTCTTTTTTTGGCCTTGGCTCTGTGAACATGTAAAACCATTTTTTGTGTGCACCCAAATCTTCAGGATAATAAGCCTGTAAAAGCTTTTTTTATTACATATGGCATAATGCTAAGGTAATAAACCAGTCAATGCTATGAACAGAATACACTAATTGTGATGAAAGCCTTAAATATTCCAGGCAGAATTCTATTTACAGAAATGTTCAAGGTTGAACAGCCTGTGGGACACATTCTTTTTTTGTGGTCACTGAACAACTGCTGTCACTGACCTTTTCTTCTTTTCAAAGGCTAGACACAGGTACAGCAATTGTAGAGATTTAAAGTTATTCAGACCCAAATGACCTCTGTGTAACCTATTTTCTTTTTTGACTGGATTTGCCAGTAACCTGCCCAAAGTATTTTTACAGCATTATAACAAAGGTATAAGCAGGCTGTGTTGAGATGCACTGTTTTGTGCCCATCTCTTTCTCTTTACTAGCATTCTTTTGTAAACAAACTCTACAATCTGATCCTGAAAACCTTCCTCACTCCTCCTGGAATCTGGATTTTCAGGCTGGAGGATTACCTTTAAAAAAAACCTAGAGATAACATCAAGGAAGTCCTCCTTACTCAATCCATGTAGGAAATTTTTTTTTTACTTCCCTTCTTTTTAAAAATTTATTAATTTATTTACATTTATAACACAACTAGATTTTATTTTCTTCGACAACGGTGTCATTTAGCTTGTAGACCAGTTATGAGTGTTTAGAAAACGCTAAAGACAACCAAAATATCTCTTCTCCTTCTCCTTCTCCTTCTCCTTCTCCTTCTCCTTCTCCTTCTCCTTCTCCTTCTCCTTCTCCTTCTCCT
>JAYDZK010000268.1:6650619-6693305 GCA_034509185.1 Euphonia xanthogaster
AAATATAAATATAAATATAAATATAAATATAAATATAAATATAAATATAAATATAAATATAAATATAAATATAAATACAATCTGCAGAAGCAATTGCAGGTTCCTTTCCTTTCAGTTCTTCTTGGATGTGGGATTTTGAGGGAGTCAACCTCCTGCAACCGAGCAACACCTGGTCTGGCTTTATCTTCTTTCAAACTCCATCTTTGTTATCAAATGTTGCTTGAATCCAGAGAGGAGGGCTTGCAGCTCACTCTGTAACTCAAATCTGTTTGTAACATGAAGGATGAGGAGGGATGAGGTCAGGGCATGGCCAAAGGAGCAGCAGGGTCAGGTGCTGATGGCAGAGTTCCCACCTTCACAGAGCCACTTGTGGGTTCAGTCTGCTCCTGTGTCCTTGACATGTCTCTAGGGTTTTGGAGCCTAATCCAGTCTTTCCTCTGGGGCAGCAGGAGCTGGGGAAATGTAAAAGAATTGTGTATAACATCAAAAGGGGTACAGCTTCTGGAAGTCCCTGCTGGTGCAGGCACAGAGTGTGGCAGCTTCGTGGGAAGAAAAAGGATCACTCTGGACAAGAGGTCACAGAAGTGGAGAAAGGGCATTGTTTCAAGAGTAATGCACTAGAGCAGACAAGTCTGCCAATCTGCAGAGCTGAAACACCACTGATCTCTGAAGCATTTTTAGGCAGCCTTGTTGGTCTTTTTGTAAAGCACACATGCAAAGTAAATATGAAGAAAAAATGCTTGTTTTGCCTAGAAAGCACTAAAGTTTGGTAGACACCAATCAAGTATTTGAGAATATTCAGAAGTAATTGCAACCTCAGAAATCTCTAAGTTTAATAAGAGCAACACTAGATACCAACGTGAGGGGAAAAAGACTGTACATTCCCTTGGCAAAAGATGGGAACATATTTGTAAAGATGGTTTAAAAGCTTCTGGCATAGAGAAGAGCATGGGCTCAGAGCAAATATATTCCATACATCACTGGAGCCTAACTCACAGGCTGCCAAGTGTCCTGCAGACTTGGAGTTTTAAGTTTGGTTTTTTTTGCTTGGATATTACCTGTTTTCATACAGTTGTCTCCCTGCTTTTGAGCATTTCCTGGTTTGTGTGATCTCAGCCTGTCTTCTCTCTTCCTGTGGGCTACAAGCACACCCCAATTTTAAGTGTCTTAAAGTTTTTAGGGCAAGCCACAGAGCTCTTCCTATTTAGTAAACAGGCTTAGAGGCTGAGAGCCTAGTGGGTGAAGGATATTCAGAGAGAAGAAATAGTCTGCAGATTTTTTTTCTTTGTATGAAATGAGTCTGAATTCTCATCTATTTGAAATCTGTAATATTTAAGAAGGAAAATGTTCCGCTTAACTAGAAAACAATTAGATAACACACGATGTATTATATGTAATTAGTGGGAATTAAAGGCCAGCTGCAGTAATTGATGTCTTTGCTTTTGTTGTGTTGATGTTGCATATTCTGGCTGTTGTCTGCTGCCGAGCAGAGGCCTGGGGGTGTGACAGAGAAACAGAGGGTGAGAGGTACATGGGGAAGAAAGGGTGGGGGCCGTTTTTGCACCCAAAATGGTTTCCTGCCCATGTTTGGGCCAAGCCACTTGTCCTTGCTGAAGTGAGAGAAGTTTCCCCAAGAAAGACAGCAGCGGCTGCGGGATGACTTGCCTCGCTTCAGTTCTCCCGGCTCCCAGGAGGTTCAAGAAGGCGCAACAGTGATTTCCACTCTTTCTCATCCTTTACCACCTTCTGTGTTTTCCCTGCCAAGTATCAGCTAAAGTTTGGGTCGGGAAGATGTGGGAAGAGAGCTGTGGACAGAATTCCTTTGGCGGGAGCTAGATGGCGCCGTGGAATAATGCTCCAGCCCTTTACCTGAGTGCTCTGGGGCAAACCCACCGCTGGGCAATCAGTGTGCTCCGGGAGTATAAATCCGGACCGAGGGCAATATCCGTGTCCTGGTGTCCTCCTGAGTGCCCCGCCTCTGCTGAACATCAGCAAGGAGGCGAAGCTGGAATTGTACTGCTGCTGATGGGGTCAGAATCCTTGGCTGGACACCTGGAGCTCTCGCTCCAGTGGAGGGCTCTAAAAAGGCAGGTGGCTGGGACAGCACAAATCCTGCACTTGCATCACTTGCATTAGTACATCCAGGTGGAGAGAAGCACAGCTGCTGGTGTTACCAATCAAAGTTGTCCTTTTTTTTATTTTTTATCTTCTTTTTTAAATTTTTTTTTTTTGAGATATTGTATATTAAATAAAGCAAAAGCGAGGAACCTACAACCCCTGCATAACTCCTCTTGCAACACCGATATGCATTTCCAATTTTTCAGGATATTTCTCTGGTGGTGTTAAAGGATACTCCCCTGGAATCATCCAAACTTTCCACTGAACTACTTTTAAAAGAAAAAAAAAAGAAAGCACACAATAGAATAAACTGGAAAGCACATCTCTGTGCACAAATGTCAGCACACTGCCGGGTATGGGATTTGTATTCAGACAAAGTTTTGCTCTTTCTTTTTGTGAGGGAAAAAAAGTCTTACTTAAAAACAAATGGCTTATAAAACAATGCAAAGAGAGTGGGGAAGACCACTTTATTGTGAAAAACTGAAAATTCAAAGAGCAGCACCATGTGAGAACTCAAAAAGCAGTCAGCAATGGGAGGAGACATGGGACAATTTGGAGGATGATCAGTGGAGGCTGGAAAATGTTTGATGGGGGCTTGATACCCAGCTCAAGCAGATCGACTGAATTGTTCTGTGGCTCCTGTGAAGCAAACTGAAAGATAACCAGCTTCAAACTCTACAGCCCCAGCCCCTCATCACTGTCACTGGCCCCAGCTGCTAGCAGAAGGATGGATGAATAGCTGGCCTAGGAAATGGGTCATCCTTTGGCCTCTAGGAAGGTTGGAACACCACGAGGCTATCACCAGTCTCAGCAGGGCTCAGAGCTGTGTGGGGTGTCCAGACCAGAGGAGTTGTCTGCCTTCCTCTCTGGGGTATCTGGTATCATCTGTGACTAGAAGTGTCACTGGTGGCAGACCCGGGTCCCACCATCCCTGGGGAGAGGATGCTCTGCCCTGGCCCTTTCCCACCCTCTGTCTTCTGCCCATTTCAAATGCTCAGCGCCAGGGAAAGAGGGGCTCCCTTCCATCCTGTGCTGCCCTGACACGAATAACTGCATTCAACCTTCTAAAACAAAACAAACAAAACCCTCCCCCAAAACAAACCAAACCAAAAATAAAACCCACAAAAAACACCAAAAGACAAAATAAGAAGCCCACAGTAAAAAAAAGTAAAACTTAGACAAAATACCTTGGGAAGACACTCCCAAGGTTTGTTCCAGAAAAGATTGGAGGTGTGTGTGTCTCCGAGTCTCCCCATTGACCGTGTGAGGGGATAGACATTCTTAAAGCTTTACTTCTTCTTCCTATTCTTTTCCTGACATTTGCTGTTTTATGCTCCCTGGCAGCCAGCAGAGCTCCACTGATGCTGACTTGCAGAGCCCACAGAGATACGAAGGAAATATTTTTCCTAGCAACAAGCGGCACACGAAAACACCAAGAGCCGCTTCCCCTGCTCGCATTTCCCTTTGGTTTTTTTGGTCATCTGGTGCTGAGATAAGAGCTGCATGGTGAAACCTGCAACGGGCTTGTGTTTTCTGAGGCACTCTGGAATGGAGGAATGCATGGCTTGTGTTTTCTGAGGCACTCTGGAATGGAGGAATGCAGGGCCATGGTGCTGAGTGGGAATGCTGCCCACCATGCCCAGCTGTGTCAATCCCTGGCTGCTCATCCCTGGCTGGTCCTGAGGGACCCTCAGGTGGCTCTCCAGGACCCTCAGGTGTCTTCCCAGCCAGGAAAGAGGTGCATGGCATCACTCTAAGGTGGCATCTACATCCAGGCTATGTAGGGCAGTTCCTTTGGGAGCACTGATGCTGCCTGAGGCACCTATTCCCAGAGAATCCATCACAGGCGAGGCTCTTGGACATTGCTCTAATGAGAATATGACCATTAATGAGGGATACGGGAGCATGCCCAGCTGCCAGGGCACTGAGGATCCCTCTCAAGCAGATGTGGTACTTGAGTTCCTGAGTAAGCAGGAGAAGCATGGGCACTATTCCCTGTCCTTTTATGTCTGTGGAAATCTGAGGAGGAAGCCTCAACCACCAGTTGGAAGCACCAACCTAGGGATGGTGCTTCATCCCTAGGGAAGGATTTTCTATTTATTCTCTGCTGGTGAGGCAGGGATAAGGTGTTAACATTATTTTACCAAAAATGTAGTTTTCTGGGATTTAATTATTAGCCATGTGGGGGCAATGACTGGTCTTAGCGTCTGCTTGTGAGTAACTCCCCCATCTTCCCTGTCCTTGCTTAGCCATCCTGAAATATCACCTACAGCTGGGAGTGCAGAGGTGCTTTGTCAACACCAGCAAATCACTGTTCCTGCTTCTGCAAGGTCAGGTGCTGAAGACAACGTGTCCAAGACTACAAGTGCCACCAGTGAGGAGCGTGGAGAGTCAGGAAGCAGTTGGAAATTACACAGATTTGTGGGCAGAGTTGAAAGCATTCTCAAAGCAGAGCCAGCCTCTGAATTTAGGGCCAGCCTCACACCTACAGGGTGACTATTTAGTGAGTAACTTCAGCAGGGTTAGGATGGAGCCCAGGAGGTTCTTACTCATCACTTCATGGGTTACTGACAAGAACAACAGCTGCAGAACATGGTTCTGTGTCATCAGTGTGTTTCCTGAATTTGTCCTCTAGTATTTTAGAAGAATTTACCCCCTGGAAAAGCTCAGTGGAGCAAGCCGAGAAGCTTTGTGTGCAGTGGAACACTTACTTCTGTCGTTGTTGAGAAATAGCTTGCATGAAGATAGGAGCAAGTTTGTGAAACTGGTTTGAAAGCAGCATGAATACACACTTCAGGCAGACATACATGTCCCAAGATAAGAAACTGTCCTGCAGGCTGAAACTGGAGATCAGAATCTTATATTTTGCCTGAATATATATCTACATTACAGTATGATTCCTACAAACTCTGTTTAGCACTTCCATGGGTCCAATGTGTGGACATGGATCTGGTTTTTTGCAGTGAAACTGCAAATACGGCAAAATGATGATGGTTTTACATGCTTTAAAAGAATACTGAATAGTGGAGGATAAAGTTTTAAAAATAACCCTTCAGGGTTTTTTTAACTGAACTTGAACTCTTAAGGGGTTTCAGATTTGCCAGTTGCTCATTACAATTTATCCGGAAATTGTATTGCTGCGAACATCCTAACGTGTAGGGACCAGATAGAAGACCTAAAGGCTCTATTGTGTGAGGAAGGACAAATCTTCTGGTTTATCCTTCACTTTGGAGAGGAAAACAATGTGAGGAAATGGTTTGTTGATCAGTATGTTGCACACATCATGCTCTATAGAATGAGAAACACAGGGCAGTTGCCTTCTATCCATTCAAATAATGTTCTGTGGGCAGGTTGGTAAGGTACATACCCTGCTCCATACAGTGCTTAATGCTTTTTGTTATTTATGTTCTGAACTGTAGCTGAAAGATTATAAATATAAATCAGACATCTCTTTATTTTGAGACAGAAGTGGAAACATCCCCTCCTTGCAGCTAATAATAGGATCAGCAAATTGTTAAACAATTAAATTGAAAAATATTAATAATAGGTGCTTTATGCATGTTAAACAAAACCTCAATAAGCTTTCTGTTTTATTGTTTAACTGTATGTGTGAGTCATAAGGAAAGTGCTAATGTCCAGGATCGGATATGAATCATGTATTTGTGAACAATCTTGCAAGGGCACTGAAACCCCAAACACATTTATTCCTTGTTGGTAAGTCAGCCCTGCACTTGGAAACTGAAAGTGTAGTCAAAGTGAGAGTTTATTTATTAACCAGTGGGTGCTGTGCATCTTATTAACACAGATTGATAATGAGGGGTGAAAAACAAGGGAAGAAGCTGGTGGTGCCCGGGGCTCTGTGTCCCTGGGGTACAAATCACAAAAGGAACCTGAGCAGCACCAGCCACTGAATGCTGAAAGCGTTCTGTGACTTTAAAAGGCAATCCCCTATTCATGAAGGGAATCCAAATGGCACCCTATTTGTGAGGAGAGGTGCTCCAGTCCCTTAGAAGCTGACTCACAGCATGTATTGTTTTGACTGCTTTAGCATCAAAAAGGGTGAGAGAATTCACTTCAAGGGGAACACACAAAACCAGTGGAGTGCACGGGAATAACTTGGGTGTTAATTATATTATGTGTTGATTTGCATCACAGATAGAAAATTGCCATCACTGAACTACAAGCTCTTTGTGCTGGCTGGTCTTGGGCTTGCTGAGGGGACCAGGTTCTCTGTAGGAAGTAATCTCACCTGGTAATTATTTCCAATCACTGGTAGTAAGTGTGTTTCCAATTACTTCTTCTCTGGAAGGATGGCTGAGTTGCCTGTTCTGGAGGAGGTTTGGAGGCAACTGCCAGAACTCATGCCCAGAGTTTTAGGCTATAGAAATTTTTTGAATTTTAGCTGTTTAGGGGAAATATAGGTCAGCCTCTGATGCTGCCTGACCTTGAAAAACATCATTTTTTCTTGTCTGTTTTCCCTGATGTGAAATAGATCCTGAAAAGCATTTGGCTAAGTTGCCATAGGGATTGTCCACTGCACATCCCATCCTTTACTGAGCAAGCTGCTGTTGGATTTTAGCTGTGCTGGGAGTGCATGATTGATGCCATTACGGCTCGTAGCATGGAGCTGCTTTGGAAGATGACTGAACTGCTGTGGATTTTCAAATGTATGTGCTCTTCTGCCTTGCTCATTGTTGGCTTTCTTGTAATTTAAAAATATACTTAAGTTTTAACAATAACTGGAGTTTTTGTACTTTTGTCTACCTAAGGTTAGTTTAACACTGCCATTCTAATCTTATGAGACCATAAAAATCTGGCTATCAATGATAATGTTAAAAAGAAGTGAGAAGCAGAACAAATACCTTGGCAAGGCGTTGACTGAGCCTGTATTTGGATGGGGAATTCCTGGCCCGGTACTCCTAGCACCAAACCTCACGTGCAGGTAAGAAATGACAATATTTGCTAAATGTGTTCATGCACAAACGTCCTTGCTGGAGAGTCTGAACAACTGGTTTTGCCACACATGGAAACATGGCTTGTGCTCTCAGGTGACAGGATGCTTGGAGTCACAGCTGGCACCCTCCTGGCCTTTTTGGGAAGCTAGTGCAGCCACCTCCAGGTTGCCCCATGGCATGGCTTTGAAATGGTGTGGGTGCAAATATGTGTGTGTGGGCTAGCTTTAAAGGAAGTAACCATTGGTGTTTTACTCAAAGGAGGTCTAATTAAAGTGAGCTTTGGTGATCCACAGTGCAAAATCTACAGTGGTTTTACAGGTGAACTTCATTTCCCAGCAACTTCCTAGTCTATGCAGATCCTCAAATTAGATTTTTTCTTTTTCACCTGATAATATTCACTTGTTTAAAGCTAGGCAGATGCACAAGGTTTGCAATAACAAAACCAAATATATAAATAATTAGAAGTAATTCACTTAGCTGTTTTGGTCAGTATTCAAGTTCTGATTAAGTAGATGTGGGGTTTTTTTTTGTGGTGTCAGACCTAAATTTGGGAACTGAGAACTCTTGCTGTTGCAGAAACATGAATTGACAATGATTAGGGATGCTTCCTCCTTCAGCCTGTCTTTTCTTTCTGTCTCAAAGTCGGATGCCCTACCTGCTCTGTTTAAGTAGAAGTAGGGAATGTCTACCTTTAATATATAACCCTTTTCACATCATCAAATTTGGCTTATTTTTAAAGTTTGTTATGCTCTATAGGTCTCATCTGCTTTGAGCAACTTCAGTGGGAGCACAAATGCAACCGCACAAAATAATGGCATGTTGATCCTTTATGGCAAAGTCCTTTCTGGATGCTGAAATAAAAATATTGGAATGCACTAGAATTTAACCATCTTATTGCAGACACGTGGATTGGTCTGTCTTGCTGTTCTGACCACATTTATGTTGTTGCTTTGTGTCAAATGGTGTCTTTGGATTGCATCCTTTGGGGATGTATTTATGTCTCCAGCTAGGATCACACAGGGATGTGCTGTAGCTCACATCAGGAAGGTGTGCTCAAAGAGCACTTGCACAGCAGCCTAGTGGGAGCTGATACCTCTTTCTCTCTCACTTTTGTATTTGTCGCTGTCTGGAGTGAGAATAAAAATAAAGAAGCCTCCCTGCAGTGCAAAGCAGTTTGACTTGCTTTTGCCTTTATGCCTATCCTTGTTGTTGAAGCATTCCCAAAAAAGGGATGAAGCTGATGCCTGTTGGTGTTGTAGTTTTGATGGACTTTAAAGATACCTTACAACCTTTCCTGTTACCTCTGTGTGCAGTCCATATCCGTAATTTTGGGTGCAGACGGATGATTTTCCTTATTTGTAGCTTCAGCAGTGGGTCAGATTTGTTGAATTTTTTTTTCTCCTTAGAAGATGAAGTGCATCTCCATCCCTTGTCTACAAGAAGTCTCCCTGGCTTCTGCCTGCCCTCAGCAGGGTCAGCTCACAGAGCCTTCTCAAAGTTGAAAATTTAGGCTTTGCTGCCATGCATTGTCTGTGTGTTAAATAATGACTGTGCTGAGGGTATTACCAGAGAACATTCAGTTTCCTTATTGCTGATGAGAGGGCTGCAATGTGTCCAAATCCCATTAGTGGAAATCTACTCGCTGCAGATTTTTCAGAACTCGTGTAGTACAATTGTACAAATATGAGGTATGAAAGGGAATAAACCTAATTTTTTGAGCTGTTTCTGTGCTATTGCAGTGTTGGGTTTTGGGGTTTGTTTTTTTTTTTTTTTTTTTTTTTTAAAAGGCCACAGTCTGTGCTGGTACAGGGTCAAAAATTGTTCCTTAACATTTTATAGATTGGAGGTGCAAGAAGTATCTCTATAACATGGTAGTTACTCATCTCACAGTCGCCAGACCCTCACAACCAATGCTCTGCAGAAACCCAGAGCAGCTGCCAAGCTCTCAGCGGTGGAACTGTGAGTGGAGGTGAACTGAAAATGGCCCCATCTGAGCTGCGCTTTTAAGGTGCTCGTGTTTAGTGGTGCTTAGCTGCTTGTAGGAATTGTGGAGCACCTGACTTTATCAGACCCTCTGCTGTTGAGAGAACAGAGTATGACCTGAGGGTTTTTTTTAACTCCTCTACCTCTTGGAAGATCCCACGTGAAAAATTCCCAAGTCCTAAAGGGGGGTTGAACACTTGTGCTTCCCTGTGGTTACCCAGGAAGAGGAAGAAGGGTTGTCGTGTCTATAATGCTCCTAAAGGTGCTTCAGCCAGTTTATAAACATCTTCATCTCTGTATCAAGGCCTCAAGGGAGGCCTAGATTAGAAGTGTGTGGGGTTTTGTCCCAAAATACAAACATTACTGTTAAATGCAATTATTGAGGGATATTTAATATTCAATTAATTTAATATTAAATATAATATTTAATGTTCAATTAAAAAACTCCCAACAACTTAGCTGAACTATCTTAGTGTGAGCTAAAAAAAAATTGAGAACATAATTAGATATAAATTAGCAGCAATGGAAAGATACTTAGCTGAGTTTAAGCTTTTGTACACGGCTCTCTCTATATAATGAGGCAAAACTGCACATCAGAAGCATTTATTGCTAGATTAAGTTAAAAGCTGTACAAAGTGTGCTGATTACAAAGTCCATTTAACTGCATAAGTACTGGCACTGGCTTTTAGGTATGAAAATATGTATATTTTATTCTGATAGTAAGATTTTATGGCTCACATTCATTTGCTCGAGAATATTCATCCTAGACATAAGAATATCATAACTACTCATATAGCTAAAATATGTGCTGTGTTCTATTCTGGCAGCTTCAGGAGCTGGGTTTTGTGTGCCAAGGGTTTTTCAGAAAGTGATTCATTCTTCAGGAAGAGATGTGCAGTGAGAGGAAACAATGCACCCACCAAAAGTTACTGCTCTCTCTAACACACACAGACACACACACAAAAAAAAAAAAAAATTGGGGACAAACACAGACCTGAAGGGAGATTTTGTACAGCTCCTTTTTTCAATGAGGGATCTTCCCCAATAACAGGAGTGTTCCAGTTAACCTCTAAGCAGTGAGAACATTGAGAAATATGATTAGGATAACAAGTGGGTTGTATTTTTTATTTCTCTCTCCTCCGTTTTCCTAACAACAAGAAAAAAATCCTGAGAAGGCATTCTACCCAAATATTTCAGGCACTGGAATTAGCACACTTGGGTTTACATTCCCATGATTCCCTGTGGTTGATACCTTTCACTGGACTATTCTCTGGACTATAATCACTGGGTTTTGTTTGCTTCTTCCCTTTTAGGAGCTTTCTGGGTTGAGTGGCTGTTTGTACAGTACTATTAACAAATATGCCACTAGTATGCCACTGTGAACAATTATTTCCTGTTTATTATCAGTCCTTTACAGCCTGCTTGTCACTTTTTGGGCAGGTAACTGTACTGTGCTGAGCTGCCAAGAAAGTGAACGGATACTAAGAAAAAGCTCAGGGAGACTTCATAGCTTAGAATAGTTTATAGGGGCAGGTGTAAGAGATAAAGGAATAGTGTCATATTTATTGGTTTAGAAGATTCTAGTGAGGGCCATAAAATCCAAGCCAGAGCATTAGAACAGAAAGTAAGTGATGTTATTTTTGGGGATTTTTTTGATGTGTTGTTTTCCTTTAAGCTTGCTGCCCCTAACATTGTAACGCTTTGAAGTACACTTGCCTGCTTTCTGCTTTTGTTGCCTTCAGATTAACCCAGCCATAGCATTCTTTCTTTAAAAGCTAGAAACACAAGCAAATTGCTGATTACTTAGAGTAGGAAGTTAAAAAAACAATCAAACAAACCCACACAATTATTGTGAGATCAATTTAGAATTCATTTTGAGCCAACCTCTTCTTAAACAATGAAACATCTCTGGTTAAGGTTTATGACAAGTTAAGGGATTCAGAACCATTACAGGGTAGGAAATTGAATTCCAAATTGGAGGACTGAAAGTGTCTGACAACTTTTTTTATTAGAGTTGTGGAAATCCGGGCTTCCCAGAAAAAACCTCAGGTAGCCAAGTTTAGGACAGTCTTTCTGCCTTTGACTAAAACTGGGGCTTGCATTAAGGTCTTAAAATGAGGCAATTGGTCCCTGAATGGGCATTCCATTTGTGTGTCCCAAAATTGGAAGGGATTCCTAACAAATACCCTGGGTTTGGCTCATTTATGTTGGAAAAGGCCCCTTAGAAGGTCTGTTGCCTTTGAGTCCTGCCTGGTTGCACTGGAAAATATTTACAAGTCACACTTCCTCACACTTGGAAGTACAAAGGCAAGACTTCTACTCTGCAAATAGTTTGTGTCCAGTCCTTCCTCCCCCAGGCTGTGTGGGTGTTATTTGTTATGCCTCTAGAAGCTCTTAGGCACCCGGGCACCTGTTTATCTGCAAGGCACGGAGCAGATGCCTCTGTTTTTTGTACCTGTTCCATTCGGGTTATTTCCTCATTGCACCAGGACTGGGCTGGCTCAGACCTACCATTGTGTTAAACAGAACATCTAATAATCCACTTATAACACATTTATCACTTGCCTCGGATCAAAGGTGCGTGGCTTCAAAGGCTCTGATGAAACTGTGGGGTTGTAGAACACTGGCTTTATCTGTATGTCTTACACTCTGATGGTTGGGTGGTTTCATTTGGATTTTTTTTTTTAAACACATTGAGTTCAATACTGCAAGGCTCTTCCGAGATGTTTCCCGTCCTTGCTGTCAGTCAAAGTGCCTAAATAAATCCAGGGTTTGCCATAAGAGTATTTTCTTTTTCCTACCTAGAAAAAGTGTTTAAGCTGCTCTGCTTAGCTGTGTCATCGTATTCCTGTTCTTCCTTTGCTGTCCCCTGTGTTCCATGTCCCTTTTTTGTTGTCCAATTCCCACAGCTTCCTTTCTCTGCCATTGCTAAGGCTGTTACTACACTCACTAGATGTAAACCCTTTTTGAAGGTGCCACAGATGAGAAATATTTGTGCTTCTGGCTCACTTTTGAAAGTCAAGCTGTACTTCAAAGCTTGTAAACCATTTAGGTCAAAACAAGGTTGTGTGCAGGATCTAAAATACTTAAGACATTACCTGAAAGTGTGTTTCCTTGAAACATCTGGACTAAACCTGGTTAAATGGTTTACAAGGTTTCAGGCAGGGATTTTTAGAGATGCTTAGAAATGGTTATGGGACAGTAGAAGAGTTTCCAGAAAACAAGGTACCAAAGATTTCAGCTCTACAGTCTAATAATAGTAATTGATAATAAGCTCAATATTGGGTGCTGTTATGGCCAGTAGTTTGGAAATAATGGAGAGGATAAAGCAAAGATGTAATCACTAATTTCTGTAAATAAAATGTTGATTTCATACTCTGATGTTTTGTCAGTGTTGGTGAAACTCTCCTGAATAAAAAGAGGCAAGTTCTCATTCTCCAGTTCCCTTTTCCTTGTGACTAGCCAGACCCATATGTTTCATGTGTCTGCGATGAATGAATCATCACTTGCTTCAGATACCCCTGTAAAATGATATTTTCATATAAGTCTTTTGCATAAAATCTTGAAGCTCCAGTTTAATAAACTTGTGTGAGCAAGAAGTCAAGTGAAGGGTTTTGTTTAATTCAGTAGAAATGCTCGTGTGTTTTTGTGAGATCAGGCTCACCAGATGATAAGTTGTGTTTTATTATAGCATGTTCCATGCTTTGGCGTGTAAAAGCCAATGATGTTTTGTGATTTTTTAATGACTTTTATTATTTATTGGCAAAAACCTTAACTGATATTCAAAAATCTGGAAAGCAGATACTGCATAAATAATTCACTATTTTGTTACATAAAGGGGAGGGAGGGGAAGCAAACTAATTATATTCTTCTTCACAACACAGTGAAATTTGGTATGTAGAGTCTTAAAAGGAGCATAAGTGAGAGCCAGCTGCCTACAGAGAACTCTCCTTTTTTTTTTTCTCCCAGTCTTTTCTTTCAGCGCAGCCAAGTCATCTCTTGTTATAAACTGCTGAGTCAATACTTTTAAAAACTCACCAACTGTTTCTTATTTCTATATAGTTAACTGATAAGAGCCTGTTAAGTGTTACACCCTTCCTTATTTACAGTGTTAAGGTAAACATAGGTATAAGAAGCAATTCCATTTGAAATTCAAGGTGCATATTACGTGGTATCACAGTGTTCCTTGTGGCATATTTAATTTAATTTCATTTGTGTGTGTGTGCAAATGAGGATGGAAGCTGGAGAGCTGCATTCCTGATTCACTTGAGCCTTTCAAGTGACTTAATCCTTGATGCTCCGAGAAATAGGAAAGTCCTTCAGTCCCCTTTGCCAGCTGAAACTGTAGCTGCAGCAAGAAGTTTGCTAGAATGGAGAGACAAATCATACCAGAAATGGCACTCCCAGCCCTGGGAAACAATTCCTTTGCCGCCTTTATGTGTTAGAGCCCCCTTTCTCTCTCTGTGGGAATTTAGGAAGTTTTTAGATGACAGAGGAACATGGAGAGGTGTTGCAGATTCCAGGTACAGCACAAGCTCCATGCAGTCAGGGGGGAGTTCTGCTGAAATAGCAGGAATGAGCATCTGTAAAGCTTATAAAAACCCCTCCATAAATGTACACAATTAAATCGAAATGGTGTTCCTTCCAACAGCTTTTAAAACATTCTGCAGGTTTTAATAGCTTTTTGATAGAGCTGTCAGCACAAACACTCTTAGAGCAAGGTAATTTCTTTTTCTTTTTACATCAGAACTGTAGACCATAATTCAGGGCATATAAAAATGTTTCTGAGAGCTCTATTTTGGATTCCTAAAATTTGCATGTCAAAGATGCAACAATAAATATCTTGTGGTTTGGGTGTGTAATTGTAAACAGTCAAGAACCTTCACCCCATCATGTCTTTTTGTTTCCTACTTTCATGGATGATGTTTGGCCAAAGCCAAAAGACAGTCCTAAATAGGCCTTTTTCCACGCTCCGTCTGTCTCCTCCTTTCACCTTTTGGATAAGTTAAGAAAAAGCAGCTGTTGTGAAGGGTGACAAAATTCAAGAATTATCTCTGGGACAGGGCAGGGTTAAACAATTTGGAAACATGTGATTTCTGCTTAGGATGAACTGCTGAAGGGAGGACTTAGCACCAGGATTGTAGTTAGGAAGAAATGTTTAAGGGTTTTTTTCCTAGTGGATAAAATAGAAGATTGGAATTTGTGTTTTTTTCTTGTCTTCCATCTTCTCTGGTTTCTTCTATCTTTTTACCTTTGAGACAAATCTTACAGCAAATAAACTAATTTATAAAATATATCCAGGACATCAGTACTGCAGTTTCTCTTCCTTAAAAAAAAAAAAAGTCCTAATGGGTAATCAGTGCAAATGAGTTTTATGTGACACTGAGGAAAACCAACAAATGGGAGATTCTCAGTACAGATGGGAAAATAAAAAAAGACATAATGTCTGGGCTTAAGCCAGGTTCGGCTGTGAAACGTGGGCTGAATTCTTCAACCCTGTCAAGACTGAGATCTTTGGTGGGTGTTGGTGCAGAGAAGGGTTTTGGATTGATGACATGTGTCCTACCCACATTTATGAACCAGCAGTGAGATGACAGCTTAGGTAAGAATTTCCAAGGTTCCCAGTCTGCTCTCATAAACTCACTCAAATTCTTGCAGTATTTACTTTTTGCCTGTGAATAACTTCTTTCTTTCCACTGGATTTCATGGGGACCTGGGTACTCTGATAGCCTTTATGCCTTTGCAAACCTCCACCAATATTTATTTGATGTATAGTATCTTCCAAGGCCATTATGAAATTTGACTTGACTGTCTTTTTGGCTTCTGACAACTGTGAATTATAGAAAAGTTAGTAACATTTTGCTGTTAGCTCATTTGCAATTTTTTTGCCTGGGCGAAGGGCCGTGTGTTTTTGTGTTGCCTGTGGTTTCTTCTTGGAGTAACAAACTTAGGCTGAATTTTAGGCATGTAACAGTAAGAATCCAGATGTTTCTCAGAATGAGAATGAAAATACATTTGGTTGCCCATGTCAAAAATACTCTGATCATCTTATTTTGGCACTTTAAGTGTGTTGGTGTTTGAAGATTGAATTGAATTGAAGATTAGATTGAATTTAGTATCTAAAATTTGGAAGGATTGCAGACTCCCTGTGAAATATTTTTTTCCTTTTCTGCCATTCCTGTGCATGGAACGCATTTTTTAACTGGGGAAATGAAAATCTAAGTCATAATTTGGATGTGCTTATTAGGGATTTGTGATACTGCCATTAGTTCATTCCTTGAAGTGGTTTTGGACTCTTCAAGTCTAGAGCTGAATAGGATTTTCCCAGATTTAATTGCAGTTAAACATGGACAGCAGTACGGGGAAATTTAGTTCTTGTTCTGAAAGAGGTGTCCCTGCACAACAGTAAGGAACAGACTGGGCAGCAGGTGGGTCACAGAGACTGGGAATACAAACGGAAACTAGGATATGGCTGTTAGTTTCACAGATTACAGTTTCACTTAAGGAAAGAGAGCAATGTTTTGTGGTAGGATGTTGAAGGCAAGAACAGTGTGATGAGAAACCAATGGGATGGTTGATATGAAAGGTCTGAGGAGGATGTGGGCTGGAGGAGAGTAGGACTGCAAGAAGGAGCCTGGTATCTGGGGACAGTTGGATACAAAAGCTAGAGAGGAGCTAGAAGATGGCACAAGAGGAACCAAGAAAGAGCTTTGTGACTGCAAAGAGAGTTGGAGTTTTGCCAGAGTGAGGCTTCTGCATTCCTAAGTAGAGAGACTGGGATATGGATGAAGAGGAGAGGCAGAATGGGAACTGGGGTGTGTTACTATTAGATGAGCTGATGAGTTTTGCATTAAACCCTCAGCAGTTATTCCCTTGATCAAGGAGCCTCGAGATTTAATTTCCATGTCTTAAGCTTGCACTGGGTGTAGTTCTGCAGGAGAATCTAGTCCAGCATTCCAAAAGCAGCAGGAGCAAGTATAGATAGGGAGAACACCATTGCTGCTGAAGCTGTACTCATCCCTTTGTAACCACGTTTGCCATTCAGCTGCAAATTGCATCTGTTCCCAGATCCTTGCTCAGGGTAGAGAAGGTGATGATTTGTGTAATGGCCCGATTGAAATGGATAAAGGGGAATCTTTCCATTTGGTTAACAATTGTGGAGGATACTCCCAGGGTCTTTGACTGTTGCTTGCAGATGCAGAACGATGCTCCAGTGAGCCTGGCTGTGTCTGTGCCACTTCTGAACTGAATCATCAGTGTTAAAAACCACATTCAATGCTTTACTCCAGCGCCCATGGTATTTCTACAAGGGAAGTTACAGTCACACTGGGTGGAGGAACCTCCCTGTCTGGCTATGGGAACAGTGAATACAAGGAAATGCTTGTGGTTCTGGGCATGATGGCATCGTTTGGTATTTCTCTGCTATTTTTTGCACTGATGCATTTCATTTGGCAGTTGAGAATTTCATAGCAAACACTCTGTAAGATGCAAACACTCTTTTCCAATGTTTAATGTTTTTGAATGCTAATGGATTTTATTTTTTTTCCCCCTCCGTGCTGAATGTTTCTTTCTCTTGTGGAGGTAAACCTGTGTGTGAACTGCATACTGAGGGGGCAGCTGCCTGATGGAGGCAGCCACACAGATGCTTTTAGTGTTCCTGAGCATCATGAGTGGGCTCTTTGGGAGCCACTCACAAGCCCTCCTGTCCAAAACTGGAGGGTGCTTTCCTCTACCCTCTCTCTAAACATTGTGCAACATGCATGTGATCCCCAAAGTGTTTCTTAAGATTCAGATGAGGAAAATCATTATTTATTCTGGTCAGCAGCCATGTAGCACTGGAGAACAGACAGTGCTCTGCTTTACATTCTGCTACAATTGCTATCTCCTTTTTTTCCCCATCCCAGCATTTTCAGCCAAGGGTGAGAAATACTTGATGCCCACAGTCTCTGTTCATGTTCTCTTTAACGAGACCTTTGGGATCTGTAAGGAGTATTTTGTGGGACTCAGTAAGTGTAAGTTCCTGTGTATTGTGATGAGAAGTGCATATTACTCAAATTTTTGTGGGCTTAATTGTATTGGCCTAAACTTTGCCCCTGTACCACTGTGACCCAGCTTCCTGGCAACTTCTGAATTGAGTCCCTTTCATCCCAGCTGTGTGATAGATCCGAAGCAGGAGCGTGGAGTAAGTGTGGTTTCTTATTCATGAATTAAGCCTTAAATGAATTGAGCAACACTGGTGTATTGTAAAAGGCAAGGAAAGATTGAAAAGATCTTTTTAGAGGACCAGTGTTGAAGGTGTTTGGATTGAGACAGAATAACTTGGAGGAGTTACAGCTGGGGGGATCAGTTTATTATTTCTTCAGATTTTTAAGGCCTTCTTTCACTTATTAATAAGTTCTAGTTTGCTATCTTTACCTATCTAACTTTGAAGAAAAACAAAAGTGATCTGTGGTATAATTCTCCTTTCTTTAGTCTCTGTTGATGAAAGAAGTGCTTACATGCAACTTAAATAATGAAGGCTTCCAATGTGCACTATTTATATTCCCTCTTGTCTCTGCTTATAGTTTTGTGAAAATGAAACGTGATTGAATATACTTTTAATTTCTTCTTCAATATTTCGTTAATACACAATTACAATTTATTGAATTTTCCACAGAACAAAAATGCATCCCTGTAGTATGAAATTAGTCCCTTTTGAATATGGAATATTAAGACAGAATCATTTTTGTTTTCTGTGTCATGAAGTCTGAGACTAGACAGATAATCTGACTTTTAAAATATTTATGTGTAGTTTGAGAAGTGCTCAATTTGTCTTTGAGAAATACTGAACAGCCACCATCATTCTCCCTGTCTTCAGCTGGAATTCTGGTGTGTCTGTTGCTTGGGATGACCAGGTCTCTCTCAAGAGAAAGACATTTATATTGCTGACATGTAAGCTGGAGAAACCTGGGATGGTTAAGACACGAGTGGAAATACAAGAGTAAATTAACATCTGCAGTTATTCCTGTGCCTATTGCTGGTACTTACATGTTCCAGAAGGCTGTGGAAGTGTTTCAGTTACTGTTCAGCCCTGGCTAATGGATATCTTAAAAAAAATCCATAAATTCACTGCTTGTAGCTGGGAATTTCATGTGGTTGATCAATGGGTCGTGTCTGTGGTACTTCCACAGACAGGGGGAAGGAATGAATGAATGAACGTGGGGTAGGACTGGAAGATCTCAAGAGGTCCCTTCTAATAAAAAAAAATTCTGTTTGTGCAAGTGTCTATGCAGGCAGAGCAGGGGTCCTGTACTTGTGCTGCTCTACCTGACTTCTCTCCTCCCTGAGTACACCAGAACTGCATGAGCAAATATGAGGTCAGTGGGCCCATGCAGGGAGATTTTGGCTTTAGGCTTTCACTATTGACGAGCTTGAATCAAAATATCTTCTCTCTTTTCATCTATTATAGCAAATAGTTAAATGATGTGAGAGTTCTTCCCTTGGTTCAGTGTCTCAGCTGAGTTACTGATGTAATACCCTGGGGAACCCTGAGTTTAAAATACACTATTACTGTCATTAGAGCCTTATATTCCATGTATTTTCATGCTGTTCTCAATCCGTGCCTTTCCAGCCATTAATGCCACACAAAGCTTTCCCTTGGGAAAGTGACCAGAAGCAGCCTGGAGCTGACATTGGTGACCTCTGGGGAGAAAAATAGAGAAATGGGAACTGAGTGTAGCATGAACAACTTCTAGATGAAACACATATCTCATGGAAAGTCAATTTCTTTTCTTTTTCCCAAGCAAACCTTCCCCTCTATTCCTACTGCTGTAGCAAATATTTTTGCTAGTGATACAAAGAAAATAAAATTAGTTTAATTCACACAAACCTGTCTCAGAGCTTGCTTTTGCCAAGTGAAAACATAAACATCTGAAAATTTGACTATGTGAAAACATATGATGGTAATAAACCAATAAAACTCATTAGATTGACAGCAGTTACTCACCTGAGTGGGCTTTGAAGGGACTATTATTTAACTAGGGATTAATTCCACCTGCACCACCTTGACTTTTGCCAAGCAAAGTGCCCTTACCTCTGCCTGTTTGTGCAGTGGTCACCCCACTTGCTGGTGTTGGTACATACATCCAGGGAAGGAATGCTTCCCGTGCAGTCCATTTCAATAAACTATTGTGTATCAGAATAGATGCCTGCATTCCATGGCAATTTTGTTTTCAGCAGTTTGTCCGAAGAAAAATAGAGGATGAAATAGCGGAAGTCTCCAACTTCCATGTATCAGGAAATCATATGTAAAAGTGTTGTTATTGCTGGCTTAGCCCAGTCTGCTGTTAGCCCTGGATCCTTGTTAGTGACCTGATGAGACTGGATTTCATCTTGTCTACCTGCTGGGTGGAAATTCATGTCACAGCAGCAAAAGCATCTGCTTCCTCTAGTTCAAAGCTTTGGCACTGCTGTGTTTCATTCTTAAATTGGTCTCAGAAGTTGTTTGGCAAGGGTTTGCTTAGTCATCTGTATTTTTATTTTTGGTTCGTGTCGTTCAGTTGCAGCTCTTGGTTACATTCTTCCATTCAAAATGCACAGGTTTGCTTTCTTTTAAAGTTTTGGTTTTCTGGTTCACACCCTGAAGATCTGGGTGGCAATAAGAAGTGAAGAAGCTTTTCATTCATAAAGCCGGTATGATTGATACAAGCACCAGTAACTTCCCTCCCTTCTCAAAGAAAAGAAACTTTATGAATGGGTGAGTCAGGTTGGTGCAGATGGCAATATCGAAAATAATACCTAATCGAGAACAAATATTTGAAATTACTTTCACCTGTGAATAAACAAACCAGGTGTCTTCCAGCAAACTGGGTGCTGTGACAGCCAGAAAGATGTGCAGCAGAGTGATACCTGCTCACTTTCTCAATATTGCCAAGTTTCAGAGCTGTGAGCAAACAAAATACGTCACCTTCCTTCTGCTTGTGGTGATTGAGTCTCTGACTCTTTAGTGTTTGGGCTGTGTGTTCTAGCTGATGGGCAAGTCTCCCTCCAGTAGTATTTGTGCCTCTGGAAGAAGCTGTTTCTGGTTTTCTAGGCTTGTGGAAGTTCTTTTGCTCCCAGTGCCTGGCCCAATAATAAGGATTTGTAGTCAACTTTATATGAAAAATAATGCATGACCATTCTGAAGAGAGAAATCAAAACTAACCAAGTCAGTAATGGGAAAAAAAATTGAGCCCAAACCTACCGCATGTTAGGCAACTAATGTATTCTTCTGTGGCCATAGGTAAAATTCAGAATTTAGTGGAAGTGTTTCTGAAAAGTGCTGTTTTGTAGCTGGGAACCACCTGACACTGACATGACTAGCTTGACACCCTACACTGTAAAAATATTTGTAGTAGTTTAAAAGACCTAGTACCTTTTGTGAAACTATTATTTGCCTTCTCTTTTACCTTGTATCATCACCCTATTTCCCTGAGCCATCCTCCAAAGGAAAAAAAAAAGTAATTAGAGTGATGGGATGAACTCGCTGGGTGTAGATAACTGACCTCCCTTTGATTCTGCTGTCATAGTGTGCACATGGTCAATCATGAGAAGCTTCATCTTGCCTTCAGAGATAATAAGGGCCATTGAACGCCAAAAATGAACTCACAATAAAAGAATGTGTTTGTTCTAATTCCTCTTAGCTGTGATGCCAGCACTGTAAAAGTTTCTGTACATTTTACACTGTATGTTTTAGTGGTGAACACAAGACTCTGCTCATTAGAGAAACAGGGATATCAGAACAGCACTTTGAAATAATTTTGGAGGAAACATCCACGGAATGTACCAGCCCTACACAAATAACACTCGTGGCATTATTAGTCCTGGCCTTGTTTCTTAGCAAGAAATTATCTCTTGAACTCTGTAACCAGGAAGGACTAAAAGGCATTAGGGTAGAAATGGCAGAACTGCAAAAGGAAAGATAATTCTTTAAAAAGAAGCTTGCAGTGCTCTGAGAATGGTAACACAGTTTGTGGTGACCCTGAGTGTAATATTTGTGAATTGATAACTTGCATGTGAATCTTTTGAAGTGTTTTAGAACAGCAGCTACAGCTGCTTGTGTTTGAGTCTTCTTAGCTCCCCTGTCAACATGGCACCTTTCTGAGACAAGAGATTGCTGAAGGATTTGTGGTGCTATGAACAGCACACCAGCTCTTCAGTAAAATAGTGCAGACTGAGATTTCCTCATAGGTTTGGGCTGTGGCTGTGCTATTAGAAACCCTGATTCTGAACAGGATGTAAAATGGAACTCCTGAGCTGGTTTTGATTCAACTGCAAGGCTGGGGAGAAATCCTGCTGCTCTCCTCTAGGATAGGAAGTAAATGATCCCTCTATGATTCTGATAATTTGGAGCTGCTGGGGAGGATCCAGCAGGTCAGACCTTTGGTCTGCACCTCATAGAAATAGGTACCTGATGGCTGGACCTAGTCACTGAAATCAGTTTTCTAAGGAGTCTTCAGTATGTAGGAAAAAATAAAAATAGCAGGGTTATGTAGGGACTGTGGGAGGATGGATAGTAGGAGAATAGAGATGGTGCTGAAGGCAATCTCACCCCTGAGGAGTTGCAGCTGTACTAATTACTAAAGAGTAGGAACAGCTCTGCCCTTAATAGGCCAGAACTGTGTCCAGTAAGGATGGGAGTTATAAAAAAGTGGGTTAGCTGGTCAAGAGGAGAGTTGGAGTTTGTTGGCTGTGCTGTGAGGAGCAGTAAGGCTCAGGTGGTCCAGTGAGGGTCAGTAAGGATTAGTATGTGCTATGAGGGACAGTAAGGGTAGGGTGGTCGTGCAAGGGACAGGAAGGAGTCAGCTGGCCGTGCAGAAGGAAGAGAAAAGGAGTCATTGTTGTGAGGAGCTGCCCATGGGAATTCACAGAGAGAAGATATGAAAGTTTTACAGTAAGATAATAAACTGGTGCCAAGCACTGACACCAACAATTGGTGGCCCATACGGGGATGAGTCCTGACAGAGAGGATGAGAAGGATGTAATTCAGTATGACACGAACACAAGCTGGAAATGGTGGACTGTTATGTTTCTGCACAGCTACAGATGCTGATTATGGGCATGCTCTTTTTTTTTTTCCCTCATTCAAGGCTTTGTTGTTTCTGTATTAGAGTTGTGGGTTTGGTTTTTTTTTATATTGGAGCAACTAATTTTTGTGATGTGTGATGTCTAGGATTTCCTCAAAATTCTGCTCAGAATGACTCCAGCAACCTGCTTTCATTCTGAAGCGTGACTAGCCCTGCTTTAGTGGATTCTTTGCAACTGGCTGCTAATGGCAATTCTCATGGAGCAGCTAACAGCTTACAAGAAATTAATCACCTTTTTCTTAATATTCAGGCAAGATTTTCTGCTTTCACCAGTTGGAAGAAAGAGGGAAGTCAGTTACAGCCCTTGTAATAATTTTTAGAGTTACAAGTGCTGAAATAGCCAGTCAGGAGAAGAATACTCATAAGGGTGTTATTGAAGTTGTCCCCCTGCTACATAACTTACAAGTTAATCAATGTTTCAGAGTTCAAAAGAGAGGAAGGTCAACATGGATTCTGATAAAGTTTATCTCACATCAGTACGCGCAGAGGCTGCAGAGGGAGGATGGGAAATAATTCCCCAAAAAGTCAGGTGAGGGGATGCAGATCCTCTGGACCCCTGCCTAGGAAGCTGCAGTGGGTCACTTAGAAAAAAAAAAAGCATTGCCCAGGGCTGTAGCCCAGACAGTATATTTTATTTTTATCCTTGTTTTCGTTTCCATTGTGATTCCCTCCTTCATTTTTGTGGGCAGCCTCCAGAAGGTAGAACACGCGTGGCCGCACACACAATGGGGAGAGCAAAGCTTTTGAGTTAAATATTCAAAAGTCTTTATTACTTCTGAAGTTAAGTGGCTTGCCTAATTCCAATGAACTAAGCACCATGGCAGAAACAAAAACTGGTGAAATTCAAGGCCCATTAAAGCCAGAGGAATTTTCCCAGGCTTTTACTTTCTCCACTCACAAATAATCCACCTTACTTGATTTATAGTCTTGAGATTCTGTTCCTGATTTGCTCTTGGTTCAGAATGTGGTATGCAGCAGAGCAAAAAGAATCTATCCTAGCAGGGAAGCAAAGTCTCCTGGCATCAGAGGAGATCATGACTGAGAAGTGGTTTTTAGATGCAGCAGGAAATGGAGCATTTTAAAGGCCTTTTTCCACCTTAAGGGTTCTATGATTTTGCAAAAAGATGTATCTGAAGATGCTGTAAGCAAAGCCTTCCATTACTTGGAAAAGAGACATTCAGAAAAATATGATCTGTTGGAGTTCGGGCATTCAGTGCTGGAAGTTGTCTTGACAACAAATGTATTTCCCAAATGATTTTTTACTTTTTTTTCTAGCAGGAAATATAGTTGATACAAAGTCAGAATGATGTCAGAAAATGTGGAATGTCTGCTAGTTAACCCAGAGTTAAGAGATTTGGTATTTGCTCAGAAAGATGGATATATGTAAGAGAGACCTCCTTGGGCTGGGGGTCAGGGGTACAATGAGTCTAGGAGATTGGTTTTGGGGACATAAATAGGTTCTAAAAATATTTTTTTCTTTTTTTTTTTGGCCACATGTGGAAGAAAATGCAGTTCATTAAGGATATTGACATTGGCCTGTTCTGTTGGAGGTACTGGCAAGTCTGTCTTCATAATTATACTGTACATCTCCAGGTTTCCCCTCATATTTTTTTCAGAGCTGTATATTTTCCAGCTAAATGTACATGATCAGCTAGTTGTTGAAATAATCCAAAACAGATTTCTCAAGGCAAATACATTAGTTAGGATTTTAAATGCACTTACCCCTTAGTGAGTAACTGTCCCATAGAAAAACATTGGTTTTATTTCAGTAACTGGAGATGGATTTATTCCAGTTAAGGTGGGCGTTGCTATACTTTAGCTTGCTCTTCTGGAGATAGAATGGTCAAAAATAAGATTTTTTCTTTTTTAATGCCTACTGGAAAATGTGTTGACTTTTCATTAGAACAAAAACATATGCCCAACTCTAGCTGAACAGTAGCTCCTTGAAAATTTGTCTAAATAGGAAAAAAAAATCTTCTCAAGTATGAATTTTAGCTTGCTGTCAGCACTGTAGATATCATTTGCTCAGGGCTTTTTTCAGCTGTTGCAGTGTGGAGTTACTGGGCTGTTTTTGTATGCCTTCAGGAGATGCTGTCTCCAAGGCTGTGTCTTGTCCATTTGTGCAGCAGGGAGGGGAGGATTTGGGCAGAAGTGGGTGGGTCTAATTTAATGCTGATCCTCTTCCATATAACGCTATGAAAAGGAGGGATCTTTAGACCAATTTACTGGGCACACTTTCCTGCAGAATTCCTGAAACAACCCTTCTCCCTGAGCAGAAGCAGTCATTGCATTGTGGAGATTCTCTTTTCTAGCCTCCCTCACATAGAGCTCTTTCCATGCAGAGTTGATCACTCCAGCCTGGAGTGGGTGATGGAGAAGCATGAGGTGAGTGCCAGGGCCTCTCGCCAGCAGCTTCTGGACTGGGCTGAGCCACTCCAGGGGCTGTGCTTGATGATTTGTGAGTGCTTTTGACACCATGTGTGCAGCAAGGTGAAGTTCCTTGAGCTATGTCTACGGCAGCTGCATTTATCTCTTACAGGTAAATAAACCTCAGGTAGATCCCTCTGGTCAGGAGAGGATTTGAAAGAGGATCCCAACTCAGTTTTTCCCTCTGGTACACTTTAAGCCTACCATAGTCTCCAGAGAAGGTTGCTCTACCTGCAAAATATTTTGTCTGGTTCTCAAATTCCTTCTACAATCCTCTTGGCATTCCTAAAGCCATAAAAGTGTATTTTCCCCCTCTATTTCCTTCTGTAGGCAAAAATCAGGGCCAGCCTTACCAGTAGGGGTCAGGGAATGCCTGAGCTAATTCTGCCTTCAGCACACAAGGAATGGTGGTGGTGGAACAAAACTTGAGATACCTAAACCTGCAACCATTTTTTTGCACAGAAATTGAGAGTTTTTGTTGGATTAAGTATTTTTTTGACCCAGAGATGGGGTAACTGAGAGGCATTTTAAAAACTTTTATTCTATTTTCAGTCTCATGTGAAGGGTGAGATAATACAGATGTTATAATTCATTCCATTACAAATAGAAGTTAACTATTTTTAATTACAATATACTATAAGCATTTATTGGCCTATCAGCTTTTGCCACACCATGCTGTAAATGCCTTAAAGATAATGATCTAAAATTACCCTTTGTGGGTCTTACTACAATGCATCTTTCATAGCTTTATTTCTCTAAAGTATCCAGTCTTATTTGCAAGGCCATCCTTTGAAACTTGTTTCTAGCTCCATTTCTCTCTCAAAATGTCTGTCCTATTCCATGGCATTTCTAAGTCAGCATTTCTTATCTCAAGGTATGCATACTATGTGAGCGTTCTGTCAGGTTTTGAGAATTTTCTACAAATTCATTTCCCACATGTTTTCTTGAGTTGTGTAATTCAGCTTTTGCATGGACTATGCACAAAAATATTACAATTCCTGTCTGTCTTTAATGCAGGTGCCTCAAGAACACAGAGCCCCAAAGTTTACAAGGTGTGAAGTGGTCTTAGGTTTTCTTTAAGAATCAATACCAACCAAGCCTCTGCTTAGGTTTAATTCCACATGTTACATGGCTGTGGAGGACACATATGCAATGCTGAGTGCATGCCGTGTCTCTCCAGTAAAGAAACAAATTTTGCTCCACCCACTAATTTTTAAGAGACAATTTATATTTTGCAAACAGGTCCACCCCTCAAAATCAGTCTTGAGACTCAAACTATTTCACTGTTTTAGATGTCAAGAAGTGTGCCTAAGACATGCAGCTAATGCATTCCATTGCTGCCACGTCATCAGCTTGTGCTCCCTCTCGGAATAGGAGCTGTGTCATGTAGAGATCCATCTCCTCAACCTGCACTGGCATCTCAGATGGAATGCAGATTTCCTGGGAGTTACACAGCCCTGTGCAGAGGTGCAATAAGTCTTTAAACATCATTAAGCTTGAATGTATGTGCACACACATACAAGTTCATACAGTGCAGCAGGTTATCAATCACTATCTCTCTGCTGGGCTGCTTTTGTTTTTTCATTCCCTTCTGCTTTTTTCTTTTTCTGTTTTTGTTTTTTTTTTTAGCCTTCCCTCAGGAATTGCTTTTGAAGGTATTTTGATTAGTTATGTAATTGGCCACTTGTACAGTTAAAAGAAAACTTTCAGGTCACATACTGTATGTTTACTCTTCGGCTTTAGGAGAGCTTCATTCAGAAGAAATTGCTATTGTTTCTTTGCCTTCCCATGGGAAAGCTTTAGTTTTGGAAACCATTCAACAAATGGAAGGTATGCAAAGAATACTGTAAAGACAGTTCTTGAGTTTGCCAACTATTTTTTTTTTTAACCAGTAGTTACCAATTGCTTTCTTCTGTATAAGGGCAGAGGTTTTTCCTATGCTGCCACTGCCATGGACTGAGCTTCGATTTCTTAATGACCCATGGAGCTGATAAATTGTCAGTGTTCTCCCTTTCCACCCCCCCTGCCCCAGATTGCAGGAGCTTCTACAAGGATAGAATGGCTCACCTTAGCTGATTCTGAGTCATTGCCTCAGCTATTATTGAGAAAAAGTGATTATCAGTGATAGCATTATCTGAACTGATAGATTTTTATGCCCAGATCTGCTCATATCTGTTTTACTTCTGGTGAAATGAATATATATTTCAACTGCAGATAACTCCTTAAGACTGGGAATTCACTGGAGACCTGAAGATGCTCATGAAGAATTTTAACATTGTTTTTCATCAGGAAAATATTCTTCAGATGTGTGGCCCACAGTGCATTAGGTATGCATCATATTGTAATAATCACTTTGATTATAGATTTAATACTTAGCTGTGTTTAGTCAGAAAAGCATTGAACATATCCCCATCCTAAAATAAGCCTTTCAGAGTGACTGAAGGATTAATCTAGTTTGCAAAATCTGACATTTCAGTTCAAGTGGATATATAAACCATGGTTTGTTTTGGTTCTAGGGTGAATTTCTCAATTATTTAATCTCATGTTATTATAGTGATAAGGTACTTCCTAATAAAAATTCTGAATGTAGTTTGTGAAGATATTTGTTGAACGCTTAAATCATGCATTTCTCACCTGAGCACGGTAGATATTTTTTTAGGGATCTCTTATGTTAGATTTGTGGGGAGGACTTGATTTTTAACTGACAAAAAGAGGAATTCCCAGTAAAATGCAACAACTTATTATGTAGTTTTATAAAATTAATGAATTGGTGCTATCAGCTTATCTTTTTGGTAAATATCAGTCTTCTAAAATCCAGCTAAATTGCTGCTGTAGAATGAAAATTTCTCAGAATTATGTTGTTCCTCTATTATAAACCATAGCATGAAAGTAAGTTTGGTCTTTGCATCCCCTGTTGTAAAACATTAAAAAAATCCATCAGCTATTACATACCTGTTGATGTAATTGCAGTGTTACAAAAAAAAAAAACAACCAACCCTTAAAAGCAACAGGTAACACTTCCTAACCTTGATGGTTTGGCTGAGAGAGACTGTCATGAGGAAGCACTTGGGCACCAAGGTTACATAAACTCTTTTCTATTTAAAGTCTTGATGCTTGGCATAACTGTCATGCATGGGATGACCTTTCCTTCTGTTGCTGTATCCTGGCAGCTGAACTTTGATAGCTTGCAAGGGACACCTCTGCTTGCTTGGTGATGCACCTTTTCTCCTTCTTCTATGCACTAAGAAAAAAAAAAAAAAAACAACCTCCCTGAGAAGAGCTGCCCAAACTCTCAGGAAGCAAATTTGTGTCTGGGTGGTCACAATTCAAATCATTATTGGCATTGTTGGAACTGACAATGGAACAGCATCGAGCTTGTTCCATGATTCATCTTCTCTTTGGCTTTTTGTCACTGAACACAGGTTTTTATGGACTCTCTTGCCATGGATCATTTTATTCTGTGTCTAAAATGAATAGAACTTTGGAGTTTAAAGTTTCAGCATTATTGAAAGCACTGTCCTTGACTTGGGCTGTTCTGACCTGGGTTGGCTCAGAAGGAAATCTAACAAGACCTTCTCCTGGGAGTGCAAAGCCATTGCATCTGTCATTCTCCTGAAAGCTTCTGCTTATGCTGAGTGGAAGACTTTATAGCACTGTGGCTTGGAAAGAGCCAATATAGGGTTAGCTGGGGGCAGGTCAGGTCTGCGCCAGCCAGGTTAGGGTGTCTCTATTTAATAAGGCACACAGAGTCCCAGAGCAGGTTTGGGAGTGGGGATGAGTTACAGGGCTGCCAGGCAGCTGGGTGGCTTCCTCCTGCTGCTGATACCTCTGCTGATGCCTGGGGTTTGCATTGTTCCTGGCCTGAGCTGTGCAGCTACACTGAAGCACCTCGGGCCATCCTTATCACTGGGACAGAGGGAACTGCAAGCCCTGAGGAGGGTAAAGCACAGGGATAATGAAGGTGTGGGTGTTTGTATTTATACAGCAGGGGCTCCATATCAAATGACCCTGGGGGGAAGCTAACCATTCCCAGGCAAAGGTGTGGTGGGAACTCAGATAAAGGTTTGTACATGGCCTGCAGGGAGAATAGCTTAGTGTGAAATCGAGTTTAAGCTCTTCAGAGTCTTGCAGCTCATGGTGCTGTGGCAGACAATCATCTCCCCATGACAGGACTGCTTCCAGGTCGACCCCAGTGGAACTGTCAGGAAAGAGGTGCTCCCTGCAGCAGAGACTATGAGAATTATGTGGGCATGTGCATGTCACTTTTTCAAGAGAATGCTGGTTATGTTAATTTCTTTCATTTCCTGCCAGCTTTTGTGTGTTTCAATGAGACCAAAGGATTTGTGTCTCCTGGCATTTAAAACCCATACTTGCAATAAATTGATCTTCACTGTCAGAGCCTGTGCCCCAAAAAAGAGAGCAATAAAAAATGAGATAAATTTTTGAGAGGGTCCATTTTAAACATTGATTGAAGACATCTAGTTATTCTGAAGCTATTCTTACTCTGAGGAAAATAGACCAGACTGCCTCCTCTCACCCGCTGTTCTACTTTTATAGAATGATTTGCTTTAATCATGACTTAAATAAATAAACAATTTATCTGTGAAACACTCCAGATACTGAGAATCACATTGTAATGCAGTAGTTTAGGAGGTGGAGCAATAGAAATTGTTTCTTCTGCTTTCTATTAAACTAATTGTTACCAGTCCTCACAGGATCATCTTATCCATAGGTGGGGCTGGGACCAGTGTCTGAAAGGGTTTCTTTGGCTATTGCATTTCCATTTCAACAAATATAAAAACTACTCATGCAGATCTGACCAGAGTCCTTTAAACCAATATCTTATCTCCAGGCCCCAAGATACCAACCAGAATGAAGTGCAGCAGGGTTATGAATGGAGCCACATAATGGATTTGGTTGTTTGAGTCTGAGAAATTATGTGAAGCTGCTGAACTGGAATTGCAATAATTCAGAACATGCATTGAGTTTCCTGGTGTCATTAACACTGTGGTTCATTGTATCTGGCTGTACACAGATTGGGTCAACAATTTTTATCTCTAGCATAGTAGAAGAGACTCAGTGATCCATTGGCCTAACAAAAAAATCATTTATAAATTAAATCAAATACCAGTGGTTAGTGTGCAGGAAATGTTTTCTAGCAAATGGGAGATCATAGTTCATTGCACTGGAATCAAGCAGGGAGGTGGGAAAGAGCCTGATTTTCAGCAGAGCAGGTGACCACCAAGTCAGTGGTATTTGAGATTGGAGGTATATTTGATTCTTCCTTTTAAGTCTATTTCATTGTAAATATAAAGTTATCAAGGAAACTGTATGGATTTTAAAGAAGGAATATATGCCCTTTTACAACGATGCTGTTTAAGGAGTCACAAATTCTAACTTTCATCCCATAATGTAAATATTTGAAGTAGATCGGTATCAACATGGCAAAGTGGAATTTCTTTCCTTCTCACTGTCCATCATCCTCCCCTCCAGGGTGCTGTGGAGCAGCAGCTCCTACACTGTTGTCCTAAGCAGAGCCATCATTGTTCTGAAGGTTAAAAGTACAGCCAGGGAAGGTTTGGTTGGGGTTTGCTGCAGGGCAGAGGTAGGATACCTACCACAGTCACTGCTGAGCAGGGTTGCAACAGGAAAACACAGGAAATGAAGGTATTTGGCTGGGTCATGGGTCCACTAAATTTAGGATCTGATGGGCTGGAGGAGAGAATGAAAAGACCTGAGTGTTTTAATAACAGAATTGATGAATGCTCTGAGCATCTCCAATGTTTTGTAGCTTTGCCAGTCAAACCCTCAATTTTCTTTGCCTTTTTTTTTTTTTTTTTTTTTTACAATGGACTGAAAATAATATCTTTTGTGGAATCTGACACTTGAAGCACAAACATTTTAGTCATTTTTTTACCAGGAGGAAAAAAAAAACGGTAAAAATTTCTTTGAATTGAACTGATTTTATTTATTTATTGAGTCACTAGCCATACCAAAATACCAACATTTCATGAAACTCCATGACTTCATATAACTTCATTATATCAGTGTGCTGAAAAAATGAATTGTTTGAGACACCTTCCCTAATACCTCCTAGGAAAATCTTGATGAATTAATTGAAGCTTACAGGAGTTAATGAAGATTCAGGCTTTGGTTTTAATCTATTCAAGTTGTCCAGCAGGAATTTAAAGTGTTGAAATTCAAATGTCTAAATTCCTGGGGTCCAATATGTGTATACAAGTGGTTTTCAGGGGTGGAGCAGAGGTGCCCCCCGTGAAGTACACTGAGTCTGGTAGTGGGGGAGAAAAAGAGCATGGTAGGTGTTACAGTGAAACACTATTTCAGAATGTTCTCCTGAGTGCAGAAACAAGAAATATTAGAAGTTTCATTTCTCAAAGTTTTGTACTTATTTTTTTTGAACACACACACATAGATCTGTCCTGTGGTGAGGAATTCCCTAAGTTAAACAACAGTGTATGAAGAAATATCTCCTTTTATCAATCTTCGATTTGTCACCTGCAAGATTCATTTGCTAGTTCTTGTATTGGTAGCTACATGTAGTAATTGTTTGCTGTTCATCTTTTACATGCCCATCATGACCTTGGAGATCATAACCACATGTTCCTCATAAATCCCTGTTTTCCAGGCTGAGCACTCTCCGACTATCTTGTTATTCATTGTGTGGAAGGTGGTCTATTCCTTTGACCATGATTATTACTTTTGTTTTTCCATTTTACATTTTATAAGATGGGGAAACCAAAATTGCGGTATTTGACCCGTGGGCCCATGATGGGTTGTTTAACAGGGAATGTTGTTCCTTTCCTGTCTGATTCCTGACAGTATCTGCTGTCTATTTGTTTTCTGACTGTACTGGTAAAATTCTAGTGCCTGTGTTAGGGCTGATGTGCTGGGATGAATTCACTACTATGTGTTGAGTTATTTAGTAGGCTCTTCCTACTCTTTACCCTAAATAACCTTGTGCATCTCTGTTTCCTAATCCAGTTTCCTCTGCTAATAACTCACAGTCCTGTACTTGGCCAGGCTGCTTAGAAAAAGCACAAGTGCCATTGCAAACTTGCTGTTTCCTGTGCTGAGGGTGTTTGCCTGCAGCTAAAACAAATTCCTAAACCCGTGGGACTGATCTGTCATGCATCAAACATTGTGCTGCTTTCTCAGCTTTCCCTTCCTCTGTTCCCTCCCTAGCTCTGCTCATTCCCTAGAGCAGGGAGCTTGCCTCCCCTTTTAGGCCTGTAGCCACAACATAATCAAGTAAAATGTAAATTGAGTGGGTAATTAAGATGGACTAATCTAATCCTGCTATGTGGTACTAAAATGAATGAATCTTTTGTAATTAAAAATTATGACAGGAACCCTGTATCTGTCCCCTCTACTTGCCAGCATTAGCATTTGCACTTGCCAGTGTCATTTGGAATGCTGTGAGTAGAATAAGTCATTATCACCTTGGTCATTGCTCAGGTTGGTACCAAAAGCCACTTTCACTGTGAGTGTGGTTAATTACCAATGGGAACTGGCATAAACCTAAAAACTTGCTTTATATAATTCAGTGAATACCTATGCTAGCTACTGAGAGCTCAACAGCAGCTTGGAGATTAAAAGATGTATTGTCCATGCAAGTTTCATGGTGGAAAATAATTTCTTAATTATAAAATATCTGGTAATTGCTCTTGCAAACTCTACCAAATGTGCTTATTTGTTGCTCTTAAAGAAATGTGTCTTGCAAGCATCTTCCCTGCTCTTTATACATGAACAACAAATGCACCTTGCAGAAACAATTCTGAGATATAATTGCATTCTATTAGTAACTCCATTAGATTTGCATCTCTTTGAGGGCAGACCTGCTCTAAAATGAAAAACTGCATGAGATTCGCATTTGTTCCTTCAGACAGGAAGAACTTTTAGATACCACAAGGAGGGGAGAGAGTGTTACCTTAGCACACAGTTGCTTGCTTGCTGTCTCCTGATCCCCATCTCCCTCTTCCTCTCCCCTCCTGCAAGACCAGATTGTTCTCTGAAATGTAGTTGTGTGATTTTGCTGCAGGCAACTGGTTGAATTACAAGTAAATTGCTGCTTTCTCTCATACCTGTATTTCAGATGAGTTCATAGAGAAGATTAAGATAAACAATGGAGGCTAATAATGAAAGCCAGGAAGGATGGTGAGGGGAAATCACACAGAAAAAATTGGCACTTCCCCCCCCCCCCCCCCACACCTTATCTCTGTTAAATCTTGTGATGGCACAAAGATATGCAAGAGACATAGTACTAGGTAAGTGATGAGAATATTTTCTTAATATTGAGTGGACAGGAGTTATTTTGTTATTAAATATATTTATCACAATGAATCCTTTCCACATAAAAGGTTATCATTTGACCATCTTACTCCTAGAGAGCTCCATGAACTTGAATGCTTTTCAAATTATTTTTAGTCTTTTGGAAAGGGAATTGTTGGAATGATTTTTAGGTAAAAAAAAAACAACTTAAAATATTTCTGACACTGGCCTAGAGTATTCTTTAATGGTCTTTAACTTTTCTCTCCATAAGAATCCAGTGCATATTGGTGAATTAAACTTTCTTATAGTGTTAACTTATGCCCACAATTTTTTCCTTTGCTCCACTCTTCTTTCTGCAGCTCAGTCAGAATTAAGAATTTGAAGTAGTTAACAGTTTGAATTTGCCATTGAAATAGAACCTGGCACCTTGCAATGATCTCTTCCAGTATAAGAAATTCATCTAATGGATCCCAGCATTAAAAACCCTCCAAAATTAGCTTAAAAATGTCAACTGTTTTATAGCAGTTTCCTCCCTAGGATGAAAGATGTTTTCAAACATCAGTGAATTCTCACAAAGGTTCTGTAGGAGGGAAGTTATTTCAGTTATTGGAGCTGACAGAGGAAGCCTCTGGCACAAACTGGAAACATTCCCTGACCCCCAGTCTTGTGTAGCAGCCATGGATGGTCCTTCACCCAGCAGTTCCTTTTCTAAGATGAAGAATTTGAAAGGATGGAAAAAAGTGCCTAAATGATAAGTAGACAAGCAAGTAATAATAACAATGTGTTGCAAATTCAGGTCGGTGGCAATTGTTGTGAGTTCAGACTGAGCAATGTGAATATACTTTATGAAGAAAACATGACTGGAAACGTGTAATGATGATGTGGAGCATTTGACCAGCAGTGTCTTGAGCAAGCTCCTTGCAGGATTAAGTTGCAGTGGACCAGCTGGAAGGTCTGATTAATAAGCAGAAATATTTGTACCAGTATCCCAACTTCAGGACACTACCTATGAAAATGTCTTTGCTGGGATGAAAATTGGATGGCACCAGGCTGCTCAGACTAATTATGAACATTTGGAGCTGAAGAAAGTGACAGAGTTTTCATTGACAAATTCAATATATGTTCTTAATTTGAGAGGATAATCACTTTCCACTTATGGGGTTTTTTGAATTTTGAATCATTCTGTGAAAGGAGGAAAATAGATTAATCAGATATTGTAACCTGAACCCAACCAAATCTAGCATTCATCCAAAAATTCCTACTGACCTAGAAGTTCTAATTGTCAAAAGAATTGCTGTTTGATTTCAGTATGTATTGTGTTAATGAAATCTCCAGAAACTATAATGCAAGATGTTTGCTTTTGTCCTCATTTCCCTCTCAGTAGTACACCCCTGTGCCTAAAAATGATGTGATTTACAATTTCCCTGCTACCTGCCTGGCAGCTGCAGGGGTGCAGTTCATGAATTTAAACTTGCACGTGGCCTCTTCTTTGCTGCAGCTCATAGTCCTATTTATTTATAGCTGTTGTTTTGGGGATTTTTGAAAGCAGAATGAAAACCTTGACAACATGTCTGCTTGCAAAGGCCTGTCAGAGGCAGGAGGGACATTCAGCAAAATCAGCTGCAGCTTTATAAGCCCAATGCAGGCCAGTAGCAGACTGGGAAAGGTCTCTTCTGCCCAGGATCCAGGTGGAAGAGCTTTGTCATATGTGGCAGGAGTGGTCAGTGCAGGCTGCTTTTGTCCGTGCAGAGCCTGTGCACACGGAAAGGACCTCTTGCTTCCCTTCAGGGACCTATTGAAATGAAACCTAGAGGTAATAATTTCCAGTCATAAAGGAGCCTTACATTCAAGTCAGTTTTTCTAGTCTGTGCTGCAGTAGTTGAGGTTTATTCATGCTGTTCTTCAGGCACCCAGAGGAACGAGATGTTCCTAGCAATGTTTTACTGCAGTTAGGTATCTGTTTCTTGTGCTCTTTATTTTTGATGAATTTTTTCATGAATATATTGAAAAAATATCCTGAATCAATAATTTTCCCTTTGAGTTTCTCAATTCTTGGTCTCACAATGATAATTCCAAATATTCCAAATATTGTATTGATGTTTGTGAATAGATTCCGGATACTCTGAACAATGTGCCTCCTGCTTCAAAGAGTTTATGATTTAGAAGACGAAAAGTCAGTGACAGCTGAGAAGGGCAGAGCAGGAAGGATTTGCTCCAGTTATAAGCAGTGAAAATTTGTCTTGCAAGGTCATAAAGCAGGGGTAGCACACCAGTTGCATTCCTTGACGATAAATTAGAAATAACTCATGAGACTGAGAGTTTATTTTAAAGGAAGTAGAGATGCTTTTTTTGTTCCTCAGTGTAGATTTGAAGATATTCATATAGTTAATACAAATTTAGTATTTTGAAAGGTTTATTCTGAAGGGATTTTCATGTATGTGTCCATTTTTCACTCAGATTGAGCTTCTTGTAGAGTTGTGTGGTTGTATGTACTTGACTCCATTACAGAAGTTATAGTAACTCAAGCAGACAGTAGATCTTTGTGGAAAAAAATGCAGAAAGTTAAAACTAATGTCTGGCCCTAATATTGGGTGGTGAAAATGAAAATGGCATCAGAATTCAAGAACATACCTATGAAAATCTTTAATAGAAATGCTATTAATTGAGTGCTACTTAAATTAAGCCTGTGAACCCACACAAAGACAAGTTTTGGAGCACAGATTTAACTCTGGGATTGCTGGCTGGGTTTTCAGACTCAAGGTCAAGCATTGCTCTAGATTTCAGAGGCTTGGGGAGGAGTGCAGTGCAGTTTTGCTGTTAAACACCTCTTGTGGCTGCATTGGATCTATCTGGAAGTTCTGCGTAGCCACAGTGGGGTTTTAGGAAAAGCGATGTGTCTTCATCACCTAAGGAAAACAGGTAAGGAAAAGCCTGTCCCTGTTAACATCTTTCCCATTCACTGAAGTGTTTATTTTGTTATGTGTACAACGAATCCCATTTAGCTTTCTGGTTATGGGGGATATGGTAAAAAGTTTGAGAGTGTGGAATTGTATTCCTTGGATAAAGTTCACACCTCAAATAGACCTTAAAGAAGGCATAAAACCTGCTCTGGGTTCTCAGTTAGGAGTTAAGTGGAACTTAAATGTAGCATAGACCATAGATTGGCAGATAGTAATGAATTTCATATATAGCAGTACCCAATATGGAAATATGAATTCTTTACTTAGTATCCCAAATTGTATTTTGAGTGCAAATGGTAGGGATGACTATGGCATGTTTACCTGAAAATTGTGGGGATGTATGGCATGAATATCTGCCTGAAATGTGGCATTTTCATTTTCACCACCAGACATTAGTTTTAAACTTCTCCATCCCATGGGGTTTTCTACAAATAACACCAAAAATGTTCTTCAGTGATTTATATTTCTGAAAAGGTGAAGCCCACAGATTCTGTTTAGCTGACAATTTCTTTAGGTGACTGTACAACAGCATGTGAAGCACAGTAACACAAGCCAATAATTAAAGGAAAAGGTTACACCCTTTTAAGGGTTCCTTTTTTTTTAAAATCTTTTTTTGAACTGCAAACTCTTTCTGTAGCAAATGTAAGCACTGTGAAGAATGATAATGGGTGTCCCCTTCCCTTTAAACTCCTTCCTGCAGAGGGGAAAGCATGAGTGTCTCACAATGGCCTCTTCCTGCCCTGCCTCTCTGGTGAGAGGTGAAATTCATCCTTGTTTGAGAGCCCTCAGAGACCTGTCAAGGCTTTGTTTCTGTGCATGAAGGTGAAATCACTCAGGCACCTCTTCCCCTCAGCATGAGGTATGACCTGTGAGCGTTGCCAACTGCACAACCCCAGATCAGAGCTACAGAGAAACAGGAGACCACAGGGGCAAAGTGCTCTGAGGCTGCTTTTGAGTTCCACTCTTTCCAGTGGGTTAAGTGAGTCGTTACCATGAGGTTATTGCAAAACCCTGTGAAATATTGTTGGTAGCTGGGTCTCTGGCACCAGGAGAGAATTCTACTAATTTTTTCAAAATTCTGGCTCATGTTACAGTGGAACTGAGGATAAAATATCTGTCTGTCCTTGCTTCTATTTTGCAAACCCCTGAACTATTTAGCTTGCCCATGCATTGTGGTCCAAAGTATTGTGTGTTTTGGATTGTCTAAATTTTTATTTTGGCTTTTTAAAAGGTACACTATTTATATGATTTAGGATGCTTAGTGGCATGCATGCTAATTGTAGAAAAATCCATCAGATATTACCCAGTAGACTAGAGAGGCTCCTTCATGGCTGTTATGGTCCATCAGGTAAATACATACTTTGGAACATGTACTAATGTCAAAAACCATGAGTTATTTACCCAGGAGATGCTGTTCCAGCATGCTGGGCAAATGTGTATCTAGGGTGGGGTTTTTTCAACAGCTGATTTTTAAACTTTTTTTTTTCTTCAAACTGAGAAGGCTATATCAATTTTGAAACGGCTGCCATGACCATTTTTTGGACAAGTACACACATTTTCAAAGCTAACACATGCCAAGCTGTGTGCTGTTATTTATGTGCATTTATACAGCTCTGTAATGTTGTGTATAATGGGCTCTGGAACCATTTTCCTAATAAGCCAATATATCCCTGTGGTTCTTATGTAATGCTGGCTTTGTCTGGCTGGTAATGGAACAGATGGATTGTTGTTGCTCACACCCAAGCACTTGGGGTAGTCAGACCAGTGCCAGGTCTCCATTTTGATTCCTCAGTGTTGCCCAAGTCCTTCTAGGAGATCAGGAATGGTATAAATGCATTGCATACCTAATGTAAAATGTGTGTTTTCTCCACATTAACCACTTCATCCCTGCAACTGACGTAGCTGTTCACTCTTCAGGTTGTTTTTTAGCTGAGTAATCTGGGTTGTGGAGAGAAGCAGTAACTTGTCCAAGTTTAACCAGCTGGTCCTGATGTGAGGACACAAAATGTTGTTTTCTAATATTAAAACTTTCTGGCCTTTCTGTATATTTTGTCTCGCTCCCTCTTGTTTTTCTAAATAATGCAAGCAGATGAGGAGACAACTTTTTGTTCTTGTTATTGATCAGAAAACACTTTCTGAAAACATCAGGAACACAAGTGTGTGGACCATGGCATCGTCTGAAATATGAAGTGTATAGCCCAATGCGTTTGAACATGCCCTCAGGATTTGGATGTTTTCTACCTGAACATTTTTGGTCTCCCTTTCAAGACCAGATTTCTGGGGATGCAAGCACTTGAATTTAAATGTATAAATTGAATTCAAGTGTGTGCACCATCATCTTTTTCCTCTTTGATTTTGCCGTCATCCCCCACTCTGACTTTTCAAGGAAATGCATCCTAACTTGGCATGGCATTTGCAAAGTTTTAGCATGCAGCTACAATTGAGAGGACAAGCTGCAGCCCCAGGCAGGGCAGTGCAGGGAGGGGAAGGGGGTCCATGGCAATCTTTTCTGCAGGAGTGCCAACAGCATGGCTGTATTAAATGATACAGCACTAAAGCCAGAAGACCATTAAAATGGTCTGAAAATGGCTCTGTTACACTGTTATCTTTATAACTTAGTCATATCTGTAGCTGGAAGGACTTTAGCTTTCATTCACGTGCCAACCATGTACTACAACAACTAAAATACTACACTCATAAAACCCTGACTGCTGCGTGCGTGTGCGGCCCGATTGAAGCTCAGCAGATGAGATTGTGATCACATCCCCAGCTGCAAAAAGAAAAAAAAAAAATCTGTGATCTTTGGAGCAAAAACAGAGGCTGATGGTAGTGTTATGCTCCATGTTCAAGGTGTCATTGCTGGCCAGTGATTTACATTTTGCATGTTCACTGAGCAGCCTTTCTCCTGCATGTTGGTTTGGACCACAATGCATTTTTTCATATGGGAGGAAGCAACAAAATAATAGAGAGAAATGAACCAATCAAAATCATGGTAAATAAAAGTGTCTCTCTCTCTTTCTTTCTTTTTAAGGCTCAAGAGGCAGCTGGCACTCTCAGGCTTTGTTATACTGAGGAAAGAGAACAGCAAAACTGCATGCAGTATAGAGTCAGTGTCATTGAAACTAATGGCATGAATGATCTCACACCATTGTAGTGAGACTGAGATTTACTGTGCTTAGTAGAGAACCCATATTATGGAGAAAAGCATCGATCTACTTCCACATTTTATTCACATGAATGACAAACAAGTTATTCACTACTATGCAGTCACATTCAATCCCTCAGTGTCTGAGTCACAATGCCTCCCAAGTCCCTCACACTTTACAGCTGTGCAGAGCACCTAGCCAATAACTATTTGTCTCCACTTTGCAACCAAGAGAAAAGGTTTATTAGCTCCTCTTACTTGACCAGTTTACAGTTTAGACTTGTGTTTGCTGGATAATTTTAGCCACAGTGTTTGATTCCTACAATAACATGTCCATTAATGCAATGTCCTCTCTCTCCCCCTCTTTTTCATGATAGCCATTAGGCAGGTGGAGAGAGAAGCTGTGGTTCTCTTGCCAGTTTCACTTTTTTGATCAGATTTTGACATTTCCATGGCCTAGGTGTTCTGCTTCCAAGGGCTCAGTGCCTGTTTCCTATGCAAAGAGTACAAATAATGGTAGGCTAAAATAAATGAAGATAGGCAGGGAGAGAGATTAAGTGCAGTATGGATGATTTGTTCTTGGTTTTTCTGTATTTATTGACTAACACCACCTGATAGGGACTTTTTCCTTTGTTTTTAACTCTAATTCTGGTAGAGAAATGGAGATATCATACTGGTAAATACGGCAAAAGAAGGAAAATGCTGGCAAATTATTTCTGTTTCAGTGGAGAGAGACTAAATGATGGTGAAGAACAGTCCAGAAGCACACAGTGCATTGCTTTAATTCCCTGTTTCTTTACGTTACAGCATCTGTGCAAGCCCTCCTTAGCCATGAGAGGATGCTCTTGGTACACAAGCTTTGGATTATCCAGAGTCCCTGCCACCATCCTCCTCATCATTTTCAATGTAGCCTTTGGGGCAGACTGAAGATCTGACAGGGGAAGCCTGTGTGCACTGTGCTACCACCCCTGACTATACTAATGGTCTTCTGGGAGATGTGAGATTGATTTTATAATTTCCTTCCAACAGGAAAACTCACTTTTAAGCCCTTCTTCATCATCATTGTATCTCCTCATGTGTAGGACTCTGCACAGTCACCTTGTCTTGTAAGCTTTGTTGCACACTCCTTAAGTGCAGACATTTTCTGTGGTCTCAAAAACTGCAGAAAACTGTTGGTTCCCAAACTTAAGTCCTGTCAAATCTATAGCTACCTGTTATCATACAGTTTTGTATCATTGATTCTTCACTTTTTTTCTTCATTTGTACTTCTTAGGGAGTAAATACACATCAGCTTTCGAATTGCTAATGTTTCATAGCATTTAATGATTTGTCCCAGAGGATCTGGTGGCCAAGTCAGGAAAGGAATTTGTCTTCTAAATGCCTGCTCTCATTCTTAAAGGACACTCCCTTGAGTTTCTGCATCCCCTTGATATGAACTCTGAATATAGCGTGGAATAAATGAATGTCCTAATATCCTTGTTGCTCTAAGGAAAAATGAAATTCTGCATTTCTTAATTTATCTTTTAATGCATATTTCTGGTTGCCTCTTACAACCTCCTTCTCAAAATGGGATCAAATAACTGCAAGATTTTGACTTCAAGAATAAGAAACTTTTTGTTTTAAGGTTGTCTTCCTCCTGGGATTTTAGGACAGTAATTTCAGCATTAGCAAGATACGCTGTTGAATTTCTTACTCTTAAGAATCTATGAGCTTGGCTGATTTTGAGTTAAAAGCAACACAATTTCAGGTCTTAGAAACCCTTGCAATACATTATGGTTGCAAATGGAGGGAGTGGGAAAGAATTTCCAGTCCCAGCTGATTGCACAATGACTTTATCAAATAATTTACTAAAGGAAAATGACCCAAAAATAATTCCTGAGAACTGAGCTCCAGGCGCACAAAGTGCTTTAGGCTTGCCCTTCCTGGGGGAAAGGAGGCTTTGTTGTTTTAGATCTGCAGGGAGACAGGAGCAGAACAGGCTGAAGAACCTAATTTTTGAAAGGATGCCCTCACACCTTCCCCCTCTGACTGAGGCAGGAGGGGTTGATTGGTGTATGGAGACCCTTCCTTTGCAGGCACCCTTTTTATGTGCTTAAATATCATCTATCATTTGAGCCCACCTTGGAGATTTAGCTGGGAAATGCATGGCTCCTTTTCCCTTTTCCTGAGGCAGGACACATGGGATAAAATCCAAGCTGGTTTCCAAACAAAGCTAAGCCCTGTGCAGGCTCCTGGGGGTGACACACGGGGCAT
This sequence comes from Euphonia xanthogaster, assembly GCA_034509185.1. NCBI lineage: Eukaryota > Metazoa > Chordata > Aves > Passeriformes > Fringillidae > Euphonia > Euphonia xanthogaster. The sequence goes on from JAYDZK010000268.1 coordinate 6,691,853, forward strand.
GTGTGGCAAGCAAACATTTGCCTTCAATTCCACAGCAGCTTTTGGAGTTCTGGTTCCCCTGGCATTTTTATCTTTCCCGTGTCCCAGTTAATCTGTGTTATTGTCTCTTGCTAATTCCCATCCAAATGTAACATGGAAGTTGCAATCAGTTAACAATTTGGTCTCAATTATACAATTACTTTTCCTTCAGTTGTTCAGATGTTTTCTGTGATTCTTTGTTTTCCCTTTTCCACACCTTGGAAATGAAGAAAAATACGATTGGAAGAAGCCTCAAAAGATCTTCTAATCTATCCCTCTGCCCCAAGGTGGGATCAATTATATCTCCATCGTTCCTGGCAGATGTTTGTCTTTTGCTTTTAAAGTCTTCCAGTGATGGTTATTCCACCATTTTTCCAAAGCATTAGCTCTTTAAGTCAAAATGAAAAGTCCTTGAATGTCTGGTTTAATTTTAAATCAGCACTGCAAAGGACTGGTTGTAAATGTGCCATGGAATATGACTTAAATAGGATTTAAATTGACTGTAACCTTTGGGTATATAACTGAAATTAATCTTTTCAGGGGGCTTTATGTAGGACTTAAAATAATTTTTAATGAACTCTGCTATCATGCATCTTTCACAGCTTTTGCAATTATTTTAAACATGATAGTTCTTGCCATTTGATTACAGAAATTAGTTTAATTATAGATTGATGTTAAATGCATGATGAAACACAAATATACATTCATAAAAATTAAATACAAGTTCTTTTACCTACTCAACACAAACAGATTCCTATTTGATAAATGCTTGTTTATAATAACTGCCAATTTTTTAATTCTAGTCTTAATGAGAAAACTAGCATACCTGTGTGTCAAGGGTTGGATATTCTTAGCTTCTGTGTACTTTGTATGCTTTCTATTTATATAGAATTTGCTACTAGAAGTGTGCCGTTGCTGCTGGACTGAAAATATATCCAGTGACATGAAAAAAAGCAACTGTTTTAACATTTTAAACAGACCTGGCAAACTTCTGCAGCCACCATATGATATTCCTGGTGTTGAGGGTCTTTTGAATTTCTGAAAATGCTGGAAGGTTTCTGATAGAAGTGTATTAAAATTGTAGCAGATCATAAATAGGTCAGCCGTTTAATAGGAGGTTCCTGGGGGGCTTTGATATTGAGGAATTAAAGAAAATCCACATTTTGTGAAAATCTCAGACTTGGTAAGGAAGCTAACAAGAATTTGGGGCTTTATTTACAGCTTAATGTTATCCAAGGTCCCTCTCTGATGAGGTGCTCAAATGTCCAAAATTTGTACATATTCTTAGGATTTTACAAAGATTTTTGTTGTGTCAGTTGCAAAAAGTGGATAATTAATTAGAATTAATTATTAGAATTAGAATTCATCTTGTAAATGTGTATATTTGATTAGAGGTTTTGTTTTGCAGGTTGTTAGAGTTTGTTCCAAATTTTCC
>JAYDZK010000268.1:6701351-6752303 GCA_034509185.1 Euphonia xanthogaster
TTTAGGGCTGCTGCAGCCTCTGCTGTTTATTTACAGCCATCCAAACCATTTTCAAAATGAGGTAGGGCTTCTGTTTCAATCTCCCTGTCTATTGTTCAAGGAGTAAATGATCTTGTGTTCTTTAGGTTGGGACTTTATGTGCCTGAAACATCACCCAGAATCAACCTCTGAGGTGCAGAGGCTGTTGCTGATCTCTTTTAAGTGCACAAAGCTGCTTCCTGGTTATTTATAAAATTAATAGGTGACTTTTTTTCCTTTCAGAGGAAATGATAGATCTCAGTGTTTACCAGCACGTTTCACGGGCAGTTACCAACCTGTGATCATGTGCATATCATCTCAATAAGAGGCAGTAAAAGCTCCCAGGAGCAGGATGAGTACCATTTATCTTTCTACCATCAGAATCTTAGGTTTAGCCAACAGAGTATCTCACAGGATATTTAGCTGACAGCTCACACCATCAGCTTCTGCTGAATCATTGTTACACGTGCCATTCCTTTTTCTTTTTGACTTTTTTCTTTTCTTTTTTTTTTTTTGGTTTAGAGAGAATGTTTTGCCACTACAGTAACTGCCAGACAAAATAATGAGCAGTCAAAAATAATGAGCAAAAAAGAAAGGCAACCTGAAAATGATGGTTTAGTTCAACCATGACATCTCTTGGTTGGCTGTGAATTGCTGCATAAAGATTTGCCTGTTTTCAGCAACCTACTCCCATCAGTCACTGATTCTTTATAACAACAAGCCCCAAAGAGACCCCCCAAAAATGTAATGCTTTCTTCCACAATGCATACAATTCTGATGCTTAGTTTTCTTGCACAGATGAGTGGAATGCTTACTGAACACCTGATTTAATCAAAAGCTTTTGGTTGTACCTTTGCTACTATTTTGGAGGTGTTATGTGAAGGCCCTTCATGCCAGGAAGTGTCAGGTGGGTTTGGGACACTGTTAGCCCATTTCTTGTCACAGAACTTAGAAGGATGCCACAGACTGCAGAGCCAAAAAACGAGCACTTAATGTGTCAAAAGAGGGCATGAATGGGATGAAAAAAGTAGGAGACGATTGGATAAGTAGTTATTTAGGGAGCTCCTAAAAATAATTTATTAGAGTGTCCTAAATGACGGCTCAGATCTAAAGGACAAGGCCAGACAGTGCATATCCTGACTTTTAGGGCTGCTGCAGCCTCTGCTGTTTATTTACAGCCATCCAAACCATTTTCAAAATGAGGTAGGGCTTCTGTTTCCATCTCCCTGTCAATGAGGTTGGCTTGTGCAGGGACTGTATTATCCCATGTTCTGGCTGCAGCCTCCTCTCATATTTGCAGGCAAATTAATCTCATTTTCTCCACCCTTCTTGTTGAGTAAGGAAGGTGAGCAATGACAACCAGTGAGCAATTGTAGGAAAAGCTTGTGGAGATGCCAGGCATCCTCAGCTTGACCAGAACCCCACAGACAGTCAGATCCAGAAGATGGTTGCAGTTTAGCTGTAATTATGTGCTTCTTGCTAGTCTGACTTCTCTCCCTGGGTGCAGCAGTTGTTTGTTGGGCTGGGATGGTGTGGAGGTGGTGAGCACTTTTGCTGCTATGTGCTTTTCAGACGTCATTGTGTGGTAGCTGCAGTTGCTAGACTTTGAAACCAGCAGGGTAAGCAGCACTGAGGGGAGCTGAGGGTGTGTGGCATCCTGCTGCCTCACTGACCTGGAGCTGCTAGGTGTGCATGTGCTGGAATCTCTCTTAGTTTAATTTCCCTGTAGCTCACAGCCTTGCACTTCCTTGTGTGGATCCTCTTGCATTATTCTTTTTGTGATTTAACCTTTCTCATTGGGTTTCAGTGTGATACTTGCTACTTTCCTCGCATTTGCTGTTGTTTCTTTCTTTTGTTTCTTTCTTTCTTCTCTATTCATTTTAAATACACCTGGTAGTTTTTGCAGTTCAAGCCTGCTTCTCAAAACAAAAAAGTATTGGTCTACTGAGAGTTGTACACATCACAGGCATGTCAATAATTGATTCTGTGTAACCATAGGGTGTAAAATGAACAAAGAACAGGAACAGCCCTGAAGTCTGATGGCAGCTGTCTGTCTTGCTTTGAGGAGCTCAGGTAGGAACAGCAAAATTATCAATTGCTGTGGTCAGAGAACAGCGTTAAGAGCTCATTTTGTCTAAATTCCTGCTTTGGGAATTAACCTTCCCTGTGGTGTAGCTAAATTGTTCAATCTCTTGGTCTTAATTTTCTTCCTTGTAAAATGGAAGTAATACTAATTGTTTATGTATCTCATGGCATGTTATGAGCACTAATTAGTGCTTGGAAATGAAAAGATGTTGCTTAAACAACATGGGGACCAAGAGAGAAAGTGGTGAAATTGGCTGGATTCATCCCCAAAGTGATGGCTGCACTTCTTCATGGTTTTCTGTGTACTTTCATCGTGGGAGACACTTGACTTGCCAGCCTGCTTACAAATCTTGATGCACCCCAGTACTGGTGGATGGATGAAGGGTGGGGAGAACTGGGGAAAAATTCTGTGTTGTGGGCAGAGGAAGAAAGGAAGAGCTGTCATCTGTCAGATTAGGAGCACACAGAGTGGTTTGAACAGTTGCACATTCTCCTCCTTTCACAGTGCACCTGATCTGGTCCTGCTGTGGTGATATGTGTTTAAAAACCCCACAATTTTACACTTTCTCTTGTCCTTCTCCTCCATGGTGTGCCTGCCCTTTTCCTTTTATCTCAGCCTTCTGCATCTTTCCTAACCACATGCACACTACCCACATTAGTTTTCCTACCCTTTTGCCCACATTGCTGTTCTTCATCCTCCTTGCAGTATTTTCACCTTTTAAGGGACAGGTTTATCTTGTGACTCAAATCATCCCATATTTCCTCACTCCTCTGTCTCCTGTTTTCCTTGCAGAGTTATGTGGTGTGATGCATTTATCGTGCACCCCTAATCTGCTGCTTGTCCAGTGGTTCAGGCTTGCCAAGACAGCATCTGATTAGTGCAGACTTTGAGATATTGGATGCAGGATTAGCTAGATGGCTGAATGATTAATGAACCAGGCTCACCACCACATCTTGTTAAGTATGAGTTTATCAAATCCGTAAAGGGGTTGTTAAAATTCACTATTGTGGGTCATTTTTCCTTCCTTAACAAAACCCCCACCCTCTCTGCTTGTTGCAGAAATATTTATTACCTGGTCATATCCTACCTGGTGTCCTGTATCTTCTTGGTCTGCTTTAATGGCCAATTTCATCATCATGCCTGTCTCCCTCTTGAATTATTGTGATTTTTTGCTCATCTTTAGCATGGAAAGACCTACAACATCTTGCTCTAGCTCTGATAATATCTAGTTCTTTTGCAAATCATCTCAGGCCTACCTCTTTGTTTTTCCATCTGCTGTGGTCTCCCTCTGCTCTTTTCACCTCCTAATATCTGTCATGGCTCAGAGCTGCCTTGTTCCTTCTCTGCAAAGTTTCTCATTTTCTCAGTATTGCTTTGGAATCAATACCTTTTCAGTTCCACCCCACCTCCCCCACCCCCATTTCATTGCTCACCAGTAACCTCCACAAGCTTCTTTCTCAGAATTCCTGTGGTGTGATCTGCCTTTTATTCCTGCAATAAGCTCTTGCTCATATAAGTGGTTCTAGTAAATGCCATCCCCATGGGCTGCAAAATCCTGATGCAAAGAACTGATTTTGCAACCTGTGTGCACGTATAAAGTGACTGTGTACATTGTTTGCAGGTCCTGGCCTGTATAATAGTGTTAAATTCATGGGCCTAAGCATGGCCTAGTCCCTGCCTGTCAGACACAATTGCTGTGAGGATTTAGTAAGGGTTTGAACTCATCACATGTGAAAGTGCCCTTTAGTTCCAAGGTTCTTCATCCTGGCTGGTCTGTACTTGAGGTAACATCTACGTGTGTGAAAGGAACCATAAACTCAACTGTGTTGCCATCATAAACCTTTTATCTTCCTTGGTGTGTTTATATAAAGACAGCACAATAAAGAGGGGAGGGAGGACAATTATGGACCAGAAGCAGCGACAGCGCTGACACTCTTGGGTCAGAGTCCCTGGAAATCCACGTGGGGATTGCCTAGATGCTCAGCAGCACCAGGGAGGCTGTGCAAAGTAACCAAATATCATCATCTGGGACAATGCCTGTGTGTGCCATCCATGCAGGGTCACAAATGATTGTACTGCAGCAAACAGCCCCTACCTGCAGTGCATCTGTAGGAACCTCGTGGCCATTAAGGGTTTAGGTAGGTATGTGCAAAGAGCAGGTGTTTTCCTATAGGCACATCTCACATGCAAGCATGTGTTACTGGATGGACCACAGATCTGACGTTTTTCTTAGTGAACTTGGGAGAAGAATGAGGTGGAAAAGGGAGGGGGAGCAGAAACCAATCAAAGAAAGCAATACTTTTTATCAATCATATTTGATGCTATTCTTTCTGTCTCTTTCATCACTTTGATCTCTCAAATAAAACTGATACTTTGGCCACTTTCCAAACTTTTAGCTGTGCAGTCTGAGAGGGCTCTGGGTTAGCTGCTGAGGGTATGTGTTTGCAATTATGCATTTGAAAGTATTTTCCCCTCCGCTGAGATAACATTCTTTTTGTGTTACCACACACTTCTGCTGTCTCGTTTTTCTTCTCCCATGGCACTGCAGGCTGAAAGGCCTCACTGCATTCCCCCTCCTCCTCCGATCTTTGCAACTGATATCTGAATAAAATACTCTGCTGGTATTTAACCTGCTGAGCCTTTCACTTTCTAGCTGTGAAACACACAAAAAGGGTATCGGGCAGAAACATCCCAGCAGTCTCACTTCTTAATGTGCCTCCAAGGTAAGGCAAGAATGAACAGGGTGGGAAAATTTATATTGATGTTGGGGATCTTTAGTGCTTTATTTATAGGTTAGCATTCATTGAGAACAGCTTTACATTTACTTTTCCAATCTCCAATGTTTTTTCCACACAAGAGAACAATTTGAATATTCTTCTTTGTTGTTCATCTGGCTGTAATTCAGTTTGTATGAGTAATGATCTGTCTTTTATAGGGTAGATAGGTTATAATTTTTTTAGCTGATGAATTTTGGCTTCATAGTAATGAGTATATGGAATTACATCAATTATTAACATGAGAAGATAGGCTCTGTATTCCCTGACAAATAGCCAAGTTCCTTGAGCTAAAAAGCAAAAATCTGTGTGACCTTATGAGCCCTTCACACTGCAACCTGTTCTACCACATGTGATTTTTCTGACCTTGGACTTGCTCATTGTGGTCCAAGAATGAAATACTGTTTCTTCAAAAAGCACACTGCACTCAGTACTACAAGAAACATTCTCCAAGTATAATTTAAATAGTCTCTCTGGAGTACAGCACTCAAAAGGCTTAAAGTGATTGGGGTCAATAAGAATAGGAAAACCACTATCTTGGGTCTGCTGTAGCTTATCTCATGTTAAGTCTTTGTGAAAATTAAATATGTGGGGTCCAATGCTGTGGTAATCCTTCCCTCCCACTGGTTTAGAAAGTTGGTTGGGAGCACTCTCTCCCTTTCACACACATGTGTGTGCTTGCAGCCACATGCACCCACACACGGGGCTCAAGGAGAGGAGCTGCTGCAGTCAGAGACAGATCTTGTCTCTTTGTGTCTCCCAAGAAGGAATCCTGTAGGATTGTGCTCAGAGAGCACAATTGTTCCAGGTGTTTTACGCTGAGCTTTCTCTGGCTAGGATAAAGCTGAAACCTTTTGACATCTCTCTAGTTTTCAGTAGAAATCGAGGAAGATTTTTGCAGGCCTGCAGATACCTGGGACAGGACATAGATTTCTCCATTCTTTCTTTTTGTATAGAACTATATGGGCAGCTAAAGTACTGGGTGAAATAAAAGTACTAGTCCAAATGAATTTCCCTGATGATATCCTAAATATCGCTGATGATAATGGCAAGGCTTATCCTAAGTGAGAGCAGAATTCTATGAAACTAATACCTAATGCCAAAATTTTATGCTAATGATCCCCAAATTTCTTTTACATTCATGGTCAACTCAGTGTTTGAAAAATCCACATATACCCTAACATCAAACTTTACACAGAAATCTTAAAAAGGAAAAGTAAATTTTTCTGGCTTAGTGGAGGTCTGCAGACCAGCTTGGTGTAAGGACGTGCATGTAATAATCATGACTTGGACCCAAACCCAAAAGTTTAGGGTGGAGAAACCCAACAGTGAACTTTTAAATAAATGGCAAAATTGCCTCCAAAATATTTGTAGGACATGAAAATGGCAGTTAAGTGTAAGTGTTCTCTTGGTCATCTTTCTCCTACTTTCACACAAGTGTGACCAGCTTCATTACTACCAACATCTTATAGTTCCTGCCCAGCTGAGTAAGATGAGCCACTCTCTAGCCAAAAAGGCTGTTCAGAAAACTGAGGATGGGCTGACTGGGTCTTTGATGCCAATGTTTGGAGGTGGACAGCATGTTCAGCAGACACTGACATTCACAGGAGTGAATCCTCCTTATACTGAAGTCCAGAGTTGGTTTGATTGCCTTAAGGAAAGCACAAGAGGCTGAAAATTAATCAACAGTGATGGGTAGGGAAGGGTTTTGTGGATGAGCATCTCTTAGGTTCTGTGTCACTCAGCCTTGGGTGAAAGTGCAATACTGGATGAATAAACGGCTCTACAAGCACCAGGCATTTTAAATTGATATTTCACTGAGCTGGTTGGTCACCTTTGCTAAAAGGCCTGGACTTCAATTGCTGTAAATTGGGTTAGTCGCTGACTTAGGGGAGTGAAGGCTCTGCCCACTTCCATGAACCTGCAGCCCATTTCCTCTTGGTCTCAGCAGTGCTGCAGTAGCATTTTCAGCATGGCACATGACAAAGGATACCACACTGGGTATCCCTGAGCCTCCCCTCCCCCTCCTTCTGACTAATGTCTTTTCCTTGTGGGACCAGAATCCTGATACGCGTGACACAAACAGAGTACGTGGGAATTAGTTCCATTAAAGCCATGCCATATGGCTCGCAGGGTGCTCTGTGATACCACTGTGCTGCTTGACAGTCCTTCCCTATGGATGGGATCAGTGCATATTCCCTGATTTGCACTCTTTTTTCAGCGTATCAAACAGGGACAGACTTTTAATTAAAAATGACATCATCACTCTGCTGCCAGCTCATTGCAGGCAGTCCACATATTAATGCTGCTTGTTTCAGTTTTCAATGATCCTATTATGAATTGTAACCTCATTACACAAACCTTGCTATACAGTGGAATTTCAAATGGGGTTTTGTGGTTTTTAGAACTTAAACAGCTAGAATAAGCACAAAGGCAGTTGTGGTCAGGCAGCTTCCTCTCTTACCACAGCAGTTGTGGAGATGCCATTCCAGTGACCACTGTTTCTACAATGAGTCAGTTTCATTTTTAACGATTTGACTCAGTCCTCTTCAAAGGGGGCAGCATGTTATTTCTGCATGATTTTTGTGTGCATGACTCTCTGCAGAGGGGTCAGTGCCAACTTGAACCCCTTGGGATCCGGCCTCTTGGAGCAGCCTGGATTCTCCAGGTGGTGGGAGGTGTGCTCCTTAAATGCTGTAGAGCTGGGGCTGCCGGCCATACATCTGTTCTGCCAAACATCCCCTGTGCTTTCAGCCATCTGAAAACACCACGTTAAGCACAGCTCCTTCTACTAGTGAACCAATGCTCGAGGTAAGCAACAGTGTGGCCTTTGCAAAAGCTCCTGCAAGGAAAGTGAGGTTAAACTGTTGCCTTTCTGAAATGAAAACAAGAAAGAAAAGTGCAAAGATGCTTCAAAAAGTGGGGGGGAGGGAAGAGTATAACTAGGTTAGGCAGTGGCAAGAAAGAGTCCAGTTGTTTCTGTGCACAGTGAATTGTGAATCTCCAAATCCCTGCAAATGACTGTCAGTTACCTTCTAGAATCAATGATTAAGTAAACAGCAATTTATAGAAGTTCAAGCTTTGCACAGCATTCAGCTGCAGGCTCTTAAAGATCATTCATGTAAATTTTACAAACAAGGAATGCGGCAGTTTTCAATCTTAATGAAATATAAGAATGTCTTTTTCATTCAGTATGACTCACAGTTTTGTTTTGAAGTTTTTGAGCTTCTCCTAAGGTTATGGAGTGGTCAAGCGAAGCCGAACAGGGTTTTTGAAATCAGGAAGCCTGGGCGCTGTTTCATTCAGAGAAAAAAAGGGGGAGAGCGAGGGAGGGAGGGAGGGAAAAAAGCCCTATTTCTGTGTTTGATTGAAAAATAAAACTGCTGCTCTCAGTGAACCTTTGAAGTCCTCCAGCCTAGTAATTGTTTCACGACATTTGCAGCTTGAGGCAGCAAGAATGTTTGTGGTTGTTTTAAAGGCATCTGAGTGTGGATTCCATATGGTTTATTTTTATTTTCTTTTTTTTTCCCCTCAATTTTTTTCCCTTCCCCACTTGGAGCCTCAAGTTCTTGCGCATTGCCCGATACCAGGTCCTAGTCTACTCTATTTCTGCATGAACTGTTTGTGAAAGAGCTGAGTGAAGGCATTGTGGCCCTAAGATTCAAGCGTGCTTAATTCAGAGAAAATCTGTGAATGCCTGTTGAGGCAATAGTTGATTTTAGCCGCGCTTTATCGATCCTATATTTGGAGTGTGGCTTACTAAACACTGTACAGTTTGCTTTCCTGAACAAAAGACCTCTTCATATGGCCTATACTTAGGGCATGATACTCCAAACGCTCACTATAGAGCATAGTGCTGGCTGTCATGCTTTCAATAGGTAGTTTGCAGTAGGCCTGATAGTGAGCCATTGGAGGCAAATAAAGGGCCTGATTCACCACTGTGTTCCTCTGGTCTCAGAGCAGTGAAACTGTTTTGTTCAGCGGGACAAGCTGAATCAGATCCAAGCATTCTGAAAATATGTACTATGGAACTGAGGAAATCTAAAGTCAATTTAAGGCATGCAAAGTTGAAAGTGCCCTGTGTATTTGCAATTCTCCCTCACCTCACTCCCCACAAAACACTGTCCATTGTATACGGTACAATAAGTAACAACATTGATCATGTGAATCATTGCAGTCCAGTCCGGAGCTTATTTATAAGTGACCGCTAGCAAGTCATCTGTCTTTGCAAGACAAAGTGCTGGAGCAAGTTATAACCAGCCAAGTGCAGAGTTTGCAGCCTGGGCTGCAGTTGTGTCTGATAACAGGGGAACTTGCTCATTTACGGTCAGGGAAGTTCTGCTGAAGACCCGCCGTAACCTTTTGGTCTAGTGTGGACCCAGCTGTAGCCACAGAGGAATTGAACCTACTCAGTTATGAAGAGAGAGTCAGACTAGAGGGCACTACAGACTTCATCCAGAGTGGTCCTTCACTTCCTTGGAGAGACTAAATGACTTCCAGCTCTTAGAGTCTGATACGGTTATCTGTGCAGTTACAGGGGCCTGAGTGCCTTAAATCCCTTTAAAAGGGTTTAACGGGAGAGTCCTGCACAGGGAGGCTTCATTCTATGTTTGTGAGTAGTGCAACATTACAGAAACAGATCTACAGAACCAACCAGCTGGTGTCAAGGTCCAAACTGTCCACTCTGCAGGCTTTGGACTTGGGACTTGCCACAGGCAGGAATCTCAGTTTTGTTTGGCTGAAAGGAACCGGGCTCCTGCTCTCAGTCTGATGTGTGATAGAAATGAAAATGTGGTAATTTGAGATAACTTGAAGGAAGAGGTTCCCTCACAAGCAGGCTTCCAACATGAACACTAATGCTCCTGAAAAAGCTGATTTTTACCGGTAACCTTTTAACTGTTTTCTTTAATGGAGCAACCTGGGTGAATAAAGGATAGGCATTTTCTAAGGGGGAAAATGCATCACAGGGCTTCTATTTACCAGGAAACAGCACAGGACTGATCAGTATTTCTCTTCTCTTGTGGTCTCACAGTGTTGGAATGGCCCCTGGCACGGTTTGGGCCAACTTGTGCTCTACATGATTCCTCAGCAAGCCAAAGAGGTACAAAGAGTTAACCAAAGAGACACAAGCATGAAAGTTCCTTGAAAAAAAAATTGTAAAGGCAAATTGACTTCTAATATGATCCATGTCTGTTATGTGGCTGTCTCTTAGAGAGAACTCTGCTGTTGTTTTATGCTTTCACAGTACGTTATCTTCATTCTTGTTGTGTTGTACTGTTTAGCAAGGCCTAGGGGAAATTTTGTGAGGTGTAGTGGAAAATTTAATTACAAAATAGTGGAGGAGCCTCTTAGAGAGAATGAGGTGGTCCTCAGAATCAGTAGTCATGGCTGGTCTCCAGTGACAAGCCTCCACTGCAGTAAATGGTGCTTGCATGACTTTGGTCAGTGGGCTGATTTCCAAGAGCAACCAGAGCACCTGTGGGCCTGAACGGAAAAGAAAGGAAACTTTGAAGGGACAGCTTAAAAAAAAACAAAAAAAAAACCAAAACCAAAAGGTACAGAATATCAGTCTTGTCCATAATATTAGCAAGAAGCACATCTGCGCCAAAGAACTTGGTCTTTGAGAAACGGAAGTCAAAAATTGTCTGCTGCTTTTTATGTGCCAAGCCCACAATTCACTGACCTTTTCCAACCCTGCCTTCTGAAACCAAGCCCAAAGCTGGGCTAAACTGAATTTCTGTGAGCTCAGGTCACAGCTTACACTGATGAGAGGTGTGCAGATGAGGCAAGTCCAGGCTACAGTCACAAAAGCCCGTGGAGCACAGCAGCAGCTGCAAATGCTTCCTGAGAAGTACAAATATTTGGAGGGCCAACCTGGGCTAAGCTTCACACCCCACTGCTAAACAGTGGCTGAGGCAGCTCATTCAGACCTTGTCCTTTCACCAATTGTCCTTGCAAGGCTGAAGTTAGACAGACAAACAGGGTGAGAAATAGATTAATTAACAGCCAATTGGAGTCCAAGGCATAATTAACGGGCCTAAATCATCATCATGAGTCAAGTGCTAAACTTGTAACTCAAATTGCAAAAATGGTTGTCCCAATGGAAATTGAGTATTTGTAATATTTGCTGAATTCAGAATGTTCTAGGGAAAAGAGTCCTGTTTCAGCAGTTCTCATTCTATTCATGTCAATCACGCACTTAATAAAAATCGTAAATTATATTAAAAATTATAAATTACAGCAGCATTTGTGAGATGGGTATCCATAAGGGCTGAAGGGAAAAGTCTGGTGTGACCATCAAAGGGCCATTGTCCCTTTGGGATGCTGCTGAAGAGGTACCAGTTCACTGGGTGGCTGAAATCTTGAAAACTAGGTTAGTTTGCTGAAAGCTTTGCTAATTACAGGGCAACAGTCTCATAACTGTATGTCTGACCTTATATTCAAAGGAAAAATACACATTTTGTAGAATGGTGTGGTTTGGAAGGGGCCTTAAAGATCTAAAGTTCCACTCCCCCCTGTTGCTGTGGGTGGAGGCATCTTCCACTAGACCAGGTTGCTCAAAGCTCATCCAACTTGGCTTTGGACATTTCCAGGAATGCATGGGGCATTCACAGCTCCTCCTGGGCAGCCTGTCATGATGCCTCACCACCCTCACAGAAAAAGAATTTCTTCTTAGTATATTATCTAAACCCACCCTCTCTCAGTTTAAAGTCGTTCTTTCTTGTCCTGTTACTCCATGCCCTTGCAAAAAGTCCCTCTCCAACCCTCTTGTAGTCCTTTAGGTGCTGGAAGAGGCTCTGGGGTCTTCCTGGAATCTTCTTTTCTCCAGGCTGGACTGCCCCAGCTCTCTCAGCCTTCATAGGAGAGGTGCTCCATCGCTCTGACCATCTTTGGGGTCTCCCCTGGACTTGCTCCTTCTGGTGCTGGAAGCCCCAGAGCTGTATCCACCTGGGGTCCCATGAGAGCAGAGTGAAAGGGAGGTACCTCTCCCTAGACCTGCCAACCCAGGTGCAGCCCGGGACACAGCTGACTTTCTGGGATATGTTACTTTTAGGTTATGCATGGCTTGGAATGAGTTAGTTGATAGAGAGCAATGCTTTAGAGAAGAGCCCTTGAAGTCACATCCATTTTAATTGGTGTGGTTTAATTATTTTGCTGTATTTGAGGATAATCTAACTACCCTGTAGAGGAGATCTGAAAAAGCTGTGGGGGCTCCACTGTGGTTGGGCAAGCTAGGAAATGTCTTACAAAAGGCACCCTGTATCTGACAAGACTAGACTACATTTGCTTGGTGTTTTAAATTCCATGGATTTTTGCATGCCTTTGAATTAATGATTCTTCTTTCAACATCAAAGGGGAATGAGGACATTTTTACTTTTAACAGTTCTGTGCTGTAATAATTATCCCATTTCTCCAATGACACATTCCTTAGGGTTTTGAAACTGCAAAAGGGAATCCAGCTAAGTGTAGTTTTATACCTTTGGTTCTCTATTTTCTGAAGCTGGGTCAAGTCCTGCAGGGTGCTGTCTCTATCTCCCACTGGTTGCACCTCAGATTGATGGGGAGTTAAAGACACCTTGCAGAATCTATCCTTAGTCATCCTTGCAGAGGCTGGTTTGCCACATGAGTTGCAGAAATGGGTTCGAATGAAGGCCTTGGATTAGAGAAGCCCTGACTCAAGAATTTTGGTTTTACATCCAAATGTTGTAGCTGACTTCTTTCTCTAAAACTGGCCAGGCAGGATGTAAGCATTTTCTTCAGCATGGGAAAGTTTATTTCAGTTCCAGTTCACCTTTCACAGTGCAAATCCAGCCCTATTGAATGGTGATTTTTCCGCCCTTCAGAAACCGTGCTGGTTCATTTATGTGAAACATTTTGATGAGCACTTAGATTTAAGGTGACTCTCCTGGATTTCATGGAGCTCTCCATGGCTCAGTCTCTCTGCACTCGGCATAGCTGTGCTATCCTTTTTCTACAAATCTGCTGACAAAATTTTCCTTTCAGTTACAGTTTCAGCATCAGTTTCTCCTAATCTCACTATGAGAGGGCTCCAAAAGTGACATTTTAGAGACTTGAGGAAAAACAGCGTGATTTTTTTTCTCATCTGTATGTAGACAGAGTAAGTGGGAACTCATGTTATTTCATCTGCTTTAAGTCTTCTGCGACAGTTTTATACGTTCTCTAGTTCTGTATCCCAAATGAAAGCAAAATTTATTAAGAATAAAAATTAAATCCAGTTTCTAGTCTGAGTCTGCAAGTCCTTGGAAATTAGGAGTGCTGAACAGGTTGCATAAATAATGTAGATGACTTACTTAGATAATCTACTTGCATTTTAATTAATTATTTGAAATAACATTGCAATTGCAATATTCAGGCATATCCGTTTTATCCCTTGAAGCTTCCTTCCACAAGAAACCTCATCTCCATGATTACCCACTGCAGTTTTTATGTTCTGGGCTGCTCACCTGAGCTTCCCCCGCCTCTTTCTCAGCCTTTGGCCATCCCTGGGCAGGCCATAACCTCATGTCCTTGTCTGAGATGGCTTTTACCTCCCCACACTGACTTTCTCAGTCTGTTCCTGTGTTTGAGAGCTCACGGGGCTATCTGGGGACTCATTTGTTCTGATGTGGAGGGTTTGGGAGGCAGCAGGTACTGGCTACCCTCTTCCTGACCTTGATCAATCTGGATGTGAGGAGCAGGGTCTGGGGCTTCCTGCCCCTGACAGCTGCACTCTGGACAGTAGCAAAAAGAATGACAGAGCTGGAGAAGGCCAGGGGAGGAAGTTTATGCAGCATGAAAGAGTCATATCCTGAGGAAATTGAGTGGAATATGTGTGTATAATTATATAGATAAATATAAACTTTTATATTTAAGGAATTAAGAGCACAAAGTAGAAAGAAGAATAGGTCAGATGAGGGAGAAGATGTAAGTAACAATGGCAGCAAGCCCAGGGTCACTTTCTGAAGACAAGGAGATGACTAGGAGCAGGGAATTGTGAAGAAGTCCATTTTCTGTAAGTTTTTTTTTTTTATCTTAAACCAATTTGCAACCATAAAGTCAAGTGTACTACTGGCCTGTATTAACAGTGGAGTTAATACAGTTAAACCAATTTTGTTTCTTCTCTTCCATACCCCTTTTTGGTGTGGGTGTAATCTCTAATTAAACCCCTGATCCTGCAGCTTGGTTCCATGTGGGGCCCTCCGAACTTCAGCTGGGGCTGGGGTTTCTCCATGTGGGAGCACAGAGGAAGCAAGAAGGCAGAGTCCCTGCTGCACAGGTGCATGTCTCTCTGTCAGCACTGGCTGCCTGAGCTCTTTAACATCCTCCTTCCAAAGTACAGCATGAGGTCATCTTCAGCTCTCCTTCCCAAACTCACAGCCGCACCTGCACCTTGTGTGCTGCAGAGATTTAATAATGGCAGAACCACTTGCAGGCACAGCATCCACAGCACGGGTGGGGAGCTGCTGCAGGAGGCCAAACCTGGGGCAGTCACAGCAGGCAGAAAATGACCCCAGGTTTTGTGGCATAAGCAGTTAACTCTCGTGCATCCACGGAAAAGTGTGGGATGGAGACTGTCAATGGGATATGTGGGTCCAGACTGGGAAGTGAAGGAAGCCATTGCCAGAAAATCTGGTTCGGCCATCATTATTGCAGCTGGGACTTGCAGGTTTCTGGGTTGCCTGCAAAGTTTTGAGTGTCTTGCCTAAGTCCAGGTGCTCTTGGAGGCCTGTGCATGAAGAGTCCTCAAGATACTCAACTTGTGCCGGTCTGGGGTCAGCATTAGGTGGGTTTGCACATTTACACACTGACTTTTAATTATAGCAGTTCCGAGAGAGAAAGGACAAAGCTAAGATCACTGTAATTTGGAGTCAGATCTAGTCAGCAGTAGGAGTTTATTCCTAATTCAGGGGAATTTTTCTATATTGCTCTGCTTGCTATTTTAGAGGGATTTTTCATAATACTTGACCTGGGGTGTTGTCATATGTGCTGTTTCAGGATGGTGTCACTGCCACTGCTTAGATTTTTATTGTTCTTTCTAAGTAGCTAGATGGAACAAGTTGCTTTCAGCATTTGGTGGTGGTGAAGCTAAAGAAAATTTCTCTGTGTAAGTACTTGGGGAACAGCCTTTTTGATGTTAAATTTAAGCCTGAACTGATGTAAATAATGAGTAAATGTACTGAAGCCATCAGAGTTCATTCAATGTAAAGCCATAAGGTAGGGTCATTGTCTCTGAGTGGCTGTGTACATGCCAAAAGACAACATGATCTAAGTGTGTCTTGCACTTTTTTAAGAAAACATCTGAAACTGTAAAAGTTCTCAGAGAAAACTGCTGAATGAAAATAATTTGAGGAAAGAAATCTGCAGAGCAATTTACTCCTTCATGGTTCCTTTTTAATTAGAAACACTTTTGACTATCTGGGGTATTCATTTCCAAGGATGCATTTTTCTCTGTCTGATAGCTGGTTCTGAAATTTCAAAAGTGAAATACTACAAGTGGGAAGGCATGGGAAGACAGCAAAATTGTTTTTAAGTGTGGAGGAACTGAAAAGGTTTTCAGTAATCTTGTATCATTTCAGCAGTGTTCTTTCTCTAAGGATGCCTTGGAATTAAAGAAAGGAAATATTTACATTATAATTATATTTCTGTTTATTTAATTAAGTTATTAAGCAGATCTGGCACACAGAAGCCACTCCCTTTAGTCCTAATTGTTTCTCCTAATGTTGCAGTTGCAGTGTTATTGAAAGAATTCTGCAAAGAAAGGCCTGCCATCTCTGTCAGGGTGCAGCAGGAGGGCTGGGGGGGATTTGTTCCATGGGAAAGAGAGGCACTGAAACGGATTGCTCAGCTGCCCCCTCTGAAAGACAGCAAAGCAATTTCACAAAATGAGACAGGAGTCTGCAAAGGGGGGTGGGGAAGGCGGCTTCTATCCGAAAACTCTCCCTAGTTATTGAACAGTTTACATAGGTCTGTGTATGAGGAGATTTTTGGCAATCTTTCCACAAAGTTTTCTAGAACAGTAATTTTTATGTCAGGATATTTATATTAACAAGCCTGCAAAGCCACAGTCAACTTTCCATACATATAACTTGCATGTATCCATATTTAAAGTTTCCATTAAAATACAGCACTGACTGTTGTATTTACTGCTTGGGCTTTCATTTCTACTTAGATATTTGTTCTTTCTCTGTTAGGTTTTCTTTCTTGAAGACCCTTTTCCCATTCAGGAAATCAGCATAAAAATGACTGTAAGGATAAAGAGCAAAAGGAATATGCAATTGTGGGTGCCAAATATGTATATATCTGCACAAGCAATATTTCACTTTTTAAAAACAAATTATCTTGGCTTAAATGTGTATATATATATATATATATATATATATATATATGGATTTTTCATTTATTTAATGAATTGTGGGCTGAAGAATTGATGTGCTTCCCCTTTCTTCTTATGGCTTAAGATCTCTGAAATACAATGATGCATGTATACTTGTTTGTTTGTCTATCTGTGTATTGCATTTGATCAAATCAGTTATCATCATGCTCATACTAGAGCTTCCCATGGAGTATTCAAAGTTATTAAAGGCTTCTGGTTTAATGTTCTTCCCAACTTATCAGAAGAATTTATGTTCATTTTTGTGACAGTACTCAACTGATGTGATTTACCAGATAGGAAAAAAAAAAAGCTTTTGAAACATCCTTATTTAGGAGGAAGTTTAAAAAAATTAAAAATCTCATGGAAGTCTGTGTGTAAATAGTATGACTTACAAACCCCTTTAAAAATTCCCACTCAGTGGTTGATGTGGGGGGATGAGGGAGGAGATGGATTGGCTTTGAAATACCTCCAGAAAAGTAGATTAATGATTAAGAAATAAGGAAATAGCAAAACAGAATGGATGGGCAAATGGGCATTTTCCAGCAGGCAGCTGTGTTATTTTAGAGAAGAAATGAAACGTTTCTGGTAACTTCTAAGGGTTCACTGAAGATGTGCAGTGAGCCATGAGGTGCCTTTGGTTCTAATACAGGAATCTTTTAGGAAGGCGCAGATGAAATCTGTTGAGTGTCATTAATAACACGGATTTCTTTTATTCTGCTTATGCTTATTCCCCTCCTGGACCAAGGGTAGGTGAAGTAGGGATCCATGAAGGGATTGTTAAATAGTTTCTCTGACACTTAGGCAGGTGGCCAAGAGCCATAGCCTGCAGAAAGACTGGGCGGCACCCAGCAGAGCTACCTCATGGAGTGATGGTGTAGGACAGGGGATTAGACCCACCTCTGCAGAAAGTGAACTTTCAGCCTCTTTCAGTCCTCTGAAATCCCTTCCCAGGTATAGGGCACTCTTGGTGTCAGGGGTGAGTGCATATCCAGTTACACTCTGATGGGAGATGATCCATGCTCCCCGTGGGACACATCCAGTCTGAGGATGGTAGACCCAGCCACTTTGCCCATCGCCTCACCTCCCAGTCCTGTGCCTGTTTATTAAAACCTCTTGGAAGCTGTAATGGTACACAGATTAAAACTCATGCATGGTTTAAAACCAGCAGTGAAAATCATCCCGAGACCAGGCGTTACCTTTGTGAAGTGCGGAATGCTGCTCAGACTTGAGGAGAACTTCAGCTTCTCTTTCAGTGAGGCTGAGACCATGGCGCTGTTTAGATCCAAAGAGGGGCCAACTGAGCTTTTTGTCCCAAAAAGCTTTTTGTCCCAAAAAGCTGCACCTTCCTCAGCCTCCAGCTACTATGGCCTATGATGGATGCAACAATATGGAGAGGGGATTGAAAACAAGCGCAACTGCATTCTTCTTCCTGTTGTGGTGCTGTTCCATTGCTTTAGGGTGAGCACGAGGGACTGGATCTAAGGGTTTCCCATTTAAGCAGCTCTGCTACCACCCAAGTGACAGCTGCCTGCTTGGCTGGGAGCGTGGCATCCAGTAGTAGGAGAAACTTCTTGTTCCAGCTGGCACTTTCTTATCTAACAGTCAGAGCTTTGTAAGTGTGGACAGCTGCAGTTTCAGAAATTGGCTCTATCTGTATCAATTGGATTTGTGAAGTCAGTAAAAGGGCATGAGGCAGATTCATGGGATTTCCTGTTAGTATTAGCAAATGGAATCTACTGCAGAATTTTAGAAGAATAGGAGTCTCAGTCAGTGGTGCTTAAATGAGGCCTGTGGTTAGGGAAGGCTACCAAAGAGAAAAGCCACTGGTCAGTGAATGTGATGGGCATGATTTCCAGGGACCTTAAACCCTCTTGGGACTAGCACAAGGAATAGCTCCAGTGTGTGTCTGTGCATGCTGGAAGGCAGAGGGATGATTGGGAAGCAGGTGGTGCCTTGAGCTGGATGGTCAGCCTGCGATGCAGCAGCTTCACCTCTGGAGAAGGGTGTGCAAGGAATGGCAGGAATGTGGAGCCTCGTCAGGGTTCGTTCGTTCGGCCGCTGGCTCTGCCGGGACCTGCAAGTTCCCCTCCCACCTCTGCCATGGGTTTGTAGCCCTGAGCAAGTCACATACCTTTTCCCTGCCTCCTGTGGGCTTGATGCTGCTGGAAGCGGGAGGAGTTCTGCAGAGGTGCAGTTATGTAACAGCACAGAAATAAAAAGCCTGTGCTGAACTTCCACTCCCTTTTCTGCTCCTGTGGGATGGGGGAGGGAAGAAATCACTCCAACGTTCCTGTTTACTCCTTAAATATTTCTGTGGGTACTGTATAGGATTTCCCCAGGCTGTACCAGATGGGCTATGAGGGAAATCATTGGCAATGCTTTGGTTTAGCTGGGGGTTTCCTAAGTTTCAAAATTACCAGTTTGCAACAGTTTTTCTCATCATACTTGCTTGGCTGAGACTGAACTGCTGTAAAGCCAGTACTGCGACACCAGATGTTGTTCATACCAACACAGGTATTTCCCTGGCTTTTGCATTTGCTATCTATATGTCTGTCTGTGAGTAAGAAAGTTCATTTAGCCCCTTGAGATATTTGCACCAAAAAGAAAAAAAAAAAAGAGATGTCATGTACCAAGAAAGTCCTGCGTTAATTTTAGTGGGATGTTTAAGGTGCCAGTTTTTCCTCCCTCCCATTATTCCTAAACAATGGCAGAGGTTCATCATCCCTACCCAGGACAGGAGATCAGGGGTGCACCTGCACACAGGAGCAACAATTTGGTGCCACCTGTGATCGGCAGTGGCTGAAATGCTGGGTGAGGTTTAGTTCTCCTGGGAACACGGCACAGGTGGAGAGCCAACAGCATGGGTAGAATAGTGTCCTCAAGCTATGGAGCCAGGCTTCTTTTTGTGGATGAAATCTCTCAGAGCTCTTGCTTCATAAATTAGAGGTGAGGACAATCATTTGAGGGAGGGAAGAGACCAGCTCTGGTCCCATGGCTAAGTTTTATTTCCTGGTTCTGCCCTTTTTTGTAAAATTTGAAGCCCCTGAATGTTAAGGGCAAAAGTCTCTTGTAACTGCAAGCCTGCTGCCAACAGCAATTGCAGAGGGATTTGAAATGTGCCTGATGTAATTCTGCTTCTTTCTGTCCATTGTTCGATCAATTTAACAATTTTGGCACTTCTTCTGAAACCACATTATAGAGAATGGGATTCTGCCTGACTTTTTACTTCCTAACAAGATGACACAGCTGCTTCTCTAGGAAGTCACAGCCCATGGTGGATGCTGGCAGAACCCTGGCTGGCAGCCAGCGTGGCCCCTCTGTCACCTGAGCAGCATTGCTGGGGGTTTTCCTAAATGCAACGGTGTGATTTCTATTCTGTGTTGATGTTATAAAAGCCATCAATGGCACAGAGCTGACAGACAAGTTGGCCTTTTGCTCTTTACATAGCAACAGAAAGGGTACCTTTTAATCACATGATTAAACAGTGCTGAGAGCTTTAAAGAACATTAATCAGCAAAGAGGAAGTTCTACTATCATATGCTCTACTTTGAAGAACTGGATGGTTTCAGAGAGCTGTATGTTCCTCTTGTGTGTGCAGCTTTAGGATCTGCAAAATGGCAGCTTAGAAAGTTTCTGCACAACATTCCCAGGGCTGTAAAACCTGCGGGGCATGGAACCCGGAGCTTCTGCTGTCTGCGTGGTTAAGATTCTTTTCATGAAGGATATGAACCTTTCCTTACAAAATCTGCAGTGAAGGTGTCAGCACATACCTTTAAGCTGGACTGAAACCTTTCAATCATCAACTGAAGCATAAAATCTTATCAATATCAGCTGGACTTTCTCCATACGGGAGGCCTCTGACACATTTATATTTAGCCCTCGTGGTATACATGTGATTACCATTTGCATTGCATTTCTTGAGATAATCTAATCATATATAGGACTTTTCTGACCAACACTGTCTCTATACCATTGTCTGTACACCACCATTTTTCTCTCCAAAAACTTTCTTTGGCATGATATCAAGTAGGAGGTTCCCCACTGTTTTGGCTTTCAAGGTTGTGTTGGGAATTGAATATATTTTTCTTGCAGCACAGTGGTATCAGGGCTGCAGTACAGTGGGAAGGCTCCCTAACAAGAGCAGCCACTTGCTGTCAGACAGAGAGATTTTTATTTTGGAAAATAAAAATCAGGCAGAAAGAGCAAAAGTGTGCATTGGAGAAGAGGAATTGGCATGGTCCTTGTGTCTACAACTTTGTGCCTTGAAAAAAATCACAGCTGCTTGTGTGGATATTAGACAGAAATTTAAACATGCAGCATATGGAAAAGAAAATAAGTGTTTTGTAGCTACATCCACGATGGGCAGGTGGCTAGGAAGGGTTGCTTTGTGTATCACATGTGCTACATACAGCCGAGCACTGCAAAACCTTTATCCTGAACGTGCTAAGGTTTGGGGCAGGTTCTTTACATGCTCACATTTCTTTGCTTGAAGGTGTGCTAATCCACATTTAAAAGCATCCTAACCATATAGCTTCTGATCAGCAGGGCCCTCAGCACTCCTGATTCCAGTCAGACTCAAGAGTTAAAGGCATGATTAAATTTAGGTCAATTGAATAACTCATAAAGTTGAATTTCAGAGCATGTGTAATTGCTCTGCCCAGGCCAGAATGCTGAGCACCCATTGCAATCAAGTTTCTAAAAACTTAGGATACCATTGCTTTCCGTGGGAAAGCACTGGCTCTCAAGAAGATGTTACAGGACCAGCCCAAACTGTTCCTTCAATTCCAGGAGACAGCTCAGAGGATTGCGTGGAATTAATCCTTGCATACAATAATAATTCTTGTGCTCAAAGCTTTCCCTTTAATGGGTAGGTTTTCTTTTTTGTCTTGTTTGAAATTTACCAGAAATAAAAGTTGGCCTGTATTTGTTTGAAAGTAAATACAGGGACAATCTCAGCAGTCAGGTTTGCAACCTTGTCTTCTGAAAAAAAACATGGCTGAAATTTTGTTTGTTACGAAATTCAGAGCACAAAAATGTTCATATTTTGGCGAGGCAACATCTTGCATAGATCTAACACCAAATCTTAGGTGCTGCTCTGACAGAGCTTGTGCTATTTATTCCTACACTGTAGAATATTGACAGTGGTGCTGGGAGCCTGCCTGGCAGACAGCCAAGTGGCAGCTGAGCATCTGATGTTCTTTTACCCAGTAATGGGTGTTTTGGGGGGTTGTTGGGTTTGGGTTTTTGTTGTCTTATTATTTTTTTTTTTAATATGGTCAGGGAAGTTCCTCTCTGCTGCTTGCTTCCTCTGCCTGAGTGCAGCCCTTGGCTGCCTCCTGATCTAAAATCTGCAGCTCACCAGACTTTTTTTTTTTTTTTCATGTTGAATAGCATGTCTCAACGTTTTCCTCTCAACCATCATGTAGGTCTGGTTGCATTCTTGATTCCCATTACATGTCTGCTGGTATGTAAATTATTTCAATTCCCCCACACCCCGCCCTTCTGTTCTTGTACTTTCAAGGAGTTTAATCCGTGAAGGGGACTACTTCAAAGCTCTCACAAGAAACTAATTTCTTGATGGATAGAAGGGCCAATAAAATGAAATAAGAGTTTTATCTCATTGTCTCTATAGGAATGAAGTATAATAATTATTTCAGGCAAATACATGTTGGAGACAATAATTAAGATCTCTATCATGTCTTTAAGGACAAGCAGATTCTAAAATAAGCATTAGTAATGGGATTAAACATTATTGCAGTGCCCCGGATCTCAGCCCTGCCAAAGTGCCTAACACATCTGAGTGGATAAATCTTGCTCACTGAGAGAAAAAAGAACCAAAATATAATTCTGCATTTACAGGACTTTTTTGGCCTGTGTATTATTTAAGAGCTGAGGCTCCAATCTCAAGAAAAAAAAAAAAAAATCTTTGTGCCTGAAGGAAGTGGATATGGGGTGGGATTTGGTATCTGTGTCATCCGAAATTCTGCTGGCTAACATATTAGGTGTCAGCATTTTTACAGCAAAGTGTCCAGGGGGATGCTGCTCTGGAGCAGAACTGCAGCTTCCCAGCAGGGCTGTGAGCTTTGCCATCTCTTTGGGATTCAGGAATTGGCTATCACTCCCTCTAAGTCTCTGCACAACAACAGACCAGGTTAAACACAAGCACCATGTAAAGTGTGGCACCTGTAAAATATTTATCCCAACCATCTGGACCAAGTTTGTGACAAGCTGACTCTCAGTGCAGCAGCTTCCCAAGTAAACTTTGGAGATGGACTGTTTCTCTTCTCCAAAGATTTGTTTTCTTTCTTCTTTCTTTCCTTTAACCTGCCTGTGGCAGTTGTCTGTGTAGGCTCTTTTCTGTTCTGATCCCTCACACAATTCCCTCCTGCCTGTTCTCAGTGCCATTGCTGCTCTTGTCAGACAGGGGTTTTGGCCTGTTTTTGCATACATTCAAATTTCTTTTTTTTATTTTTTGTGTGTGTGTGTGTAAAAATGTTCAGATTGGCCCTAATTAATTTTAGGCTAATTAGCTGCTCAAAACTGAGAACCGTCCTGTGGAAAGACAACAGACTGTTGTGCTCTGTTAGTGCCTAACACTTAGTACACAAATTTGAACCATCTGGCTCATGGCATTAGTTTTGATTTATGGTAATATATCTTTACCATGCCCAACACCTAGGATTTAAATGTGAAATAAGGGAGGCTTCCTCAGGCTTGCTTTTCAGCTCTTACTGTAGTTTTCTTTCCTTCTAATGGAATTCAGTCCTATAAGAGCAGGTACCACCTGTCATCTTAAAATCTGGCTTTGATTTTAGTTTAGTATTATTAATATTTTTATTTAAAATAAGAAGTTTCCTTGATCATTGATAAACTGTAGACAACTTTCCTAGCATGCTGTAAAATATAAAACTTCTGGGGCTGCATTAGTTTCTAAATAGTTTGGGACAAATTAAGTGAAAGCAGCAAATGCAACTTGGTTGCCCAGATCAGCCAACTGATCCCTGCTCTTAGTTTCTTGTTCAGCCAGATCTTCTCACAGGACAGAAATAAAGAAATGCTGCTAACCAGCCTGACCTGCTGTCCAAAAGTACTTAGTGAATTTTCTTCCAAATTGTGTAAAACAAATAGAAGCTGTAGCAGCAGGCAAAGCTGTAATTTCAACATTCACATCAGTCAGCAGAGCCTGCTACCATGTCTAATATCTGGCTTGTTTAGAAGACAGGTAGGGCCTAGGGGGAAAACACGGGCTGGACTGACTAATGACAAACCATAACATTCTTTCAGTCCAGTGCAGATCTTTGGAATTAAATGTTAAAAAGGAGGGAAGTTTGTTTGGCAGGCTGGAGAAGTCAGTGCAAGGTGGCAGCTGGAGCAGCCCTGCAAAGCTACAAAGCTGGACCTTTCTGGCTTCGTGTCACTGAATTTCCTGCACCTCTCTTAGGCTCTCTTCTCTCTCCAAGGTGGTATTTGTTTTGGTTTTTCCTTTTGTTGCTCCTTTCATACCAGCCTGAGGATAAACCAAGGTTTAGACTTTAAACAGTCCAATTAATTGCCAAGCAGGGCTCCCTGGGACCTGGGCCCAAAAGCAGTAATAACAGAAAATTTAGCACCTGCAGCAGGTAACACTGTCCTTCTTCAAAGGAAGGACAAAAGGCGAGTGTGCCAAATGTGTTGTTTCACCAGGATCACTGCTGCCTTTCCAGAGGGGATTCTTCCATTTCTATACCTACAGGATAAGTGGAATGAAAACAACCAAGTATTGTTTTCTTCCAATCTCTCTACCTAACTTGGATAAGGAAAGACTTGAGTCAAGCTGAGTGAGAGCTACAGGTCAAAGTTTTTCTGGGACAATTTTTGATAATGTCAACTTGTACCCCTGTAAGATAAGTACAAAGTACAAGAACCCTATAAAGAATTCCCCTTTTGCATCCTATAAAAGCCCACATAGCTTAAAAAAACCTTTCTGGATACTCTGAAAAGCTGCTCTCAAGAGAAGCATAGAAATACCCTTTTGTTTGTTGGATGATTATTTCTAAAATTATGATAACTTCTCTTTGGCAGGTTTTTAAACTAGCCTAGAGTTTATATGAGCAAAAGGACAGGTGTATTCAGCAATTTGAGTGGACAAGATGCAAGCAGAGACCAAAATGCAGCACTTGAGCCTCACAGTTCAGAAGCTTCAGAGCCAGCACCCTGCAGGATTCTGTCTGCTGTGATTTACAGGTTGCTAATCCTGACTCCCGCTCACTTTGAATGCATGAATGGGGGAGGACTGGCAGAGCCATGGGGACTCTGTGTGCTTATGAACAGTGGCAGGAAAAGACCCCTTCCCACACGAGTAACACTCCATTTTCCTCTGCCACCAGTGCAAGATAAGAGTTGGCTTATTCCTACTTGTAGGTGAGTTGTTAGTACTGAAAGACTGTGTTCACATGCTGTATGCCAGCCTGTGAGGTGGGGCAGAGAGTTTCAGTCCAGTCCCTGACAAGCAGTTCACTGACTGAAACCCACAGCCACAGATTTGTGCTGGTTACCTGCCCTGTTATGAGGGGCCAGTGGCTGAGTTAGAAAGGGAGAAGGAACCCTCCCTTCCCTTAAGTAGGAAGTTCTTCCAGAAAAATAAATTCATCATATTAAGCACAATGGGGTGATTTTTGAAAGCATATCTAAAGGTGTGTAAAATAATTATAGTATAGATAATGAAAGTAGATCATCTGGTTTGAGCTTATATTAAAAAAATATGGGAAACATCACTGAGTCCTCAAGGATAATTGAAGCACATCTGAACAAATATTTTATCTTGACCTGACAATGACAACATACAGTGACTTCTAAGTTTACTTTGGAAGCCTTTTCCTTAGTTGAAAAAGGAAAAACGTAACTTATTTCTGCTTTTGCTCTATCTGGATGTAATTTTCAGGCACTCTGAAGAGCCTCTGTAATAGCTGATTTATTTCCATGTAAATATAATTATGCTCCATAATCAAAGCCTCTACGGTATTTCTTTCTGTGACACAGGACCATGCAGACTGAACTCCTTAACATCCCTCTCACCAAAGGACTTTCTGTATAGCTAACTGGAGTTTTAGGGACTTCCCACTAATATCAGTGAGTTTTGGACTACAAAATGGCCCAAACAGGGCTATATGTGAATGAAGTCTGCAGAGTCAGGGCCCTGATGAAAGCATCTGGCGTCCTAATCTCCTGGTTTGGTATCAGATCTAACGGAGCTGTTTCATCAATACACGCTGACGAGAGCTGAAAAGATTTGGTTGTGCCTTTGAACATACTGAGGATTTTGAGAGGACAAAGTGGGGGAAAATAGGGACAGCTGGAATTTGTTTTGTTGAGTTTTTTTTTTTTAATACAATTTAAGGGTTTTGTTTATTTTTTTTAATAGCATGAATGTAACGCTTATGAAAACGCTAGCTCTACACTGAAATCTTCTATGAATCAACAAAACATGTACCAGCAGTACAAACTTCACCTTGCCTAAACAATGTACATCTCAATTCCGACTTGAAGACTTGAAAAGACCACCTGTAGGGGAAAAATGTTAGTTCGGTATCCAGGGGCCATTCATTCCTTTGCCACTTTCCTGAGACTGCCAATTAGTGCCAACTTGTGGTGGCAGATTTTGTGATGTAGACACATGTTCTCTGGAAAGTGGGCTGAGATATTCGACTCATTTCACATAGGGCACAAAGAATTATTTGCTCTGTGCTATACAAATGGGAATTGTCCAAAGCTTTCCTCTGTGTTAGCCTCTGTACGCTTACTGAGTGTAAATACAGGGGAAATTGGTGTTATTGCAGGGACAAATTAGCACCAGAACTGAGCTGTATTTTTTAAAATGTGCTGCTAATTGTGCCCAATTTGTGCTGGAGTACTCACTCAAATGCAAAAGCACAAAACCAACCGAACACATTTCAGGGTGCCAAAGAGAGCTTGCACTTTTCTCTTAGCAAATTATCCTTCTAGTTTCACACTGCAGCAAGCACCAATTGGTCCCACTAAAACCTTTATCTGGAGTAATCAAATTAGCACTGCATGTTAGCAAATTAGGCTGCATTTACAAAGGTTTATATTTGCTGCAGGTTTGGGCATTAAAAGAAAGCATTTTCTAAGTTCTGCTTTAAAATTTCTTATATGAGTGACATTAATTCTGTGACATTTAAAAAGAGGGAGCTGCTGCAATGGAAGAAATGAGGCAAAATAGTTCTTTGTATTTCACTCCCAGAGAAATGTGAATTAGGAATTGCAGAAGTTTCTAAACTGTGAGGTAGAACTGAGAAAGCTGGAAGAGGTTTATTCTTGTTCGCCCAGTAAGTAGGTTCATTCTTCCCTCCGGTACACAGAGGGCCAAATAGGTGCCACTGGTTGTCCCCAGGATATTATTGGGGCTACACAGCTGCTGAGAAGGGCAGTGCAGCATCAGGAACATCACGGAGTTTGCTCCTGCCAAAAGGTGTGCCACTGGCAGGGTGGGAACTACAAAATGCTCCCAGGATTGCCAGAAGGAGAGACAAGAAAAATTGCGAGCTAAATTTCTCCCTGGCAAACATCCACAGAAGTCATCAGAGTTTTATTGGGGCTGAATTTCAGCCACTGAGATTAATTATTTAATGTTTGTGTTATATGAAGATTAACAATGTAATTGTTAAGTACTGTTGAGGCTTCTGCTTCCAATATTGTCTTTTGTTTGAAGTTTGTGAAACTTGCTCAAAGCTGGATTATTCTTTTTTATTACGAGTTGGTTGTGAGAAGGCAGAGAAGGGCAACACACAGAAGTGCATGTGACACTGGGCACCATCACCTTCCTGCTTTCAGCTGATCACAGGGGATAATTTCAGGAAATCTTGTGGCAAACGCAGGCAGAGGAGTTCCTCAGCCAGTTACAAATGAGGCTACACCAGAGGCACCGCTGTGCTGGGGTACAAGGAATAGATGACTTCAGCACACAGTGGCCTGAGTCATTATATTTCAGTGCTGGCAGATGCAAGAAATTATTTGGGCAGAAAATTCTGTTGGATCTGCCCAGTCCATGTAGAGAGTGCAGAGAGTGAGTTTTGCCCCTAGTTTTGAGGTCTCAGCCCAGATCACCCAGTGCCTTAAGAAGTTTGTGCTTTTGTGATTTCTAACCAGTGCTGTAAAAGAATAAATCACTTGTAATGGATTTCTGCAAGCAGCTTTGTAACAATCAGGCTGTTGATCTGCTCTTCACAGATCAATATCTCTGGAAAATGCTGCTTTATTGCCACAGATGCCAATCCAGGACCCAAGGAAGGAGCTGGAGGTGACAAGAAGGGCAGGACCAAAGAGGCCTCACAGAGCACCAAATGAGCATCAATCACAGCCTCCTTATCAGCAACACAATGCCATGAAAGAGCTATTGAGCACAGTAATCCAGAGCAATATTTGAGTCAGGAAGTCTCTGCATCTTTAATTTCCAGAAACTGGAGGAAACCAGGGGGCAAATAAAAATACCACTTTCTCCATGCCCTGGTTTTGGTGCTTTGTCGTAGGTTGACAAGGAAGAGAGTTTTTTGGGAAGTTATAGCTAAACTAGTTAGTGGTCAGATTTAAATATTGGCACTTGGTGGAACCACTGGAGACATGGGTACGCTTCTGAGTACACAGGGAGTTAGAAGTAGAAAACTCTCACAGGAACTCTTTTTTTTTTTTGTTTTGGTCGGTGAAGAGTTCAGAGCTGCCCTGCCCAGCTACAGGTTAGGTGGGGAGGGGAAGCCACGTGGCTTAGGCTGAGGTAGGCTGGGTGTCTCAGATAGAGAAAGGGGGTGAGGAGTATGGAACTGGGCCGGCCTCTGCAGGACAAAAGGGTGAGAAACACTGAGATGTCTTGGGCAGCCCCCTTCAGAGAGAAAGAGAGCCTGTGCCTGTGGGAACCCAGGGCACTGGGAATATTTCTGTGTTTGCTCTGGAGTGCCCTGACCCCCAGGGGAGCACCGACTTTGACCCTCACTCGTGGAGAAAGTTTCCTAGACTTCAAGATAGACTAAAATCCACAAAAGTGTGCAATAGATTATAGAGAGCAGTGCAGGGGTGTCACTCGGTGAGAAATGGAGGTTTTGGGGTTTTTAGTGTGTTGTGGATGGAAGCAAGATGGAGGGCACGGGGTGTCGTCCTGGGTTTCTTCTTCGTGCTTCTTCTTCCTTCTTCTTCTTGGGTTTGGGTGGCGTTTTGTAATTGAGCAGAAAAGTCCACATTGCAGCTCTTTAGGATCAGTTATTGGGTTAAAAGGGAAAATAATCTAGGTGTCAGTTCTTAATTGTCCCAAAATGAGAAATTGCTGTTTCTTAGTATTTAGTAAAGCATCCTTAAAAAGAACCCTATAAACAATTTTAGCCCACAAACAGTAGTAAGAACACTATACATTAAAAAAAATGTCGCAATGGCAGATTTTCTCCAAGTAGTGCTATGTCTAACATAAAAACATAAAAGTTTCAACTGTGTTTCCTGTAGTAAACTATAATACAAAAGAAACTCCTTTCTCCCTTAATAAACTAAAAATTGACTATCTGAGAAGTAGTAACTTGACTGAGAATCCAAAGTTTTGTCTCACTGTACTTTAAGTGGGGGGAGGAGGAATGTTGTAGAAAGTTTTCATTCTAATTTTTGTGTGTTCCTTTTATTATAGTGTAGCTTAATATGGTTTTGTTCCCCTTTTTTCTAAGCTTAAGCCTACTCTGCTGTGTTTCTAGTCACATCTCACAGCAGTCATTTGAGAAAAATATATTTTCATGAGTAAACTTAACTCTACGCAAACACCAACCCATAACATGCTCCTTGGTCAAGCATCCTCCGGTGTCAACTGGATTTGGGGCTGCTTATGGCTTTGGTCTGACACAGAGTGGTGTTTATGTTCTTAGAAGAAACTGTCACTATCCTCCTCTGATTTCACCCACAGGAACAAAATCATAGATATGAAAACATATCCTACAAGCAGATAAGTCCATGAGCTTTGAGGAGCAAAACTGACACTTTGTTTGCTCAGCTAGATTGGGAATTAAAAAACCCCATTTTTTCAAGCGGTCTCTGAAGTTAAGCCCCCTCCCTGAAGTTTATTGCATGAGCCAAGAGAGGGAGACCATTCTTTCTAACAATGCCCTTTCAGCTACTTTCATGCTAAAAATAAAAAATGTTTGATAGCTATCCAAGCAAAGAAGGTGAAAACAGTAATTTCCAGCTTTTCTTAAGCTCTTTGGCTCTATACATTTGATAAAAGCCCAGCAGATGAAGTCAGATTGGTTTTTTTTCTGCTTTTTATGCCTATAAATTCCCTTTCACTTCTCTGAAGCCTGGACAGTTAGGATTGAAAATGTCTGCTCATTAATAGACTTGCAGAGCCATGGTACCTTTTCAGCAGAGATAATGCATATTCCTGATAGTTACTGGAGTTTATGATTAAGCTAAATTTATTTTGTGGCTGCCAGAAGAGTGCCTGTCTGAGGACAATGGCTAGAGGTATTTTCGTAGTGTTGCCAGTCACACGTTACCCATTTAAGATAAGGCTGGGGAATAAATCTCATGGCAGCATTGATTTATAAAGGTGTTTCTCCTTGGGATCTGCTTTTGCAGGACCAGTGACAGGGTTGAAATGGAACTTGAAACTCTCCCGAGTTGGTGAAGCAATTAAATCAAACTGAACTTTTTTGTTGTTGGAACTGTTTTTTTTGTTAGGCTTTGGAGAAAGGAAGTTTTTCAAAGAGAAATGCATTTTCAATTCTGCTGAAGGACGGAATTCTGAAAACGGAAGTGTTGGGAGCCCTGCATTCAAACGCTGTAAGTGCTGTAAAAGAGTGAATGGTTCTGCTGAGTCTCACCTCATGATGACCCCTCAGGGGTGAGACTGCCCAGGAGATGTCATTTCTAAAGACCCACAGTGCTCCTTGCATCCCTGCATCATCTTCCCTGACCAGGCATGCCAGGAGATCTGTCCCTGACCTCTGTTCCAAGGACTACTTCCACAGTGTTTGAAATGGTAGTTTTTCTTTGTGAGTAAAAATGCATTGTTTTCTCTAATGGAAAAAAAAAGAGAGAGAGGAAAAAAATCAACAACGCTTCCTGTTTTCCAGGCAGCCCTATTTTGATAATTTCTACTTTTTCCAGTTCCATATCCTTTTATTAATATCATCAATGGCACTGGTGCTCTGAAAAAGAGCCCATGCTGGTGTAACAGGCAGGGTTTGTGATTCT
This sequence comes from Euphonia xanthogaster, assembly GCA_034509185.1. NCBI lineage: Eukaryota > Metazoa > Chordata > Aves > Passeriformes > Fringillidae > Euphonia > Euphonia xanthogaster. The sequence goes on from JAYDZK010000268.1 coordinate 6,731,821, forward strand.
CTTGCTGACAGGCAAGTCTTCAGTCACTCCAGACTAAAGCTTTTCCTGCCAGACAAGTGCTGGCTGCTGCCCTGAGTCTGTGATGGGTGGGTGATGATAAATAACTTGTGCTGACTGGGATGGAGGCTATCACAGTTGGTTTTCCTTGTTGTTAAGTAAGAACTTGAACCCGAGTCTCTGGGAGAAAACTCCTGTGTATTTACTCTGTTACCAAGATCTCTTTTTCAAAATCTGGTGTCAGTGGCAGGAAGTGCAGACAACACACTGATTTGTGAGCACATTTCTCATCTCAAAGAGATTATGTAGACTCTCTATAGGTAATATACTGCACCTTAGAAGGAACACTAACATGGAAAAGTATTACAGCATTCCAGAAATATATGATCATTGCTGATACATTTTATTTGCCACTTGTGTGCATTATTATGACAGATTCCACCTTAAAGCTGAGGGCATTTGTAGTCTACACAGGCCAAACTCAAAGCCTTCAGTGTTTTGCTTCACACTTTTGTTACTGGATGCAAAAGTCTTAAAGGGGATGCCTGAACATTAAAGAGGATAAGCAAACCATAAATAAAAAGGTGTATTTTGCTAATGAATGAGGACATTTGGGGTGATTTAGTGAGCATTTTTAAGAGGTTTGGGTTTTAAAGTAAAAAAATAAGTAATTTTCAAAAATACAGAAGAGAAGAGGTCTTTTGACCACCTCACCAAGATGCTCTGCATTGGGAAAAGTGGGAAACTTAGGAAAAGTCATCCTCTCTCCATTGACTGTAAAGGAAATATGGAAAGCGGAATCAACATTAGACACGTGGTGTCCTCCTCCCTGCTGGCATCTACAGTTCTTTTTTTCAGTCTGAGAAGTTCCTTTTTCATACTGCTCACTTCACTTACAGTCCAGCTGGCTTTTGAAAATGAAATGTAGATGCCCAAGCTATTCAGATGTCTAAGTTATTATTTGTCCTCTTTACCTTGTCCTAGCTTGTTTTCTTCTGGAGACTCTTTGGAAGGTTAGGGAACTGGTGGGATTAAAACAAGCTATGGAATCAGGGAGATGAAATCTCATTAAGAAATCAGCTGTGGTTTTCTAATCCCTCCCTATGAGTCTTGCTCTGAGCCAGAGCTCAGGCTGAATGAAGCAATGACTAGATCACAGACTCAAATTCAGATCAGGAGTTTGAACCCTTCAGTGATGTTGTGGTTTACTGTCCTAGGAAAAAAAGTGGCTCATGTAACTTTGGATGCTCAGGTGGGAAGTGTGGAGTCAAACCCTCACACAGATGAAGGACCTGAATATGTTCTGGCCACCTGCTGAATGAATAATATCTTCTCTGGGGGTCATCCAGGTCACCTCCAAAATCTTTTATCATACAGAGGCACTCGAGGGAAGAGTAAAAATATGTTCTTTTTATTTTCAGTTTTAAGTTTGTATATGGGTAGGGTGGGGAGATCCTTTCTCATTTCAATAGCAGGAACGGGAAGAAAATGAGATTTAGATCAAGTTGATTGTTGACTTTTTTTTCCCCTTCAGATTTCAGTGCCAAAAAAGCCCAAAACGTATCAAGAAAAGTTACATGTGAAAAGTTAGTAAGGTTCACTTCATTGCAATTATCATCAGTGGAGCCTACTGATGTAGCATTATCTTTATTGAGGTTAGTTTTAACAAAAAAACCCAACCAAAACCAAAAACAGCAATAACAAGAAGCTGTTCTGAGCCTGATTTGAAGGCACATATTAAACTATCCCTCATAATGGGGAAATTATATGGATGGAGAAGTGCTCCAGAGCTCCTGTACTATCTCAGGTCTGCTGGGGAGGCCTTGGAGCAATCTAAGTGTGCTCTCTCAGCCTGTGATAACAAGCAAGCCTCACAGAGGAAAGCTTAAAAAAAATCAGTCTCTGATGAGAAATGCAAAATCTTGTTGGTTTGGGAGTAAGCAGAGGTGGTGAGACTTTGGAGAATGTTCAGGGAAAGAATATCATATTATAATCCAGTTTATATTGTGTTGAAACAGAAAGCATGAGTTGGACTGTTTCCATGATCAGCTCCAAGCACTGTCACAGGTCATCACAGGATGGATCAGTTGATTCCCATTTTCATCCTCTGTTTATATTAAACAACAATTTTTGTCAATCTGTACATATTTTTCAACTACTTTGTGAAATCCTGATAGCAAATCTGTTCTGAGTCTTCCCTCCCCACCACCTGACCCAGCCTACTCTGCTTATTCAGGAAATGATCTCTAAAGCTTGAACACTATTTACATTATCAAGATTTACTTATCTTTTCTTTTTTTCCATTGAAACACTAAGCAGCTCTTACATCAATGTAGGTGTGTTTGAGAATTATGAGAGCCTTCAGTTCTCATACCAAACTACACCCACACAAGTCAATTCCAGTTCCAATGACTAAAGGTCATGTGAATGGCAAAAAGTAACAGGTAAGAACCTAATTTTGCTATTAACAGTAACTGAATTTGCAGTTGTGGTTTATTAGTGAAGGAATTAATGCCACGAGGAGTAAATCCTTTCCCTGCCTTTTGTTGGTGTTTGTTCCCACTATTCCCGCTATTATTTTTAAAGGCAGTTCCAATGGAAAAATAGACTTATGATGTGTGAGAACACAGATTTGCCTTTTAACACACCAGTGAGAGAGAGATGGTGGTGGGCTAGCTCCTTGTCAAGAGGTAGGTAGCACTCACTGCCCAGCTCCTTCTGCAGGCTTTGCTAAAAGCAAACATTTGAGTGCTGGGAATTGTCAGGTTCCCTGAGGCTGATGGCCCCTCTTTGTGCTTTATCCCTTTCCCAGGGAGACATATTCATATTTCTTAGGTATGGCTGAATTCTCACATTAATTTAGTGGTTCTAGTTCTTAGCATGGCCCTTTGTCTTCTTTCAGCCAGATCCTCCCTGGGATAGTGGTCTCTTTGATTTGTTCTTCTCCCATACCATACCTGGTTTTAATTTGTGCTGCCCACCTGAGCCAATTGTTAATCTACAGGCTCTAAAGTCCAAAGGGGGGAAGATTCTGCAGATCGTCACCTCAACTTTACCTTCCGTCAGGGTGCAAAAGGTGGGGGCAACATGAAAATATCCTCCAGGAATTCAGGAGCAAACCCAGTGTTTATGGGGACTCTGTGTTAAGGGACTTGGCTAGTCTTGCAAATTACATTTAGGAAAGTGAGTCTGAAGAATAGAAAGAAAATCCCATGTGTGGCCATACTTCTGTAATAAAACCCTCTTTCCCTGGAATCACCTCTTAACAAGACAGAACCTTTGATTCAGATAATGAAAGACCTGTAAATGCTCAAGAAATTTTCTTCAGTATATCAACACCCTTGCTTTCTTTGGTCTCTCTTTCTTCTGCTTTTAGCTGTACTCGGAAGGGAAAGGTCAGTGGCATTTGAATGGTGTGATTGATAGTGTTTCTGTATTTCCAGCAAAGTGATCTCTGGAACTCCCAGTCAATGGTGCTCCATTTCTCTTTAAATTACATCCACCAGACCTCATTTTTCCTTTCTAGAATAAGGTGGGACGTGATGTGAAGAGGAACATATATAATTATCTGGACAAAATGAAGTTATGCTGTGGCTTATCCTTGTTGTTTATGGCTGCTACACAGCTCAGAGGTCAGGGTTTTTTGTTGTTTTCTTTTTCCTGTCACAAACTCACAGCCGGTCAAGCTGGGTATTTAGGGTAATTGTGAGCAGGTCATCTAAGCAAATGGACAGAGCTTGTTTGACATGTGGTTTTCTCAGTTGCTTCCTGCTCTATTTGTCCATCCTTTTCAATTTGTGCTGTTGAGACATGTGTAAGTATATCAACATATTGAGTATATTTAATGCTGTTACAAAAACTGCCTAAATCCATCTCTGATTCTATTAAATGCAAAAGGTTTTCATGACATCCATAACAGGAAGGCTGAACATTCAGACTGGCAATGTCAGGAAAGTACCTAAGGGACATCAAGATAAAGAGGGGTGGCAGAAAGAAACTGGAAAAGAAGGACAGGGAATGGGAAAGAATTCTTGTACCGTGGTTTGGCTGGAGCAAATTTTACAGTACATTTTGCAGCCAGTGGTGGTTTTAACAAGGGAGCAAACCTAAAGTGCCACTGTAAGTGCAAGGTTACATAAAGCCTTATGAGTTCACAGTGAGATCTGAAGTTAGCCTTACATCTGAGTTTGTACCATGGTTTATTTGTCAGGATCTATGGGATCTCTCTTTGTGTTTAATGGATTTTGCTGTCCTGCAGCAGCAGAAAGATTTCAGGTCCTGTCCTCTTTGCAAAGAGTATTTTCTGTGCACGACTGTGTCTTGTTGTACCTAAACAACATCTTATTTGGAACACTTGGATGCAAAGCTTCCAGCACAGTCCTCAGCCTCCTGCCATGTTTATCTAGACTTCCTTGGTGGTCTGGTCTCTGCTGGAGGCATGGAAACTGATAGCTCCCAAAAGGCTGCCAAATCCACTGCCCTGATCTCTGCTGGTGTGGTGCTACCAGCAATTACAGTTCTGTCCTAGGGCCCCTGTGCTCTAGGGACACGAAGGTGAAGTTGTTGTTATGAAAGAAAATAAAATCAACTGAATTTTTGGTTGGTGCAGACATATAAAGCTGCCTTCAGTTGGCTAATCAGCAGCATTAGTAAATAATAATATGATTACTACTTAAACAAGGCCTGATTATACTTTCCTAGGGAAAAGCAATTCTTTACACTTCAAAATTAAGTGGATTAAGGTCTACGATTTTTCTTTTACAGGACATCAGGATGAAAGATCACCCTTCTGGTCTGGGAGTGTCTTTCATCACTTTACCCTTCATAGACCTGCCTGGTTATGTGGCTCATGCTTTGAGAATATGTGAGGATCAGGAGGTGTGTGGCAAATGGATCTCCAGGAATACCATGGCTGACAACTTTTTGTCAATGTCCTGGCAAAAATTTGAGTGCCAGGATAGCAACTGCAGATGAGGATCTAGCTGATCCACTGTGCTAGGAATTTCCCTTCAATGCTCATCAAATTTCTGGATTTTAACTCCCCTGGAAAAATTGGCTGATGCCTTCCAGCTATACTCCAGAAAGTCCCAAAGTGGGAAGGTCACCTTTCTTGGGACTCTTGTGGTGTCTGAAGGAATGCAGTGATTCAGAAATTCTGTTTGCTTAAATAATTCATAAGACTTCTTACTTTTCCTGTTAGCCTTTAAACAGTGGGAAGAGCCATGGCAAAATAATTAAGATTAAAACGCACGGTTTCCTCTTCAGATGAAAGTAGCATTCACTTTGAAATGCTTGGTGGTGACTTTGATTCATGTCTTAGATGGACCTTTGTCTGCCAGAAGCTGCTACCTTTGCACAGATCCAGAAAAATTGCTGTAATACTCTGTGGGGCCAGGAAGAGAGGGGAGTTCAAATGTGGACCAAAGGAGAGTGATAAATCTAAAATAAAGCCACTGATCCAGGCAGACTTCCACATAAGACAGAAGATTTTATGCTGTTTACTGGTATAATTTTTCAGAGCTCCAGTTAAATGCAAAACAAATCACAGATAGGTTAAAATTTTACTGTGTGGGCTGGACTGTTGTTTTCAATGAGCAGTGGTAAAGCCCCTGCTGTGGTTTCAGCATGGTTAAAAGTCCTATTTTTGCTGTTCTCAGTGATTAGAAAAATAGCACGTTTTATATGCTTTTGAGTTATGTGAATGCTTCTGTTTTAAATCATGAACGAGAGAATTGTTAACAATAGGTTAATTTTTTGTTTGTTGCTCAGATGGGATGTTTCAGCCCCTAAAATTGAATGCTAGTGTAAATCACTGTCTCTGCAGCATCGCCGCGTTTGCTTTCAGATGGATTTATGGAAAGATTTGATTTCCCTTTTCTTTAATCTTATATTGGCTTATAATGGAGCCCACACCAGAGCCTTGTAGTGAACCAGGGAAATATAGCTGTCTTCTAGCTCATGCCTCAGCAGCTGCGAGGTACTGGCACACAGCAGAGGAGCTTTGTGCCTTGGGTTTTTGGATTTCATTCAATCGGCTCCACTTTGCATATTTATTCATAGCAAAGCACCATTAGCTCAGGACTAATAATTGGGATGGCGTGGAGAACACTGTATAAAGAAATGCAGGCCACTTGGCTCTTCAGAGGCCTGACTTGGTGAGGATTTGACTGATTATTTATGTCAGGAGCTCTGTGAAGCTTCTGAATAACTTATTAATGCACGTTGCTGCTTTTCTCATCCTCTCATTTAACATATTTCAGTTCAGTAGAATGTTTCTTGAATTATACTCATGCAGCTTAAAACCCAGCCCACAAGCTAGGTAGGAAGCCAGTTATCTTTAAAAAAAAAAATCTTAAAAAATTAACATTTCTGAATGCTGGTTCGTTTTCATCAATTTCAAAGATTTAAGCTGGCAGTTTTATATCTTCCACATATTTCTTTGTAAATGAAAGTTGAATATTAGCATACATAGGTTTCATTTTACATACACCTCCATTCAAGCTGCTTTGAGTTGGTAGGAGCCTTTTTCTTCAGAGATGAATCACTGCAAGAGCTGGTCCTTCAAAGTTTTTTGTTGAAACAATCTTACCTGTCTTCCTACCAAGCTCTTTGTGCTTTTCAGATGGAGAGCATGCTGCAATGGGAATGTTACAGAGAAAGAAAAAGATTATGGTTCAGGGTTTTCTTGTTAGTGATTCTGGCACCTGGAAAGCATGGGTGTATCAGAAGCTGATTGGATTAAGAGGGTCATGACTCAAATGTCCCAGAAAAGGTCAACATCGTAATACTATGAGTGAATTATCCCTAATTCTGGAGGGACATTAAGATGTGGATTCTTTTTTACCAAGATTTGCATCTGGATATCCAATTGTTAGACCTTTGTTGAACCTCTATCTGAATGGCAGAAAACAACAGCAAAAGAAGCCATCCCAGGAGCCAGCTTTGTTCCAGGAGGCTTCAGGAAGGGGTACAAAGTGTTTTAAAGGTGTAGCTTGTATTCTCTGCCCGCTGAAGTTCAGAATCCTGGGCATTTTATCATATGCTGTGACGGCAGAAACCCATTTAGAGAACAACACTGAAACCACTGCAGGTCGAAAGATGAAAGAAATGTTGTGAGAGCCACTGACTGATTAAGCAGTCTGTCATCAATAATGGATTTTGAGGAAGTGGGACAGTAAATATGTCTGAGAGAAGGAAAAGTTAACTCAGGACTGAACCTGTACTTCAGACTGAGGTACACTCATAAAGCAAAGAATGCTGTGTTGTACTTCTGGTGTTTTAATTTATGTGTGTAGATAGGAAGAAGTTGCTTCTGTTTCCACTTGGAAAATGGACATTAGACTCTTAATGCACTTTCTGAGTTGAAGTCAAATAAGTGAAAAGTGCCAAGCTAGCAAATAGTCCTCTATTACGTCAATTAAGTTGTGGCTATTTATTTTAGAGCTGATTTTGGCTAGGGTATTGTGCTGAATATATTGCATTATGGAACAATTTGACTGTGCTTTAAGTTACTGCTCTGCAGTATGTGGGGAAGCTATTAATGTATAAATATATTAATACATTAGAAGTATAAACCCACATGTGGTTCAGTTGCATCCCAGGAAGGTTCCACACTGGAGTACCCCATGGAACCCCAAATGGGTCTGCAGGCAGTGCAGCCAAAGCCTTCTGTCCCATGCTCAGCTCTCACAGTGAAAGTGAATTTTATGCTTTTGGAAAGCACTTTTGAGTGGTGTGGCTTTACATCAGGTCTGTCAGTGAAATAGGTCACTTCAGCAAAAATAGTTTTGTGTGAGCATAACCCTATTTTTGTCCTTATGGAAAAACTAAACTAAAAAATGGCACCGCTGAATGACCAGTACTATAACAGCAAAGGCTCCCACAGTTTACCTGGTCTCAATCAAATCGTTGGTGATGTTAAAAATCACAGTGGAATGGACCTGTGGGTACCTTTCAGCATTTTTCTGGGTCGAGAGGTAAGTGAAGCAGATTCCCACCCAGCCTCATTTAAAGCATGTGGGATATCAGTATCCATATGGAATGCTTCATGATTAATCATCGTGGAGATTTGTCTCTGTGGAAGATGTTTCATTCAGCCCAGGACTGAAAAACAAAGGATATGTTACTGCCACACTAATGAAAAACACAGACAATCTGCTGTTCATATGTGCCAATTGTTGCTGCAGCCTTTACATAAATGCACTTAAAGATGAGAAAAATAATTGCTGGCAACCATTCTGCAGAAAGCTCACAAGAATATGGGCTCTTTAGGGGGATGCTTTCAAGGGCATAAAAAGCCATTCACAAACTTAATTGTTGTTCCTGAGTTCTTCCTTGTGCTTGCTGTTGGTCAGTCCCTCAGACCACAACACCTCAATCAAAAAAGTGCCAAGCAGAAAACTAAATTGTAGTCAGGGAGGGAAATTTCAAATTTTAGGTAGTTTTGTGTATAAGACAGCACAACCACAAAACCTGACCTGAAATCCAGAGAACCTTCTAAGGATGACCATGACAGGTAGAACTGTACACATATTGGCAATCCAGTCAGCTTCTGAACGTTTTTAAGTAACAAAAAAGTGTAAGTACTGCCACTGCAAAATATTTATATAGAAATGGTCACTTTCTGTGGGCTGAATAACATGCTACTGTGGGTAGATGATACCTTTGAATAGATCTGGTTTTGCTCACCAAGATCCAAAAGGTATTTTGTAATATTATTGATAAATAAGATTGGTAACTGGTAAATATTCAGGCTGTTGCCCATCTGAGGTTCAGATCCTTGCAGTATGAATAGACAGATACTTCTGCAACCACAATCATCATAAGAATTGTACTGTTCCCTTTCTCCTGCAGCTCGAAGAGGTTTCTCCTCACTTGTCCCAAACTGTGTGGGCTGTGGCCCTGGAGTATTGGAGAATTGCCACCGTGTCATTCTGCAAGCCCATACTCCACCCATGTGCAGTGCTGGCCCCTCTGCTGCAAAAGAAACAAACCCCAAAACTACAAAAGGCCCTGGAAAGGGCAGAAAGAATGACCAAATGTCTGAGCAAGGAGTGACTGCACCTCCTGGGATGCTTCAGTTTAGAAAATAAGGGACTAAGGTGGGATCTGAGAGAAGTCTACAAACCTCTAGTGGCGTGAGTGGGTGGATACCTGTTGCCATCTCCTAGGGTGCAAGAAATAAGGGCTGTCAAATGATCTTGGCAGGAATCATGTTCAAAACAAAGAGTAACTTCTAGAAGTGGACTTCCTGCCAACAGATGCTTTGGATGCAAAATGTGCCTGCATGGCTCTAAGGGGAGACAAGGCAAATACCTGGAAGGGGCGGCTCTGTTGGGTGTTCCTAAGAGGCCACATCAAGCTCAGGAAATATTTGAGCATAAAATAATTCCAGGACTGGGAAGGTGCTCAAAGGAAGTGTCATATACATTTGCCCCTGTTCTTAACTTAGACATGAGGTTTGCTTATGGCCATTGTTGAAGACAGGATACTGGGCCAGATGGCCATTCTGCAGCTCCTATATCTGCTATAGATAGGTCTTGCCAAGATATTTTAACACTTGGTATACAAGACATTGATGGTTTGGGGTTTTTTTCTTACTTGGTCAGACTTTCAGGTCCCAGATTCAGTCCAGACATCGTTCAGATCATCTTCCTCATGCTATCTGGAGAATTAATGCTGTGGATTTTAGTATGATTGGAACAAGACTTTTGAAACAGAAATTCAGAGGGCTTCAGTCTGTTTTCCATCCTCTGAGAATTATTATGGAAATGACTGCATCTTCCTTTGTTTCCATCTGTTATTTCTGTGGCACTAAGTTCCCAACTATGCTGTAAAGTGCTGTGGACTTGCTGTATTAGCTACTATCCACACATTACTCTGCTACTCATCCCCAAACATATCTCTTCAACTATCTTTCTCTGAATGTACAAGCCTCAGTTTCCTAGCCAAATTTCATTAAGTTATTTTATCACAAGTGCTAACCACCAGTTTTGGTTGTTGGTTTTTCTGGGATGTTTCAGCCTTCCACAAAAGCCAGACAACACCACCATTGGGACCCTTACTGGCAAACTTTTGATCCACGATATGTGTGATGCAAGAACAGTGCAAGTCTCTCATCTCTGTCTTTGGTAGAATGCAAGGCAAGTACATAAAATACTTCCTTATTATAATGCTTAGTATTAAGTGTTGCTATTAAGTCATCAGCTAATTTCTGATTCTGTGAAAGAAGCATGTTTTGGGCAGAAATTTTCCAGACCTAGGTTTGTTACAAAGTAAATTGTTTGCTGAATAAAAAGCTTTTAAGCAGACAGACAGCTGAAAGGCCTGAAATTCAACAGTTGCAGTTTGCATGGAAATTGTCTTTATTGTGGAGTTGTCTATAGGTTTTTGTTTTTGCCTTCATTTTCAGTTGTCTCCCTTGCTTTGCCACAGCCATCTTGTTTAGTCTTTGCCATTAGAAAACAATCAGAAAACCAGTGTTGCCAAGTACAAATGCATCTCATTTTTAAAGTTCAGCTGGGGTTTTTTTCCTTATGTGATGAATTTTACACAGAGACTGCTGCATGATACCGTTCAAAGACAGCCAACTCTGCCAAATCTGGCAAAAGGAGCATTTTGGCCAGATGTTATTTTTGCTGCCATTGTGAGTTCCTCCATTGCAAGACCTTCTGGGCTAAAACAGCACAATTTCCTGCCTTCATATATAAGGGGCTGACTGACATAAAAGAGAAACCTTGCATTTGTCTAGGTGCACAGCAGAAAGGAGCAGGTGCACGTACAACAATGCAGAGACTGTATAGGAGAGGTGCAGCTTCTCTAGGATTTTCAATATTGTATAAAAAGCCTTCCAAGCAGAGCTGCAAAATAGCTGCAGACTAGATTGTGATAAGGAATAGAAGAGATTTAGCAGATTATCAGAAACCAAAAAGGAGAAGTCAACTCTGTGTGAAAAACTCAGCAGGGCTGAGCAGCCAAAGGAGGGTGGAGATGAGTACAGAGGTGTTAAGACCTGATCAAGAAGTGTCATTGTCAGCTTGAAGGCCAAAGATTTGGCAGGTGAAAATTAGTAATATTTTTAGGCATTCTAATTTCCTATCAAGACATAATGCTGGGGCTTAGTCGAAGAAGCTTAGTTGAAATAACTCCTGTCTTAAGCCATCCTATAAAACAGGCTTCTTGGAAGGGCTTCTGAAGTTGATTAACTTTGTTCTCCCACCTAGTTTGCTTTTCATGAATGTTCTGGTTTCACTCAGGGCTGGAAATGAGACTTGTCAGGAAGGCAATGGGAATTTTGTGGTGCACGAGGAAACACAAGAGCTTGCCACTGGAAACCTTTGTCTGGTGAGATTTTGTTCAAAAAAGCGTGTCCATGCAAATTCAAGTGCTGGGCAGGGCAAGTCCAACTCCTCATTCATTTTGTGCTGATGAAGCTGTACCTGACAGGACAACCTGGGCATGACACAGGGGTTGATTGCAAGCAGGCTGCATTGTCACCAGCTGGCTGGGAGACAAGCAGTGCTTCCAGCCTTTGCATCCCTGGTTTGACAGCAAACTGTGGAGCTTTTAGTCAGAAAGGTGGATGAAAACATTGCAGATCATATTTTTAACTCTGTGCGTGTACATTTTGGGGAATTCCATTCTCTCTTCCTACCTCCTGAAGGCCACAGCAATATTCGTGTTACCAATATTTTTTAAGCTGGCAAGACATGCTTTTTCTTTATTGGCAAACTGGTGAGATTTCTTCCAAAGAAAAAGATATGGGGGGATTATTTTGTTTTTCAGAGCTTCTGCTAATATTATTTTTTCCTTCTCTGTGCATCTTTTGTAATCAGAAACAAAATGACTGTGTTCAAGAGAAAATGTGCTAAGAAGTCAGAGCCTTTTTTTGTAGCAGTTGTAAGTGAAAGTGCAATCCAGCTGTTGGCAAACCGTAAGCTCATTGTTTTGGCAACGCTGTTTCATTTACCTTTTTTTTTCTGTTATACTAACTTGTTTGCTCAGGTATTGGAATTCAGAGTTTTTCCTTCTTTTCAGAAATTCACACCCTTTCTGGCAAGGTTTGAGCTGTTTTTATTGCTTACAATTATACCTACAGGTAAAATAAATACTTTCCCACGGATGCCCTGGAATCCGGTATGGTTATAAGCTGATGTAGCTGGAAGAGCTGAGTTGTACAACGAGTATTTCTACTGCTCTGTCTTTTCCTTCTGACACTTCTTAAAGACACAGGGCTTGAGTCTGTTCTTGCTCTTGAGTTATTGAGGCAGTTCTTTGTAAAGGTGTCAGGGTCTCCTCCACGCAGAGCTGGTGAGGATGGGAACAGATCCAAGTGACTTGGAGATAACATACCTGTGAGGAAAATCTAAGATGCCTTTGCAACAAAAATATTCCTGTGGCCTTCAGAGCACAAATGAACAGAGCTCTACGCTGTGCATACAAAAAAATTTCATTGGAAGGACATTTTGATGTCACAGAGAAAAGCACGGGAAAGTTAGGAAATGCCCTAATTAAAGCTGCCTGTGTAATTCATTATGATTCATTTTTTAAATATCTGATCCCATACTATTTTTTCCGCAGATGCCTCTTACCTCTGTGCACAGGATGTTCAGAGGCCTCTTAATGAGCAGCTATTCAGCAGTTTGTTTCATCTTCATTGTTTCATGTGTGGCCCAAGGCCTTATTTACCGTGTGCTATTAAATCCTGTTTTGAGGGCTAAATCCATAAAAAGGCTTTGGCCTGGTGACCTTGTGTGCTGAAGGATCTGACTTCTCAGCCCCCTGCAGTCTGGTGTTTAGAGGTAGAGTTTATGGCCCAGGTGTGCTGTTGCAGCTGCGGCAGAGTGGGGCCAGCTCTCCAGCCTGGCTCCATGGTGCCATTCTGAGCCACCCCTGGCTCAGGTGACTCCAGGCAGCACATCCCTTTCTGTGGCTGCAACCTGCTGCCACCCAAAATCCAAATAATCGTCTCCCATCCCTGCAGAGTTAAACGGGAGCCTAGGGTTTGTGACTCATGCATCCTGTTTTCAGCAGTGCCACTTACATGGCTGAAAAAGCCCTGGAAAAGTATTTCACCAAAGTTGTGACCCAATTTTCCTCCCCACAGAAAGGGAATAATGGCTTGGGCCAAACTGTCTCACAGAGGTGTTGTCTGGCTCCAGTGTTTACAAGTCCTTTGGAGTCTTAGTTATTGGAAAGTCAATGTATTGCTTCTTCATCCAAAACTGAAGGTCAAAGTTGTGGAAATATCCCCTTGTCTCACTGCCTGAATTAGATTTACAGAAGAACTCTTGGTGAACCATTTTTTAACACAAGAAAAATGGGCTACTTCCAGTGTTCTTCAAACTGGGATCTTCCAAATCACCCCAGAAATCCCACCAACATGTTCTGGAGAAGTCCTGAGTGATTTATGGAGACATAGTGAAGCAGGCAGTTTTCTTCTCAACTCAGGCTGTCAGGATTGTGTCTGTAGCAGAACACAATGAGCCAGGGATGGTTCTTTGGCCTGGAGATCAAAGAGTGTGGCATGACTCAGCCATGGGGCTGAGCTCACCCTCCTCCCCTCCCAAAGAGCCAAAACACCTTGGCCATGCTGCCTGGTGGAAACAATTGACCTTTGCTATCTCTCAGATCATGCTGAAGCAAATCTGAGAGAGGAGAAGCTGGCAAAAGCCAAACCCACGTTTCTGAGCAGGTTAACAATGGTGTGGGCAGCACTGACCAGGCTTGTGCTCTGCTCCAGATCATTTATCAATGCAGACAGGGCCTGTGCAGGGTGTTTAGCTTTCCCTGAGAACTCATCACAGGGGGGAATCTTTAGGATCTGGTGTGTTTTATTGTTCTACCTCTGGGTGGTTTAGGAGGGTCTGGGTTATGTACATCCTGTGATGTAATGGCAGCTAACCCAGTAGTCTTTGGTGGAGTTGTGGGAACATTCCATTTCTGATGTTTTGTCCAGGAGAAATTTTGCAACATTGGATTTCTATAGGTAAATAATTCTCTTTCTGGAATACTGCTAGGCTTTATATTTCAGAGAGGGAGGGAGGGTCAGGAAGTAGCTACTTGAACCTGAATCTCTTACAGTTTAGGATAACACCCAGCCTTGGAATCACTTGCTGTATGGTTATTTTCCTTGCTTTTTGGTGTTGGGAGGTAGATGTGACAGAGGGGGTAATTTTCTCTTTCTGGGAAAAAATGCATCAAGAGATTACTGGAGTTTTTCCTTAATGGGGTTTTGATGATGTTTTCAAGGGCAGAGGAACAATTTGCTGCTTATTTCTACCCCAAGGCCCTGCCAGTGAGACCTCATGTTCATTTCCAGCCAAAATCTGCATTGATTTTCTTTCATTTACATTTATCCTGAATTCAGAAGCTTGTAAATGATACCTCAATTGTTCCTTCTGTGTTAACATAGTGGAAATTTTCATCACATTGACTGGGAATATCCTTCCAAGCCCATGCACTCACATAGCGCGTCTAATGGACCACAGTTAATATGTGTAATAAGAACAGAGCCACGAGAAGCAGGCTGCCTTGTCCAAAAGGAGCATACATTTCTGGAAACAAAACTTTCTTTCACCACTGAGGGCCTGATTGCTCTTTAATTCAATCCTTGGTAGACCAACACATGGGAAACAAGCTATGGAGTGGGAAACAACGTGTGTAACTCTGCAAATGCAGCTAGGCAATCTTGCATATGGCATAATTGATCTCTATAGGAGGGGAGATTTTTAATTTTTTTTTTTTTTTTTAAATCCAGCAAAGGAAAAAACTACCCAAAAATCTACCCTAAACAAATCTCCCAGAAATGAGGCTCAGACCTACATTCAGCTTGTGTCATTTCTCTCTGAAATCCCTGGTGCTTTGCCTCTGACACCTTCCTTGAGCCTCATCAGGAGCTGGATTTCAGCGTTGCTGGTCCTTCTCTTACCTCTGTTGTGCAACTGCTTGGTGAATCTGATTTTGGGACCTACTTAGATGCTTGGTGCTAAGATACTTTCCTGATCTCTGTCCAAACCCCTCTGGAGCTCTTTGATTCCTGTAAATGCGATAATTCAGCCTGGCTGGATCCTTGTTGAAGGCTATGACACAACTTGGGTTAACTTCAGAATCAGCCCTGCTGGCAAAACAGACTTTCTTGTGAGATTTATGGAGCTTCCTGCTTCTCGCTGGGCTGTGAGTGGAACAAGAATAGCCTTTCTCAGAGTGTCTTGGCACTGCTCCTTCTAGAGAGAACCCAGAGCAGGATACAATGAGAAATACCAAACTTCCATAGGCTAAAAAAAAAACCCAAAGCCTTTGCTTTTTATTGGATTTGGTGGACTTTTCTTGTGTTAATATTATTTTTAGGAAAGTGTGTAAAGTGAATGCATGAAGTCATAACTCTGTGGATTAAATATAATTCAAGTTGACTTGAAACGTTGATGTTTTGGCACTTTAAACTCTTATTCTCAGCAATTATTTTGCTTTTTTTACTGTTTCATTTGCACTGTCACTGTCACTCTTCTTACTATTGAGTTGAAACCCCTAAAACAGGCAGTCTCTGTGCATCTCTCTGAGACAGATGAACGGCAATGAACATTGAAGTGACCTGCTCAAGACTGCAAAAGGAGCAGAAAAAGGAGCAGAAAATCAAGGGTTTCCAAAATCTTCTTTCAAGTTGAAAAACCAAGATGAAAAATATATTTAAAAGAAGAGGTTTCTTTATTATTATTAATATCATTATCATTATTATCATTAATCTTCATGCAAAGTACCTGCATGACTTTTCTCACATGCAACATAACTTTCATGGTTTTGAATACGGGCAACAAAGATTTTTACACCCGAGGTGAAAGCTGGGATGATGTGCATCATAAATAGTTGCAAAATAATAAGACATTAAAAATATGCTTATTGTAGCTAATCTGAATTTGTTTAAAAATTGAGTGTGCCACCCTCATATGCACATCATCAAAAAAGCCCAGTAACTAAACAGGTTAATCAAAATCACCTAAGTCCCAAAGTCCTCAAGTTTAAAACCTGCTGACACTAAAAATACCCTCTTCATTTCTTCACCTGCTAGAGCAGACCATGTAAACAGACTTTGTCTAATAATAGCTGCAGATGTTGAAAACCGCTGTTTATATTTACAGTCATGAGCCCTGAATTTCTGTTCACAAGCCACATGCTTTCTTTCCTGATGCTTTGCTAAATATATAGATTTTTAATAAAATCTTTCTAAAGATTCTGTGACTCATGCAGAGCTCCAGCTCATTTTAATATAACCCAAGCTCTATCCCTCCTCACTCTGTAAGATCTTTATAGCTGCAGGTCCATGATTAATGAACTTTAATTCATTTAGTTCTCCTTCTTTTTTTCCTTTTGCTTCATGCATGTGTGTGTTTTTTCTTGCCAGCAAGAGAAACGGTAGTAAATGACTTTTTGTCTGATTGACAAGAATTCTTTTCTCTTCCTTCTCTTCTCACCTTTATATGTAATTCTTTAATAGGTCAGTCTTCAAATGCAAATTTGTTAGTTACCTTTATTTTATTTTATAACTTTGCCCACCTTGGAAAGCCCTAAAGCTCTCCCTTAACCCATTCTTTTGCCCTCCTCTAAAATTAGTAGAGAAACTGACAGGTGAAATGCGGGAAAAAGAAATCCTAAATCCCAAATGAGATTAAATATTCAATAGAAATTGAATGCAAGAACAAGCACTTGTTTTTAATGTATTTTTGCTTCAAAAATACCCAGGCAGATAAATATTTGTCTGGAGGACCACTGCAGGCCAGCCCCTGGGTGGCTGGGGACACCTTGCCTTGAGCCTGGTGTGTCACAGTGTACCCAAGCCATGCAGTCATGGCAGCAGTCCTTGATGTGCCGTTCCTGCATGAATCACCTGTTTCCTGTAGCTCTCCCTTCAGCTTAAATACTTCAAGTACTTCTTTACCCACCCTGGTTGTGCTCAAGGTGATCCCAAAAGGAACAAATTTGCTCCAAATTACAGGCCTGATACTCACTTAATGTTATGTTTGTGAGTGGGCAGCAAATGGATGCACTTCAGAGAAACTGATATAAGTGGACTGCTTTGTGATTGTTATTAAGAAAGAAACAAAATGCTTGTTTTATTAGCTTTAAAATCTAATGCAATAGAATTGTGGTAAGGAGGTAGCAATTAGGAGACGCTCTGGTTGCATGCACATAAAATCCATGTTTCTCTCTCGAAGCAATAGGAGTGGAATCAAAGGCTGTTACAGCTATTTGGATGTAACAATAACATTCAGCAGTGCTTTGTATCTGCTAATGGATTTCTTCTTCAGCATGCCTCAGAGGAAATTATTTTCCTTCCTGAGAAGAGACTAGAAAGGCTGGGAAAATCTGTTTGTCTTTTCTGTTACTGAGATATAAATCAGCCAGATCAGCCTTCAAGTCAGCGGAGTTTAAGGCAGGTTTAAATTGCTGCTCATGAGATATGAGGTTTCACAGACAGTTATACAGCTGCTCTGGAGGGCCTTCATCCTCTCTGGGTGCAGAACAGGCTGAGGAGTCTCCACAGCAGCTGTGTGGCAGCCAGAGAAGCCCTGAGCAAGGCTCCTGGTCCAAAGCACGGCTTTCCAAGCTGTGATGTGCATACCACTGGTGGGACACAAACCGCTTCCAGATGGCAGATGAAGGCAGCTCCTCCACTCCTGTGTGAAGCTGCTTGTAAATCTACGGGGTGAGTGTTTCCACACAGATACTGGAAGTGATTCCGTGCCTTTGTGCAGACTCAATTCCTGCCTGCAGCCACTGACTGGCAGTGTGGAGGTGCCCACCTGAGCTGTGAGGAGCTGTCTGCTGAGAGGGTCGGTGAGAAGGGACTACTTTCTGGACATCCCTTTGCAGATTTTTCAGTAGTGTTGCACAGACTATTTATTTTCCCCCATTGTTTTAATTGTATCAGTTTTCTGATCTTGCCCTGATTTGGTGATGATTGATTATTGCAGTGGTGCTATTCTTTCAGCAGAGAAAGAGGCCACATGGTTCTAACCTTTGGGAACCATGCAGACACTCAGATATTTCAAAGACAATATTTTTCAACAAGATCTGACACGGAAGTGATCTATTACGGAAATGCATTTGTTTCTGTAGAGATGCAGCAGCCTTGCTTGGCACATGATGCTCAATGTATGCATGAGGAAATAGAGGATGTAATCAGGTGAATATTATTTAGCTCTCAATGAGGGTTTCTTTACAAAAAATATCTCTGGACCTCTGGTGATCATCAGGATCTTTGTTTTACATCTTGTTGGTACATTGCACCTGGATGACACAGATCTCCCACACCACTGGCTTTTGGCCAAGTCTATGGAAAATTACTGCTCCTAAGTATAGTAAAGAGAATAACAATAATCCTGTATTTTTCATTATGGAAGAGAGTTTGTAGTTAACAGTTTCTATTAGTTCAACTCTGCCTTTCCATTAGGGCACTAAATGACTTCTTTACATTTCTGATTTCTTTCTTCTGCATTCATTTTAGCTTCTCTTATGGACAAAACCTCTGTGTGTGTTTTTTCAACAACCTTGTCTGCAGCAGAAGGAATGGTTTATAGGTGATCCTTTGAAATGCCCACATGGGTGAATGCAGGGACAATGCCAATGCTTGCATGTATTGCAGCAGAGAAACTTGACCTTCTTTTAAAATGCAAACAGCTGTAGATTCCCGAGCTGTCAGGGGATCCTTGGAATATGGAAAAACAGACATATTTTTTTCCATGCTGTTGTGAACCTTGTGAGAATCATAGTTGTGCATCTTTGCAATAGTCCATTAGATTTTAGAGTTTATCATTTCATATAATAGCACATTTCTTCCCAGAAGACTTCTACCCACATATAACAACTTCCATACACTGAGGCTACAAAAATTTCATGTTCTACCCCAACCTACACATTGATAGGTCTGAAGGGTGTCTGAAGCACAGCTAATAAAAGCAGCAGTTGCACAGCCATGTGGCTTTTGGCCCCGATGAGAAGGTGACCCATTTTCCCAGCCAGTGGTGTTTTTGTGTAAATGCACACAGATGAGCTATTTGTGCTTTATGAAATAGCACGTTTGACCAGAGCACATCTTGGTTTTATTGTTGTGTGGAGCTCCAAGTCAGCAGGTACACCAGAGAGGAGGAAAATATGCAGCTGCAAATCTGGCTGTAGCTGTAGGAATAAGGTTGGACTATTTCCCACCCAGGGACAACCAGAGCAGATGTCTGTGGCCTCTTGCCTTCCTCTCTCTCCCTGTAGAGACAACTCAGTATTTTGTTTCCTTCTTCAGGCAATCACCACTTGGTTCTGGCTTATGAATGATGCTTTGCAGGGATGAATGCCTGATGCTGCACCCAGCTGGGTGAATGTGAATCAGGAGCAGCTCAGGAGGACTATTCTGGTTGAAGGGGGCCCCTAGAGAGGTCACTGGATTAGGAGAGACTGGGAGTCCTCCAAGGTGCCTGGCAAGGATCGAACACCTCCCTCTGACTCACCTCATTTACCTCGGTCACCAGTGTGATTTTTTAGTGACCGGCATCGTTTGCTGATCTGTGGAAACCTGCAGCACAGTCCTGCTTTGAAATGCTGCCTGCATTAGTGACATCATCCTTGCAGGAGGGAATGTTCACTCCAGTGCAACATCTGGGCAGCTGTTGGTGCCTGAGCTGACCACACAGAGAATTTCACTGTTTCACATGGTACATTGTTAACAGAGCTCCTGCTGGGGCACTGTGGCCTGTAGAAACAATCTTCCTACCCTGTAGCTCCCAAGGTTATCTTGCTATTTATCTGGAATAATTGATAAATCAATTATGCATCAACATAACTCGCAAGCAAGCTCTAATTTCTGGAAGTAGTCTGGGGCAAAGGCTTGAGTTTTTGGAGAAGTGCCGCTGTGTATAATTGCTACACCCAATTTGCTGCTCTTCTGACTCTCAAGCACGCATACCTGGAGTCTGTGGAGAGGTTTGATTTTGCATTAGTTTATTTTTGGAGAGATTGCCCAGTCAGCAGTCAGAGGTCAGGATGGGAAGCCAGGAGTCCCAGGCTTGTCCCTGCTCTGCAACCTCAGAGTTTTGTCTCACGCCTCTTCCTTTCAGTATTGCTGTTGTTGATTTGGGGAGTACTAGTCTTTACATTCAGAGTTCATGTCAGTGTTCAGCAGTTAATGCTGTTTGAGTGTTTGGAAAATATGAAATCCCATATTCTGAGAGGCACGGATTATAAAGCCAAGAGGGATGGTTGCTCATCAAGACTGTGACCTGTTTATTGGAGGCGGGCCCAAATCTAGATACTGGATCAAACATACCTGAACCCTGGGGAAGCTCAGTTCTGAATTCAGATCTGGCTGTGAGCTCATTCCTATCTCTGTAAACACCAGAGACAGGAACACATACAAATGATTTTGGGGAAAATCATAAATACATACATATATATATATATATATATATGATAATATATATATGATAATAGATCGGAAGAGCGTC
>JAYDZK010000268.1:6761821-6773584 GCA_034509185.1 Euphonia xanthogaster
TTTTCTTTTCTTTTCTTTTCTTTTCTTTTCTTTTCTTTTCTTTTCTTTTCTTTTCTTTTCTTTTCTTTTCTTTTCTGAGTTTTGTTTTCTGTTCTATTTTAAAAACAAAGCAAAGTGCATGTGAGTCACATACGCTGCCACCTTCAGCTTTACTGAAGCTCTCTGCAGCAGAGGAAAGGCAATAGTATTCCAAATGAGCAAATTGTATTTTGGTTTTTTTTAGAAATACCCGAGTTCTTTGGATCTTCCTGAACCAGACTCTAGGGATTGGTGTGTTTCATAACCAATATCAAAATAGTTTTAGTATCAGTCACTTGGATGTGGCACTCTACTCCAGCTTTGTCTCCTGTGGTGTCATCTTGGGAAATATTAACTGAACTGACTTTGTAATTTTTCCATGGCTGCTCTCTGCAGGATGTGCCCTGTGCCAGATGGTTGACTTGAATGAATTCTCTCTACATAGTTAAAAATCACTTTCTTTTATTATTCATGACTTGTTTCTTCCATCTCTCATGTTTCTCAGTTTTCTCTCTGCTTCATAGATGGGTAGTAATGCCAGATTGAGATCAGGCTGTTATTTCATCTTATATTGGGAAGCCATGTTGGGGCAAAAAAGGATATCAGAATGATATAGGGCATTTTCTCAGATTCCTGCTATGTTAACTCCCAGTGCCTGTCTTGTCAGAAAATGTAGAGAGCTGGTTTTCATAAAGTAGCCATACTGTCACTTTGAGGCTGTCTGCAAGTTTTTTTGTCTGCAAGAAGCGAATAGGAAATTGAAAATAAACTGCATGGGAATTTAAAGTATCTGTAATATTTTCAGTTAAACTGTTGAGCTGTGTAGAAGTACTCCCAGCATATATGAAAATCATAATGAGTCAGTGTCCTTCAAGATGCAGCACCTACATTGATTAGAAAGATCACAAGCCTGGCCTGATGAAAAGGTTATGCACTCAGTTGCACATGCAGTACAACTAGGTATTAAAAATCAGACTCTCAGTATTTGTTAAAAGCAGATCTAACTCCATTGATGTCAAATGCACTGATTTTCTTTGGACAAGGATCTATTGCTTTAAGTTTATATTCAATATAAACATCATATGCAATAATAAATCTTAGGAGCACATGCTCAGATTATTTGATTTATAATTTCATCTAGTGTAAAGCTATTCCATTTCATTCCATTTCATTCCATTCTTGTGTTTCTTGTTCCTCTGTAACAACCTTGTAAATGTGACAGGGAGGCTCAGATCTTTGCCCAGCAAACAATATATATTATTTGCTACATGAAAGTGGTGCACAACTCTCTTAAATGTTCCCTAGCAGACTCCTATTGCATTCCACAATGTGCCTGCACTTGAACCACCTCCATTCATATCAGAGTCTTTTTATCCCAGCACACATTGAGCAAGCTGCTCTGAAGCTTAATTCTCCTGACCCTTCAGTGCAGTCGGATATTGTCACCTAATCCCCTTTTTTTCCTTCTGTCCCATGTGTGGTTTTGACTTCTTTCTCTTTTCAATTCCTTTTTCCTCTTCCCTTTTTCTTTCTTTCTTATTCTATAAGCCTCTCTCCAGGCTGCACATTCCAGAATTCATCCTTGCATTAGGGCTGCAATACAATGCTCTCCCAGTGTTAAAGGATTAGACATTAAGGAGACTGTGGCAACTCCAGCCTTACTCGGTGCACAGGCGGAACATAAGGGGATGGAGGAGCTCCTGCTAAAGAGGAAGGAGGCTGAGAAACAAGGGGGGGAAATGGCATCTTAGCAAAACCAGAGTGGTGACAAAGAGGTTTGTGTGGTTAAAAGTAGCACTTTCTGCCCGGTTTAACACTCTGGGTTGTTTCTGGAAGACAGCAAACCAGTTAGAAAGCAAAGTGCTGCACATGACACAGGCACTGGTACATTAAATGCAGTTTTTATTTTAGCAGCCATCTCTGAGAAATGGCCAGTTTGAAGTTTGTCACGTGGTGGCATGTCATTCCAATGCATGAGGTGACACTGCTGTCTGAAGTGCCAAGGTTAATCAATAGTGCATGGATTTTATTTTTTTTTTCACATAGATAATTGTGCCTCTGATTCACAGATTTCTGAAGTTCATTCTCCTCCCAGAGCAGGAGTCTGGGGTCATAACTTCCAAGGATTTCCTGCAGATTGGTTTTAATTTGTTTTCATTTTTCTGAAGAGAATGGCCTTTGTTAAATGTCTCTTCTACTTTCCTTATTGGATTGGAACCAAATAATTGAATCAGAAAAAAAGTGCAATACTTTTCAGTGTACACAGGTTCATAACGGTGTAGAAACCCTATTTTGATAAAATTAAAGTTAATTTCTTTCTTCGTCACCTCTTCACCCAAAAGTAATTCTGTAAAAGCAAATGTAAGGATATAACCATGCTTCATTTAAATCAATCAATGATCTCCAGAAGCTGTTAAAGGATTAAATTATTGAGAAGAGGGTCGTCCCTGAAGCACGCAGACCTATTAGCAGAGCAGTAATAGTCCATTGGAATCTGTAGCACGACTCACAAAACCCCACAGAGGGGTTCTTGTTTTCCACCGAGGTTGTTTTGGTATTGGTTGATGGGTGGGAAAAGGAGTGTGAAGAAGCGAAGTTTTGTATTTTGCATGGGGGAGCTGGTGGTCATCCTCATCTATTACGGAAGTGAGGCCTGCAGCCGTGGGCCAGCTGCCGAAAAAGTTTTGTCACCCAGACTCATGAGTCTCACCCTTGTGGCTGACAGTTTCATTGTTCCCGAGGAACGTAAGTGTCATGGGAGGTCATGGTTGCATTATTATTATTCAGCTACATTTGAATAAATGTACTTGGCTCTGTAAAGAATGCTACAGGCCTACTTACCCTGCTGTACCCCACGGGCATGTGGTGAGGCTTAAAGATTGTAAAGTGCTTTGAGTTCCTTGGAGGAAAAAAAAAAAAAAGGCACTACATGAATGCAACAGATTCCCATTTGTTCATACAGCATCTGGTCCCACATCAGTGATGTTATGATATACGGGATCAGACCCGGAGTGCTGTACATGTGTTGGATTATTCACAAACATAAATGGAGATATGGCCCCAACCCCAAGGTCTCTGCAGTGTAAAGAGCTGACCTGGCAGCCTACCAAACACACCTTCTGCAAGGCACTGAGTGGGCTTTTTAGCACCAAGCAATTAGGGGTGAGGATTGAGCCTTGGAGCAGACAGGGAAAAAGGGCATAGGCTGAGCATTGGGAAGAAGAGCAAAATCCATGCCATAGGAAGAAATTCAAATCTTGAAATTAAGGGTTGTTTGGGGTGCAGCAGTGATGTTTCATGCTTTACATTTTCTTTTACACTGTAGTTTCATGCTTTACATTTTCTTGTGGAAATATCTTGTGAGATTTTGATGAGAACAGAAGGAACTGGAGCAGTAGCAGTGAGACAGCATCATTTTAATAATGAGCAAATACTTGATTAAGTTAATAATTTTGTTGGCTAGATTCTCACCCTGTATTGCCTGGCCCATATCAAGGAAGTTTTGTGGTTTCTAGTGTTTTCTTCAAGCTGCAGATTTATTTTTTTTTTTTTTCAGAAGGGAAAAATGCTTTGGAACAAGACGCATTCTTGCCAGTTGCACACGGATATTCTTCTGTCAGCAGGAAGCAGTTTGCTGCCTACCTGCTTTAAGGCCAGGCTATACTGGCCTGGATGATACTCTTCATCGTCCAAACTCTGCAGTGTTTTTCAGTCTTTCATCTCCAAAGCACCCCAGGAACTGGAAAATCGAAAAGAGGTAAAATCTGGAATTGGTACTAAGATAGCATGTGCAATTGCTCCACACAACGAGAGTCAAGGCTTCTGTTTTTGCATGTAAAGCTCGTGTTCTTCATGGTTAATAAGAGAAATTCTATGCTGATAGCGTTCACAAAAGCTGCAAGAGCACAGACACTGTGTAACAGCCCAAAGGAAAATGCTAAGTGTGACACTGTAATTTTCTCCACCTGTTGCCCAAACTGTCAAAAGGAAACACATCTCTTATTTCACTCTGAATAAGATGTAGTATGTTTGTGGCTTGGGAAATGATAGCTTGATTCTCTGTCAGTTGAAACAGCTGGCTGGCCCTGAACCAGAGCTGTGGCTGAGACATCCATGTACCTGCCTTGGCCTTCAGGCTCAGGCAGAGAAGGCTTTGCTCTCTGCAGTTGGATATTTAGCAGTCTAACAGGGCAGGACATTAGTTTGAACCCACTGTAACTTTGAAATGGCAAATGTGAAGAAAGGATGCAGCTGATGAGAATTCAGAGATAAAGAATAGGGGAATGAACAAGTTGATGTTTTTTAAGAAACAGTTACATGTTTATTCAGAAATTCCTCACAGGTGCTGTTCCAAACTATTATTGAGGAATAAACCTAGTCTATGCAAATTACTTTTTTTTTTTTGTGCAAAAATCCGCTGACCGGAGTCATCTCCCGTTTCTTCTCACTGCTGGGAGCCCTCTATCAACCTCATAAAATTCTTTCACATCCTCCCATTTGCCTTCCCTACCCAACTCTTTCATCTCTTCATTCTTCTTTACCTACTTTCTATCACAGATCTGCTCCTGTGAAAATAATCCCAGCTCTGCAGACATTGGTGACATTGGGTTAAGCTGCTGGGGCAGTTTGTCTCAGGAAAAAACAACCTGCTGATGGTGGTGGGAAGCATGTCCAGGGCAAAATCCTGCCTGGCAGAGGCTGCTGGTGGTGGAGAAAGTGGATTCCCATTTTCTAAGGCTAAAATGAAGCCCTCCTAGGGACCAGTCATGCTACCTGGTGGAATTTGACAAAGTTGCTTGTTTTGTACATTTGGAAAACCAAAATTGTATGGCCTTGTGAAAACAAAAGTGGAAGGTGAATGACTGGGCAAGAAAGGCTAGATTCTGATTTAGTTTAACTCTTCTGCATACAGGTTTCGAATTTTCCCAGTTTTCCCAAGCTGTTAAAATTTTAGGGAAAAAAAAAATTTAAGCTAGAAGAAGAAGAAAGTGTCTGAAGCCTTAGCGTAGGACCTAACCATTCTTGAAAGAACTATTCCTATGTGAAAAAGAAAATCAACAAGCACTTAGGCCCCATTCCCATAAAGACTTTTTTTTGTGCTATCTTCCCAAAACAAGAAAAAAAGAGGAAAAGAAGAACAACTAGGTGCAGAACTACTCCCAGATGATAATAAACTGACTCAAAAAAGTTGAGAACAAGCTGGATCAACCCTCTAACAGATGTGAGTCTTTACTGTTTTGCTCTTAAGAGACACTGATAAATCATTTGGCGTTATTAAAGATACCAACCACAAAAAGGATCTGTAAAAATACATGTTTCCAACTTTTCATCATCTGGGATTCTGTAGTTGTTAGTGGTCCGTGAGTCACTGCTGATATTTAAATGCTATATATTCATTTGGATAGGTGCATAGCAGCAACCTCCAAGAATGAAATAATTGCCACCCATGTGAAAAAAAAAGGTGGTTTCCTGTGCTAGCATATGTAATCAAAACATCTTTTTTCCTTGAAGCAGATCTTGTAGGCTGTAATCATAGATACAAAGCACAGTAGAAGTATCAGATCTGCCTCACCACTGCATTAGCCTGACTTTATTCAAGTGCAACTCAAGTGAAAAAAGCTGCAGTTACACCAGCATAGAATGGAATATTTTGCCCACCGAGACAGCTCTGCATTGCCTCGTGCCCTGCTTAGTCATTTGCAGCACACCAGGGAGTTGCACAGAGCTCCGTGTCTGGTTTGGATTGTGGGATTTGGGTAGATGTTTGTGGTGCTTTAAAAGGCTCCTCAGTGTGGTTGGCAGCCGAGAACTCATCCCACCATCTCTGTCGGATGCTGGAGCTGCTGGAGGGTAATCTGTTGTCTAACAGTGGTATTTACTAATGGAGATGGACTAGGATTTCTCAGAGAAGTCCAGGTGCTTTCCAGCATGTCCCTTCTGGTCAGCATCTGGAATTCAGCATTGAGACAGGTCTAAAGGCAGCTGCGGAAATAAACATGAACAAGGCATTAGAAAACATGATGATATAGTTTCTTGTTTTGTGACTTTTGGAAGCAGAAGTTAGCAGGCAAGAGACATAATTTTATATAATAATTCCAGTTCAAGTTCTGATGAGTAACATTTTACTTGCTTTTGGCAAGCAGAAGAGGAGTAGGTTCCCACAAAACTTTGTGTCTCCCAGTTTCTTTGCATGTGGGTGCCATCTGTATTTGCTCCCAAGTAAATGGGCAGAATGGCATTTCAGTGGCTTCCTGCAAATGTCTAGAGTTCCCAAGAAAATCCTTGAACCTCAAAAAAAAAAAAAAAAAAAAAAAGGAAAAAAAAAGGAAAAAAGAATGGACAGCTGAAAAACAAATTAGATGTCTAGAAAGCCAGAAGTTGATTCAACATTTCCTATTTATGCACACAAAAATGACAGCTTAATACATTTTTTCCCTAAAGAGGCAAGGGTTTAGTATGTAGTATCCCCCTAACCACTCAGCACTCTCCAAGCATAAACTCAGCAAAGCTTATATAAACTAACTACAGAACCTCACAGCTGCTGCAAAATTTTGTGGGACAAACTCCTTTGGTTTAAGTGGGACCAAAAACATGAAGGTCAAAACAGGGGCTCAGTCTGACCCTTCCTTTTTCCGGATAATGTATGGAGCCTTTCTCTTTGCCTGATGCACTCGGAGTCTTCAGAATGAAAGTGCACCACATCCCTACCAAGTTAAGTAGTTTATAAACAGAGAAACACACCATTTTATCACTGAAGTGAAAATGTGCAGGGGAATAACTGTTTTGAGTTACTCCTAAACTGTGAGATTCCTGACTGATTCTTTTAGTCTGAGCTGGAGTTGTCAGCAGGTTGTCTTATTGTTCATTTTGCTATTTAACTTGAGAGACTCCATCTAAAATGCAGTGCCTGTGTGTGTGCCTAAGCTAGACAAATAAATATCAATCATCTCCCAGATGGTGATAATATGCCCCATGGGAATGGAACATAGACTTGCTCTGACACTTCTGCCTGTGTCCTTTGCATTTCTGAGCTCTCCAAAATCCAGCATCCTTTGTTCATCTCAAGTTGTGCACTCAGGTACACCTTTGCTGGTGCATTCCCTGAATATAGTCCCTTGTTTGTATCTGGGTGTCTTCCTCCTCAGAGCCAGGTCTTTCAGATTTTGCAGCTTGCAGCTTTATTTGATTCTATTTTTAGGCAGATTTTATGCATCTAATTTTGAGTCTGTGATGCAGGACTTTGAATTAGGCATCCCTGCTCCTTGTAAAACGAGTGAGGAAAGTGAGCTGCCTCAGCCTGGGCCTCATGGTGGTGAGATCCCTGAGCGGAGAGACTCCTTTGCTGGTCAGCAGGAAATGACTTCAACTCTGCAGCTCCTTCTCCTGCATTTAAGTGCTTGACTGGGAGCTGCAGCGAGGTATTTCCCTGAAACCTTTCCGGGAATAAGGTACTTATGTCATTTTCTTGGAAACTACCACGGAGATCATTCCTTTCTTTTAAAGTATAGCCAAGAAGGTGCTGCCAAACCCTTTCAGGCCATGTTCACAAGCCGAGAATTTGAACAGGCCATTCCCTGCTCTCTTTGCTGGATTTCAGGCCCATATGGCCGAAGTGCCCTGAGGATCCCCTAACCACTAAGCCACACTTGGAGCAGTTTTTAGCCCTTCTGTTGAAGCCATTCTGCTCCGCAGAAAAGCCTGATGAATTTTCTGGACTAGATAAGCCAAGAGAAGCCATGTCAATGGTGAAAGTGAGTGCTGCATTGACAGTGGTCACCACCAACACAGGTTCCTGCTCCTGCGCTTCTGCACTGGTTCCCACAGCTCCTAATGAATAGTTGTTGGATGGGAATTCACTGAATTATAGGCCACTTTTCTCTTAGGCAGTGTCCTAATCCCGGACAGGAGACTGTCTCCATATTTTGGCCTCATGAAATAGTCTCAATAGAAGGCTCTAGAGTTTTGACACACAAAACTTGGTAGGTGGCCCCCAAGAAAAAGAAAGGCCATGAAAGATCCCATCTTTTACCTTTACCTCATCTTTTACCTTTTACCTCATCCTTACCATCTTTTACCTTTGCTTTTGTGAAATTCTGCATTTGTGCTCAATAAGTTGGAGCACTGAGGTCACTTTGTAACATGTAAGAGGTAATTCTTCCAGTTGTTCTTCCCTTTCTAATGAAACTCCAATGTGTCTATAAAAGGATTATTTACCATTATAGTTCATAAATATGAAGCTAAGATCAAATACAAAATGTGTGAGACAAGTGAACATGGAGAAGTTGTGAAATGTTTTCCTTCATTGTTGTTTTTTGAGAATACAAGGCTGGGAGCAATATGTGCCTCAGTTGATTATTGTTTGTATGTGACAATTGACTGCATAGGCAGGAGCTCACCTGGAAAATTCACTGGGGCATCCATTGCATGGATTTTTCTCTAACTTGAAGATTAATGTCTAAGATGTCTTTTGCCATAAGGAGGAAGTTAGCAATTCTTTATCTCTGTTTTCAATAAAACCAGGCTTTTGGATTATACAAAAGGGAATATGTTTTCCACACTTTTTATGAGAGATTATGGAATGTATTTCCCATTATCTAGATCATTCAGCCATCCTGTATTTATGCAGGGAGATGAAAAAAAAAGATTAATCGATCAATGTAAAGATACTCAGTCAACAAACCTTGAGTTTTATATCTGTGTTAGTAGCTCTGCTACCAGCTACCAGATTTCTTTTTCTACTGTATTTTTTCATGTAGAGGAAACAAAATTGTGTGCCAGCTAATGATTATTTGAAGAGAAAATGAAGGCTAGCTGGTTATTAATATAAAACAAGCAGCACTGCCTTTTAATTTTCATTGATGGGTCCGTCTTTCAATGCATATAAATGACACAGCTCAAAAGTGAAGCTGTCCTAATTTCTATCAGCTGAGGACCTGGCTTATCACACATTATCAAGTAACATATGACTTGCATTATAATTATAACTTTAAAAGAACAAAACCTTTTCTTTTTTTTTTCAGTTTGCCACATAACTTGAATGCAAAATATGAACAGAGCACTTGCAAAGAAAAAAGAAGGGGTGTCCAGGAACTGCACTCAAAAAGGGACTGCAGGTGATGAAAGTTGAAGTAGAAAATAAATTTCCTTCAAAGTTTCTGCTCAAACACCTCCTGGAATAAGGAAAATGGTATCTCTCTAACTTAGAAAATATTAGAAACCACTAAAATGTTGTTGTTGTTGTTATTATCATCATCATCATCATCATCATTATTTGGGAACATTGATGGTTTTTAGTTGCTTTGGCTTTGTATTACTTTTGCTCTAGTAGGTGAAAGGCAGATCCCTTAGGATAGACTGCATTTACTCTGCTACTTCAGAGCAACTAAAGCATTCTGAATCCAGTGGAAACTGGAAAATTGAGCATGGGAGGAGACTTCTGAAAGCAGATGAAGCTGGTAGATGAAGCTGATAATTGAGTTTCATGTAAAACAATGGGTGTTTTTGCTGGCACAGTACTTGTGCCACTGTGCAAGGGCTACTGAGCCTTAAGGCAGGATGTTAGATCTCTCTAGGGGCTCTGCCAATGGCTCTGATTCCTGGGAGGGCTGGCCCAGAGAGGAACATGAGGGGGGTTCACGTCCCAGCCATTTATTCTCTTTTCCTCCCCTGCTTTCCTTATTACAGGTCACTCGTTTGCCTAATATAGAATCATACAGATGTAATATTTTAATGGATCAAAAGACACAATTAAGTCTTGCCCTGGTGTTTTTCAGTGCAAATGACCTTCATTTTATTCTGTTAGCCTTTATTGGTGATATAAGGTGGCTGCATTTGCTTTGTTTTCATTTTAACATACATTAAAATTATTTAAAACCATTGATAAAAACACTGAAAAGCTTTGATTTGGGGGAATCCCCTAAAATGCCATCAAGCCAATTGTGATTCCCCACTGATGGGTTTTTTAAAAAAGCACTCATCTCATTCTTAATGCTTTTAACATGTACTTTATTAGTGTCATCATGTGGCACTGTTTTTAACCAGTGTTGTACTGTACATCACACCTGCAGAATCATAGCAATCTGCATTGAGAATGAAATCAGGTTTGTCTGACACATCGTGTTTCCTGTTAAACACACTGAATGACAAGAATTCTCTTTCCTCTCTTTATTTCCCTCTTAGTTGACTCCTGCAGCAAGTGAGTAATTCTTTCCCCCAAGACCTAGATCAGCCACACTGACCTGGTGCTGCCTGTGTCATCCTGCCTGCCCTTTTTAAACATAGTGCTCTTGTATTTCACGGGAATCTTCCTGGTCTTCCAGAGACATCAAAAATGTGCCAGAGATTTTCTTCAGACAGGTCTTTTGGACTGTTTGGGACTAAATCTACAGCCTGACAGGTTTTAAAGTACGTATCAGTAACTGATGGTTTTTACCCTTCTTTACAGTTACTATCAGACTGGGAAGTACTTTGCCATCCTCAAGTGAGAAAACTACTTTAGCCTTTTTTATTCCAGTATTTACTGAGTGTTTACCTGCTCTCCATCACTAACCATGTTATCTTCTTTAAAAAAGAAATTAACCATTGGAAGCTTTCTCAGTTTCTGAAATACTTCAGAATTTTTTTTTCATGTTAGTCCCATTTCTCTCAGGTAAAGAAATGTCTCTGATGCTCTTACCTTCCCTTTTTCTATGGTTTTCATTTTTAAAAATATATGTGTTGATTGCTATCTAATCTCTGTTTCCTCTATTTCATTCCCTCGGAAGCTACATTATAAATATGCAAAAGAAACTATACACACACACACACACACACATGTATAATATATATATATATATATATATATATATATGTTTGAGTAAGGTGTCCTTGCCCCATTTGAATGTTGCATTGAAACACTGCAAGTCTTCACATTTTGCTGAAGGCATGCAAAAATTGGAATGCTTTTTGATCCACAACAGTTACTGTGGGCTATTGAGGGATGGAGAATAAGCCTCCCACGCTGAGTGTGAGTGGAAGGCACGAAGGATATGAGAAGGGAAGGTTAACACTCCATCTTGCCTGTAAGAGAGCCACAAATGTTTCAGCTTAGTGATTTTGGACTAAGTTACTTGGATTTTGCTTGGAGAGTGAGACAGCTACTGTTTCATGTATCTGCTTCATTAAGTTTAGACTATATTTGTCTCTGTTTGCTTTCCTACTTGTGCTTGGAGTGTATCTATCTGTGCTCTGTTTCACAGAGCCTGGAGTTTATTTGCCTAAGTTTGCTTTCCACTGCCTTTGGACTGTGTTTGCACTGAGCTCTGTTTCATTCAGCCTGGACTTACGGGCCCAGGATTGTTCCACAGCATTTGGGCTGTGTTTGTTTTGCTTTCCAGAGCCTGGGAATGTGGCTGTGCACAGCCTGCCACTGCCCAGAGTGTCTCTGACTGTCCCCTGCCTGGCCTCAGAGCTGTCCTGGGCTGCCTTGGCCCCAACCCACCTGCCTTGCCCAGTGCCTTGATGCTGGAGTCTCCCAGTTTGCAGTAAGGGAGGATCTGACATAAACTGAGTTGCCTGGCATGAAGTATTACATCAGAGCAAAATTTGTCCCAGATCTGTTACAGGCAAATCAAATTTATGTGGGGCCAGAGAGGGAGAGCCACCAAATTCCCAAACAACCCTGCTCAGCTTGGGCTATTTTTAATTAAAATAGAAAGGGGGGGGGGGGGGGAAATAACCACCTCCTGTAACCCTTACTTTTTGGGA
>JAYDZK010000268.1:6781562-6816070 GCA_034509185.1 Euphonia xanthogaster
ACGCTCTTCCGATCTGGCAAAAAAAAAATCCTTAAATTTGCAAATATCTGGTCTTCCATATGCATGTCACACAAACTATTAGTCAAGACGGTACAATAGTGCAAGCTCTTTAGCAGAGCTCTCCTCATACATAACATAATGAAATATTCAAGCAGAATTTGTTTACCTCTCAGTGGTTTTGGGGGGATCTGAAAGGGTAGGGGTTCATGAATCTTGAACATAACATACAAAAATGGCTTGGCTTGTGAGAAGATTCAGAGCTGGGTTTGAGTGCTGCTCCTGCAGTCAGTGTTGGTGCAGGTTGCTGGATCTGGGCAAGCAGTTCCCTGATCTGTCCCTGTCGTGTGAGATGGAGTCCTGTTTGGTGGCATTTCAGGTTTGCCCTGTAGGTTTTTATCTAAAAGCAACCTTGGGAATAAATGTGGTTTCTTGATTCCTTGTTCCTTACTTTAGCTGGTCAAAGGCAAGGCTGGCTGCATCCCCCTACAGGCATGCTCATGGTGGTTTCACTCTGCTGACCAGTGCCACTGCAAACTGTCAACTCCGTCTCCTGCCTCCCAAAAAAAGGAGGGAGATGCTGCTCTCTCTGTCTCAGGCCAGCTCGGGAAGCAGCGTGTCAGACCCAGCTGAATCCTCTTCTCTTACTACCTCATGAAACCAACCCAGGAACAAGTGGTTTCATCTGCAGAGGCCCTGTCACTTCCGCGAGTGATGATGATCCTCATTGTGGATGTACTCAGGATTGAGATCAGGGAATTCTGAGGCCACAGCCATGAAACTCTCCAGCTGGAGCTGAAGACAGCTGCCATTGGACTTGTATCCTCTGCAGAAGGAAGGCATTCCTGTCTGACCAGTGAGTTACAGATCGATGCAAGATTACGAGTCAGTTTTAAACCTGTGGCTGTAAACGTGTGATTGAATTTTAACTGCTTTCAATTAACGTAGATCAAAAGAGGCTTTTGTAGTTGGACAGTCCTTCAAAAGTACCAGACTTCAAGCATAAATCTGTCCAGTCTGCTTTTGTTTTTCATAACTTGTCTTGCCATGTTTGTTAATTATGGAAGGCATTTAGGACTTGCTCTGTCTCATCCAGCTTCTTCTCTTCTGCAGTGCTCCAGCAGCGAAGTCAGCAGTTTTACAATCCACTGCCTTGGACCTGGAAAGTCATTTATGGCCAGCAAGTGGGTGTAAATTGTTAATGGCAACATTTTAAGTCTACCCTGTATGCAAAACAATGGAGGTTGATCCATGGAACAAAAATAGTTTTAATCTACTCACCTTCCTAGTAGCAGAAACTAATTCAAAAGCTTCTTATCTCTTTTAAAAATGATAGTCTAGGGGAAATAACTTTTTGATGAGGAATGTTCTTACCTGAAAGCAAATACCAGAACATCACCCTGCATGATAAGTACTGGTAACATTTAATTGAATGTTTATTTTGGTTTTCAGCTCTGCTGCAGACAGATCCACAGATTAATATGAGTTCAAGATTACTCTCCATGCTTCTATCAAATACATGTTTTCAGATTGATATATTTGGTTATAAATATAATATTCTGAAGCATAAAAGTGGTGGGTTTTTCCTGAATAGGACACTATTATTTGTTATATATATATTTATAGCTAATTCACTACAAATTCTTTTTGTTTGAGGAAGACTTGGTAGATTTTCAAACACAGAATTCAGTGAAGAATAAGGAGACTGGTTAGTGAATTATTCAGTGACTTTTTAGAAGAGAATTTAGTATCCTTTTGTCCTTGCAATTGTCTAGTATGAAGATACTGCACACCTTAGTAGAAAGGTATGAAGGGCTTTTGCATCCTTCATTCTCTCATTAAAATTAGCTAATTTGAAAATTAGGATAAGTCAGATCACTCAGCCTTTTACAATGCTTTTCAGGCTCACAGTCAAGGTAGGTAAATAGGCCAAATGTCTTCTTTTAACATTGTCATGTCTTTCTTCTCTTTATTAATTAAGAATGTAAAAATAAAAGGTTGCTAACTTGACATTTCTTCAGTCAAGGCTGAAAGCTGCTAACTGTGCCTGAAGATTCTCTAGGAAACAGCCCAACTTTGCTAAAAAGCATACCTGGGGTGCAGGAACAGGCATCAAACAGCTCTGCAGCTTGTGGTGATAAATCCAGCACCCCCAGACAGTTTGGAAGTTGCCTGTACAAGATCTGTTTATTTTGGCTTCGAGTGGAGGAGAGGATTTGTCCACTGTATGTAAACAACCACAGATAACGGGATGTCAATGAATGTATTTCAATATTTACCTCTTAAAAATTAATCAAATTAACCACAGCAAAGCACTGAGAGACAAATATGACAAGTACCAGTAAGGTTCTCATGAATTACTTCCCTTCTCCTTCCTTATGAACAGCAATAAGTAGAGTACCCAGGAAAGCTGTTCTGGCAAACTTGCCAATTCCATGGCAGGAATAAACACAGCCATGACCAGGTCAGGAAAGCCCCCTGTGTGGGAAGAGGTTTTATGATGGCTTAGAGGCACTAATGGGTAAAAAAAGGTGTCTGGTAAAGATAGGGAGCTGAATAATCTTCAAATGATCAGCATTTTGGTTCAGATAACAAGCTGAATAGTTTATCTGGAGTTTTCTGAATCTCACTGAGGTGAAGCTCAAGCAGCAATCTTATGAAAGCAAGGCTTAATGTGACATTTTAAACTTCTGCTTCTGGTCCATTTAAAAATTAAACAAGAAGTGCACAAACTAAATACTTCCTTAAAAAAGAAGTGAATTTAATGTGTTTTAGAGTTACCTGAGTTTTGAATTGGTTAAGTTCAGATTTTGGACCATTTAATGCTTATTTTAAATCATTATCTGTTCTGTAAATAGGGAAATTTTTGTAGCTACCTGGACAATACCTATATCAGATTCCAAACACAACATGAGGTTAGCATTAAGTGAAGTTAGTAATGCAAACTTCCACATCCTTTTATTTTTTTCTCTTTTTGGAGCTCTCTTATTTCCTTCACAGCTATTTATCATCTGAAGGATAAAGGAAAAGAGGGAATGGGCAAATCAAAATAAATTTTGAGAAAACAGAACCAAACGAATCTGTCTTCCTTAATCAGACACTGTTTTCTTTTCTCTCCACAAAATAGATAAACTGCCTGAGAAAATCAGGTTAAGTGAAGAGCAGTGACATTGTGATAACTGTGGACAGAGGCTTCAAACAAAGTGGTCAAGCTATGAGGAAAAGACACTTGGTGGTGTTTTGCAGTGGAGAGAATACAGTGCTGCTGAGTTAGGTTTTTGGAGACCACGTGAAATCCTTCTGCAACTTTCTCTGCAGATTCAGCTTTTGCTAACTAAAAGTCACGCTATTATACCCTGGATGTAATGAATGTGAAACCAGCAGTGAGCAGGAATGTCCAGTTCTCACCACAAAACAGCCTTGCTGCAGATGTGGAGTAGTTACTTCTCCACTTGTAGATTATCTGGTATGGGTTGCAATGTCTCAAAGTTCTCTGTAGTATTTGTTTGCCTTTCTGCCTCCTTTCAGCAGTTTTAGAAAGGCTTATGATTTTAGCACAGGGCTTTTGGAAAGGCTCCACTTCCTGAAAAAAAGCTCAAGAGGTAGATGAATTTTCAGAGGGAAATCTGGTTAAATCTTGCAGTGGGGGGTCACAGATACAGAGTAGTCTGTAAAATTTAGTTACTCAAATGAGAGCTGTGTTGTTTTGAAATCCTCACCTCAACAGTAATGCCTGGGAGTCTGAAAAAATATCTTAATTCTGATTTTGTATTCCTTTAATTTGCCTCTACTCATGGATGTCATCTCCTGAGACTTGGCTGTGTCCTTCTGTCTGTCTCACTCCCACTGAGGGAGTGCCTGAGCCTAGGTCTGCAGAGGGACTTGGGCAGAGTTTCATTACCTCAGAATCCCTCCTGCATGAATTGATTTCTTTGCTTGAAATTACAACAAAGCTGAGCTTTTTATGTGAGCTGCTTCATCTCAAAGAAACTTTGTTTTCTTTTTCTTTGCAGAGTAATCTGAAATGACCAGAGGATCCATCCAGGGATGGAAGTGCTCTGAAGGTAGGAAGGTATGGTTTCAATTAATATTTAACTTTGGCAGAGTCAAAATGTTTCACAAAAACACACTAATTTTGACAGAATTCAGGCTTTAAAGTTCAATTTTGGATTTGGCCTAGGAGAAATATGGCATGAAAACCTGTGGGATTTTTTAAAAGAATACGAATCAATTTTTAAAATATTTGAAAAAATTTTTGTTCCACTTTATCGTGAAACAAAAGCAATGCTGGGGATTCAGAAATAGTGTAGAATCAAATTTGGTATTCACTGGCTATTTCCTTGAAATATAAACATGGAAACAAAAGGACCCATCTGATAGCTTGGTATTATTGCTATCTTCCAAGCTCTTCCACTCTGGAAGTGTGACTGATCTGTAACGCTTTAAAAGGTAATAAAGTGTTGGGAATAAGATTTCTGTGTGGCCCCTGTGCCAGCATCAGAGAAAAGATCCAATGCAGCTAATCAGTTCCAGTTTAATGAATGTCCTGCTGACTTTTAAGGGAGCTGGCTGTCTGACTGCCCTCTGAGACTTTAAAAATCTCCTATATTTGTAGAATTTTGTCAGGAAACCAGATTGAGCGAGCCCATATAGAAAATGCTATTGCCGTTCCTACAGGTTTCCACAAGATATTTGACCCCTCCCCTCTCCTCCCTTTCTTTCTTCTTTTTATACCTCTCTGGAATGCAGATATTTTGGTTAATTTTCTCCAGCTGTCACAGAGTCTCACAGGAAAATGACCTCGCAGAGTGACCACTTCCCCTATTCCTTGACTTAAGTAGATTTTTTTTTTCTTTAGAGCTTTCACCACATCATTCACATCACTTCCTGGTGTCTTTCACAAGTCAGGAAAAAAGCAAAAAATAATTTCCACCCTCTAGAAAAAAAAAGGGGAACCAAATCAGATCAGTTTGGGTCGGTTTTATCAATTTACATTGGTATTTCTGAGCAGTCAGTGCAGCAGAAATTTAACATTACCCATTCCTACTAAAAGGTAGGGAGATATTAATATTTGGATATTTTTCTTCTAAGAATGATTTTCGTCACAAAATTGCTTCATTCATTTAGTAATGACAGTAGTCTCATAAAGTTGGCTAGTCAGACCTCTTAGTTCTTTTGTTCTTTTCAATATAAAACTCAGAGGAGAAAATTTTATTTTTATTTTTTTAATTTATTTTTCTGAAATATTATTATGTGGGGGAAAAAAAGAAAGAGGAAATCCCTGTATGGCTTATGAAATATGTGAATATGTACATGAGATGCATATGTCTCAAACGCTAATGGCTTATTAAGTACCAAGGACCTGTTGTTAAGCACGACTTTCTTCTTCCTTCAAGCTCCTCCTCTGTTTTTGGGAATACCTGGTTGGGACTTGTAAAATACCAAGGATTTCCAAGCACAACTTTTCTGCATATCTCTTCATATCCTCTATCTCATGTTTTGGATGAGTATCCCAAAATCTTGGTGTTTTCTATAGCAGTCTGAGACTTTTCCTCCAGGAAATTGTAATGAACATGTTCCTTTTGAGTGTCCTTGTGTTTACATGAGTGCTTCATCAAGACTGCCCAAGGGGAGTGGGTTGTAGCTGTGCCCCGTTTCTCTAATCTTCCAAAACTGCTATTGCCACATGTTATTTTTGTAACATAGATTTTGCAATTGTTTAATTTCAGAATTTTAGGAATGATTGCTTGTTACCAGCCACAGAAATTTAAGTGTTTTATAAAGAAATTCAAGATAGATTTTCATGGTTTGTGATATTAAGTAGGCTATCTGGTATAAGTATATGCCTGATAAAGGTCTAAAAGCAGGTTACTCTTGTGCAGTGACAAGATTCGGGGGTTTTCTGTCCTGTGTGCAGAATATACACCTGACAGATTTCAAAGATTTGCAGCTCAGGGTGCAAAGGGCCAAGTGTGATTGTGAAGGTCGTTGCAGCATGAGCCTGGTATGTATCTCAGGGAGTTTGGGTGAATTGGAGCTAGAAAATAAAATTCCATCATGTCTCAAAGGCTGCCATGAAGGACCTGAATTAGGTTGAATTAAATGAGCAAAATTACAGTGTTACTGATGAGCACTTGGTTTATACCCTATTGAAGGTCCTGCTGTTGTGTAAAAACTATAAATCCTTACTCTCTCTGTATATTTGTGACTACATTGCAGGGATGCCTCAGCCTTAAATGGGATCATCCTAGTTTGGAATGGGGCTGTGTATTCCTCCTACTCATAGCTGCTAACATATGGGAAAAGCAGCTTTGAAGGTGCCCTCAGCTGGATCCCACACAGGAGATTTCCAGCACTGCTGCCCAGGTTCTGTGCATGGGCAGATGTTCTGCTGATCCACCCCAACCACTTCACTCATAGCCTAAAACCTGCAGCTGGAAGGAGGTTCTGCCAGAAGAGATGGCACATCCGAGGAAGTGGGAGGGAAGAGGGATGGTGGCACAATCTCTGCAGGAATGTGACGGGTCACAAACTCCCAGCTGGAAGCAGCCATGGCCTGGGCTGCGCGTCCAGCTGCGCTCTTGCACGTGCTCAGCTATTTGCTGGTCCCACTCACTGGTGACCCCATCTTGGCTGGGAATACACTTTTGGAGCAGCACTCCAAGCTGTGAGCCCAAAAGCTGAAGTGGCCATCTTGACTAAATTGTAACTTGGGAATAAGGGAGTAGGAAAATTATTCAAAATTGTGCGCAGCATTCCTTCTCTTGTATGTATGCTGAGAAGCTTG
This sequence comes from Euphonia xanthogaster, assembly GCA_034509185.1. Taxonomy (NCBI): domain Eukaryota; kingdom Metazoa; phylum Chordata; class Aves; order Passeriformes; family Fringillidae; genus Euphonia; species Euphonia xanthogaster. The sequence goes on from JAYDZK010000268.1 coordinate 6,788,347, forward strand.
ACTTTGTGAACAATCCCATCTATTTCAGTGGAAATTCTTTCAGAATAAGTTTTGGCTGAGATTAGAAAAAATGATGGCATCTTTTCCTAAATTATTCTTTTTTGCCAGAGCTGAATTTTTACAGCTAAAACCTTTGGAATTTAAGAAATCTGATAAAGAGGTTTCCCAAGTCTTTCTAATCTTAATCACAGAGGTAAAGGAAAATGGTTCTAATGGTATAATAATCTTATATTCATGCCCTGTTTCAAATTATTGCCTTGCACAGGATGGAAAACACTGCTAATAATAATAATAGCAATATTAATGATATGGATAATTGGTGTAATATCTATTTTCTTGGAATTAGTACCTGTCAGATACTATGGCTTGGTAACTTTGCTTCACCTCTCAAAGAGAGACACAAAATTTCCAACTTGCAGATTTTTTTAAAGATCTGCCACTATAAAAAACAAATTATCTTAGTAAATTGTTTACTCTGGAAGCTGACCACCATGTTTATGATATTAAAATGAGTTCTTTGTACCTGCTATACACATATAATTACATAAACATCTCCCTGTTAACTTAGATGGATTTGTTACATTTCAAACTCTGGAAATTCTAGGAGGAAAAGAGGGAATGAACCAGAGAATGAATCCCATATTCCAACTGATCAGTGTTTCCTCACGTGTATCTGTTTCACAAAAAGACTTCAGCACATGTTTAGCCCTAGCTGTGCTCAGGTCTCACTGGGTTTAAACATGCACTGGTTGAGGATGCTTTCTTAAATGGAAGCAATATGTTATCCTGCTGAAATGCACTTGATTTGCCAGCTACATCCCTCCTTTGCACAGAGGTGATTTCTACAGGCATCTGTAATGGCAAGGGAAGCTGAGGTCTTTAGAGCAGCTCGTACCTCCAGAATGGATTTAGATCTTTATGGAACAAAGTGCAGTCTTCTCCCAGTGCCAAAGCCTTTTCCTATCAAAATAAACTTAATGCAGCATAAAGGGACTGCAAGCTTCTTTCATAGTCTATGTGAAAATAATAAATCACTTATTAGGCTATTTTTGAACTGTCCTTTTTTTTTCCCCCTGTCTTTACCATCTGACCATTCTCTCTAAAGACCAAGGCTGCACAAATACAGGAGAAGTTTCTCTATTTAGAAGGGGGAGAATCAAAGGTGTTGAGAGTGACTGGGTCATTTTCCCATCAGTCTCCTGCATTTAGACTCCTTTCAGCTTGGTTTTTGGTGACAAACTGCACAGCTGCAATGCCTTACATTTACCAGCCTGCATATATGAAGGATGTGTAATGTTAACTAAGCTCTTTCCCCTCCCTCATGGAAGACCACCCTGTCTGCAAAACCTCCAGAGGAAAGCACGGCATGTCCTGATCAGAAACTGCCTTTGTTGGCAGAATTACAGCATGTTGCATTAACCAAAACAGCATTTTTAAAAACATTTTTCATGGTGGCTGCTTTCTATTTAAATATCCCATTTTGCTTATGTAAACGGATCTCATTTGGCCTTTGCATCCCAGCATCCCAGGACTATCTGAAAGCCTTGTTAACATTTAGCATTGGAAACAGTTTCAAGCCTTGCACAAAATCCTCAAAACTTGATCTACTCAGGGTAGGAAAAGGACTGGATTCTCCTTTGCAGTTCTCTAGACAGCAGTTTTCTCTGGGATAACCTTCCTGGTGATGTAAGCTTTCCCTAGTCTCTCCTTATCACTGACAGTGCAGTTTTTCTATTCGGTGGGAGCTGTTGTTAAGCAAAAGTCACTTTCAAAACTTGTTTTGCTTCTCTTACGTTGGTTTGTCTGTGCCTTCACTTGTTGCTGTATGTTTCCTGACCATGATTTTATCACTTGTCTCCTACACAGCAGGTGATTCAGCCCCAAATTTCTCCCCAAAACTGCATTTCCCCCAAAAACTGCATTTACCATGGCAGTGAATGACATTTGCCATGGCAGTGGCTGGACACAGCCACTCACTGGCTGTGAACTCAACTGTGACAAGATCCTTTGGTCTCTAATTGGACACTGAAAGGGGAGACCTGGGCTAATTGAGTCCAGGGGAGTCACTTTTCATTTGGGCATTTAGAATCTGGCCCTGGGAAACTCATATTGACACCACCACCAGCATATCTGAGGGTATAACAAACATACCTGAATCCTTCTTGTTCCTGCTAAAATCATGGAAGTGAGGCTTCTTGCTTCAACTGTTCCTCTATATACATGTCAGCACAGCATAAAATACACTGTCTAGGCGGGCTACTTGAACTTGCAAGGTGCAAGATTTGTAGAACTAAAACCCTTCTCTCTTCAACACCATTTCAGCAGTGTAATTTCACTCAAAACAAATAAAACAAACCCGGGTTTGCCTCTGAATAACCTCAGGCGCACTTGGCTAATCTCAGGCTGTTGAATCCTCTGTCAGGAAACCAAAACTTGAATTGGTCTTTTCTGACAAGTGATTTACCCATCAGAAAGGTCTGGGCTGTAGTGGCAGTGGTGACAATGAGCTGCTTCTTTGCTGTGTCCCAGTTTTCTCAAGTGTGTGATGGTTGTAATTAAGTTAATTTACCTGTCATGGACACTGTGACAAGTAAATTGCAGGAGGGCTTATGAAGGGGTATCATATGTGTGGTTCTAGATGTGAAGTCTCCTGGTTTAGACAGCTACTTCTGTAGGTCCCAGGAGGAGTGTCTATCTTTTCCTGCCCACCATTCCTTCATTCCACAGTGCATGGAGTGGCCACCCTACATCAAAACCTTGACTTTTTTTTGTGCATTTTTCTGGGGTTTTTCCATGGTGGGAGGCAGCGCTCTCATCTCTCTAATTCTAAAATCCTTTTCTGCAAGAAAGGTGAATATTGCTTTTTGCAATTTGCAGATGAAAAGACTGAGCAGGGAGGTCAAATCCTGTAGTTTAATAACAGACAGAGATAAGAAGCATGGGAACAATATGGATGGGCAGAAATTTCAGGCCTCTGGAAGGGTTCAGGCTCACCTTGCAAATTCACCTCAAGGCTGAACACTGCATTCCTGTGCATCCAGAAGTATCTGCTTCCCTGTGTGTCTCCTTATAACCTGAAATAAATGCTCACAAAGCCATGTGCAGATGTCATTACGGTAATAATGTTACAGGGCTTTATTAGAGCACATTTTCCATCCTGATTCTAACCCACTGCAGTATCCTTGGAATATTACCCCAAATTTTCTTTCTTGTTGTGTATCATGTCCCTCTCTTCCTGTGAGATTTAGGACCAGTTTTTGGATATAGAGGAGGTAGCTGGCATCCTCACCTTACACTTCCACTAACTTATTTCTTCACTGGGATGGAAAGACCAAAATCTGCCAAATTTCTTGAAAATTCTCTGGACTATGAGCATTTTGGGTTTTTAATGGTGGTGGTGGTTTTCAGAAAGGCATCACATAGGTCATCTCCATGTCTTTCTGTGTGCAAAGATCAAGAGACTTTTTTCCACTTTGATTAAAAAAAAATATCCTATGTATTTATTTCATCTGCTTCCTGTGGTAATGTCGTGTACCAATGAAGCTAAAGAGAGAGTCAGAGCTGGGATGACTTTCGTTCACTTGGCAAATAAGAGGAATAAAACTTCATTAGCATAGCACACTCTGTTAGGTCCCATACTTTTACCCCCAAAGGTCTTTGTGTTTCCTTGTGTTTTGATAAAATGGCTGATAGGCTGCTAAATTGCTGGGAAAGTTAGGAATAACATTAATTTAATGAGGGAGTTAGATTAAAAAATACACCATAGAGCTGGACTGCTGCTTTTTTTAAGTGCTTGGCATTCCTGATGCTGGGTCTTGGTTTCTGTAGACATGCAGCATATGAATCAGAGAGAACCCACCCTGTGCTTTGGCATAACTCTTAAAGCACTGACAGTTCCTTTTTCTTCGGCAGTAATTAAACAAGTAAAAACTGGTTAGTTTGGTTAGCAAACATAAATGTGGAAAATATTCACAACTGCATATCACTGGGTGTGTGTGCCTAAGGAATCTGGATGAGCTGTGGTTGGACTCTCCTTTCCCACATTCTTACAACAAAGGTGCTTTATCCAACCAAGCAATCTGGCCAAGGTCTTTTATTTCAGCTAATTCGTGCTCTCTTTTTCATTTGGAAGGGCTGGAGGTTTGCTGATAGCACAGTCCAGTGCAGCCCTTGATGACAGGAGGCACTGTTGGGGATGGGACTCTGCAGGGGGAAAATTCAGGTAAAACCAGGGTGAGACAGCCCCTAAAACTAAGGCCAAGCATATCCTCAATTTTTTTTTTCCCCCACTTACTTGACTCTCCCAGTAAGCCTGGCTACCACAGCTCATGGTTTGGGTGCAGTTGTAACTATGAAAAGGTGCCTCTCATTAAAATCAGTCCTGGAGTGAATAACCATAGTGGTGTCCATGTGTTCGTGGTGGCGCAGAGAGGGGGACAGGCACCTTTCAAAACACAGCTCAAATGAGTGCAGTCAGACCCCTAGGGGCTGCTTAAACACTTCCACATTTTGGGAGGAAGCCTGAGCTAAGGATTAGCAGGGTTTCCATGAGCTTAACAGGGACTTCTTGGAGCCTCCATTCACAGCCATGGGACAAAACCGCTCCCTTTGCCTCAGTGACTCCTGTATAAAATGGGAATAATCAAACCATGGTTTATAAATCCAGAAATCCTTCATGAGATGACACTTAGTGCTCACCTTTGCTACCCACTTTCTAGTGCAAGCTACAGAGCTTCCTTGGATTAGCTCCTGTCAGAAAGATTTAGGAGCAATGTATTTTACTGATTTTAGCATTTCTGCTTGAACAGTTGAGACGCTGACAATATCTAAAGTAATAATGAGCACAACCCTGATCTGAAAGAGGCAGCCTGCGACGTAATATAATATAATATAATATAATATAATATAATATAATATAATATAATATAATATAATTAATATAATATAATTAATATAATATCCCAGCTGTCAATACTGAGGTGAGGAGACAGGACCTAATACTTAATAATTGAAATGTAGGCTTTTTAGTCTAGTGGTGTTTCATTTCCAGTTCCAGGAATACCTATGAGAGTTACACTGATGATCTGCCTGTTGCTTTTTCTGTTTCCCACATTTATTTTCCTCTAACCTTCTCCGTGTTAGGTTGATAGTGCACTTTCCTGATTTTGTTACTTTTCAGTTCATCTCATGGGTCTTTTCCTAACCTCTGCTCTCCAGAACTGTTGGTACAACTGGCACCTTATCCATGCCCAGGTTCTAGGAATCCTGCCTGGGTCAAGCACAGGAATGGCAATGACAGAGGTGGATGAAGCTGCTTATCACATTGTCAGGAAAATCTTGTTAGGCTGCTTACCTAGTAATTCAAAAGTCTGTAGAATTCATCAGGCTTTAAACCTCATAGTCCTAGACTGAGTAAGGGCAGTTTTGGTCTTTTTTTTTTTTTTTTTTTTTAGCAAGGTAACATCAGTTTGTCCCCTTAGATTATTTGATTTTTCTCAAATTACCCAATTCATATTCGCCTCCCACAGGGTTCCCTTTTCTCACTCCTGTTTACTACATGCTGAGTTGCCTCCTCTCTAATTTACCCTCATGGTACAAGCCTACTGACCAAAGAGGAGAAATTCCTGCTCTATACCAAAATAAGCAAAAGCAGAATTGGTGCCAGATTTGAACTTTGGTGAGCAAAGCTTGCTTCTCTTTGCCTGGAATCATCCAGCAATACCACAACTGGGAACTACAGCCAGACATCCAAATCTAACAAATATTTTTGGGTTTGCATGTTACACTTCCCTGCTCCTCAGATTCAGGCTGGGAGGAAGAAGATTAGGAAAGAAAATGTGTGCATGAATATTTCAGCAATCTGCTGTGTTAGGAAGGAAAAAATGTAGAGAGCAGATGACTGATTCATGGTGATTTAGTTGAAAACGTTGTAGCTTTTAAACATTGCCTCAGTGTGGTCAGGGTGCTTATGGTAAATACATCTCACACCAGATGTGGCCTCAGCAGTACACAGTTCAGAATTTCCCTGCACACAGTAACTGCCAGTTCTGGGAGCCTGAGGATCCCTAGGTTTCAGAAAGACTCTTCTTGTTGTAGCTGTCCTGCCCAAGGGGTGCCAGCAAAACAAGCACGGGGGTTGGGGAGGCTGCTGACCCCTAAAAATCTCAGGCTTCAAATAGTCCATAAAACATAGATGCCAGTGTTTTGCTCCCAGGAGCTGAATCATGCCTTTTGTTCCCAAACCTTGTGTCTCTGCACTAGGAGGAGCGGGAACCATTAGAAGATGTGATCTTCCATCGACCCCACAACATGCAAGCTTAGCAGGAGCAGGAGGGCCCATAGGACATTTTCCTTTCTGGAAATATTTCTTTTTAAAAAGGATAATACATACATTTTCTGTGTCGTTATTGGGTGCAAAAGTACAATGGGGACTCCAGCTGAAAAGATATCGACTGCCTACTATGCTTCTGTGAAATCCCTGAAAGTGATTTGGACCAGAAAAACATATATTATGATTTCTGCCATTCACCTGATGCCATACCTCTGCATGATTTCTAGAATGAATTCAAAGAAGGAAAAAAAAAAAAAAAAAAAGAAAAAAGAAAAAAAAAAAAGAAAAAAAAGGCAATTGTTGATGAGTTAGATGTGGATATGGAGTTATAACAAGATAACAAGATGCTGAGTAGGCTGAGTATACTGAAAATTTCTGAGTCCATTAGTATCAGCAGAGTGTCTTGCCAAGGGTGTATTGCTTTTGGAACTGAAGCTGGAATTAGGCTTGAATGGGGTAAACACGGAGCTGATCTCGTGCATATGAACGGGCAGCTCCAATGAGGCCTGAGGAGGAGTCTGTGTGGAGCTGCTGCTGCTGCTGCAAATGTGGGGCTCTTTCAGTGCATCTGCACAAAACTCGTTTAAATGCTAGCAATGGAAGAATCTGAGGAATAAAGGAGCATTATTTCATAATATTTAGCATATCAATCCCACTTTTTCTCCCAGTAGGACTGAGTTTCTGGCAGTGCCTCAATTAGCACCATCCTCCCTGGGCTGTCCCAAGCTGCAGTCAGGTGTGGCATTGCAGGATGTCCTGCAGAGCTAACCTGGCTTTTGCAGCAAGAAAGCTGCAGCATCTTGGGCTTTGGCTCAGACACAAATGGCATTCCCTACCTGAAACCAGGAGCAATTATTTGTCTCTTTGCCAGCTGAAGCCTGTGGTGCTCTGACCTCATTGCTTTGAGCGCTTAGACCGAGTTTTGCAGCCAGTCTGAGATCCCTGCCTGTGTTGCAGCTGTGCCTTGCTGTCCCTGAGTGGATAGCCCAGAGGCTTTGCATCATTCTATGGCAAGAGTCCGGCCCAAACCTAGATGTGAGCCTTGGCTGCCCAGGTACCAAAGAGCCAAATTTGTGTTCACAAAGCCATAGGAATGAAAGGATTTAATCATGTCTGGATGCAATTTTGGGTAACTGAGTAATTGACGTAATACTGGTCACAATATGTTGGCTGGTGAAGACCACAATAAACTGTGCATGTCAGCTAATCATGATTAAACACTGATGAGGCCAGGCTAAAACTGCACTTAGCTGACATGTGCTGAATGCTATTTGTTCTTGTCTACACCGATTCACATCGTATTCAGTACAGCACAATATAGATAAGCCCTTTGGGGAAAGAGTAACTCTGGTCAGGCCTCAGTGTTCCCTGACTGGCCAACAGCTGCTCCGAGCAGGTTTATAAAGGGACCACTTACCCATCCTTTGATGGAGAGATAAGCCACTGTAATGTAATTACAACCAGGGAGATGGGAGAGGGGAAAGAAAAATATATGCCAATCATGAAGGGGGTGCACGGAGAGCCTCAGATTCCTTCCAACCTAAACATTGTGGCAAGGAAAGAAGTCTTAATTAGGAAACGTGTAGGCATAGAACAGGAGCCCATCCTAAATGAATTGGGGTGTGATGAGCATAAAGAAAATGCTTTTTAAAAAGATCTTTGACTCCCACTGAGTGCTTGTTTCTTAGACTTCCTTGCCTAATAATGTCAGCATTTAAATGGCCCCAACTCCCAAATAACAAGGCTTTGAAGTTAACACCTCATTGAGGTATAGAGTTCATACGTTTTCTGTTCCTATTATCTGGCTAGAAACCGTTTTCTGCATGGCTAGCTTAATAGGGCAACAGAATATTAAGTTGTATAGGGATTGAGAAAGCTATTCACACAAAGGAAAGAGCTACAGACTTCATGTATTTGAACAGAACCTGACAATTAAGAGAAAAGAGCAAAAGTCTGGGAAGTGCCCCTAATCACATAATTGCATGAAATTTTTTCATACCTGTGATATTTCCAGTGGCCAGGCACAAAAACAAGGGATTTTCAGCTTGGACTGTGTTAGGGAGTTGGAGTTGTAATTAAGAGAGGAGACAAGGTGATTTTTCTGTCCTGCCAAAGTTTTAAAGCTTCAGATTATATTCCTTTCTTTAGCAGGACAGAATCAAGATAGCTTGGATTTTTTTTCACTGAGAAAGGCAAAAGGGTGTTGAAAAATGATCTGGTGTTTGTTGGACCAGTTACTTAGGGAATGGGTGATCCAGACTCAAGTTTCCCTCTGTTGTTTTCCACCATTACAGAGGAATGCCTAAGCCACCAGGCTATCACTTATTTTAGAAACTTTTTCTTTAGGTTTCGGCCCCAGCATCCAGCAGATCTCTAAAAATGACTTTTCCAAAGAGCATCTTCTCACATACACCAAAAAATGGCTTTTCATTAATCTGCACTTTTGGACCAGTTGTCTCCACTTCTGGTACTTCGCTGTGGCCGAACAATTATCCCTGCCCCAAAACAGCTATTCTAAGTCAGAGTTATCTGTGCCATAGAAAAGCCCAGAGCCTGCAGTTAAAGGCAGGGCTCTTTGGTTTTTGCTGCCATATGGCAGATGTTTTCTTACCCTGAAAAATTCATGAATAATTTGAACGGCGCAATGGAGAGAGTAAATGATGTTATTAAGCTCATTTTCAGGGGCAGGAGGCTGAAACATAATGGCACATTTCACCAAGGCCATGCAGGAAATTTTGCAGTACCAGGATTAAGCTGAATTGATGAGATGTCCCAGGCTTTGACCACAAATAAAGGTGTCCTCTAAATACACCTTTACAGAGCATAAATTAGGCATTAGAATCATTACAGAAGTTGAAATGGTTTAGAAAAGATCCTCTTGTTCCAGTGCCCAGCTGAATAGCAGCTTCTACTTTTTTTAAATTTCCTGTGGTTTTTACAGTTAGGAAAATGCTGGTGATAAGATTGTCCTGTGTTTGGGATTCAGGAGATTTCTGGTCATTTGTGTCTCTCTTTCACTGGCACAGGCTAAGCTTATGCTTCAGTTATTTCCCTGAATATAAAATCATCTACCTCTTCCAGGCTTGAGTGATCAAAGATTCCACCTTTATTCCTACCTGGTACAATTATTTCACATCTATTTCACTGCAAATACCACAGCATAAGCCACGTTTGCCATTTGGCTACAAGCAACTGGCATCCATGATTAAATTAGACAATTATTCTGTGTGTGCAACCAGAAGAATCTTCTGCAAAAATCTCTTTTTTGACTCTGTGAGTCCTCTCAGGGCTTGGGAAGCAGATTGAAGGCAATCTCATGTGTTTATATTAACTTGCTGCTGAGGATGAATCACAGTTTCCACACAAATCCACTGAAGTGCTAATAGCATCTGTTCATTTTATAGCAACTTATGAATTTAAAAATGGATGAATGGAGAGGCAAAACATCCCCATCACCCTGGTGGTCCTCTGTCCGAATGCCACGTTTTGCTGAAGAGCAATACTTGTTTTTAATGCTGCTTCTTTAAAGAAAAAACACCCTGTTGCATGTGTAATCATTGTTCCTTAAGCACTGTGTCCTTCTAGGGTGTAAAATCACAGTGACAATAATTGCTTTGAGAAACAAAAGAGTCAGATTCCTCCTCTGTTGTCTTACAAAGTGGGAGATTGACAGAGTGGGCAGCCCAGGTGCCTAAAGGCTCTGTCCCCTCCACCAGCTGAAAACTTAGGTTCTCAAAGTCCCTATTTATCTGCAGACAGACTTAAACTGCTTAGAGAGTTTTGGTCCCTTCAGCCCATAGCCCACTGAGCTGATCCTTAATTTGGGAAGCAGGAGATGTATTTCAAACAAGAGTTGTATGTAACCTTGTAGGGATGGCATTTATTGGGGAGGGGGAAGGAGAGGGGGCACGAACTGGAGTTCCAGCCCCTACACCAAGGACTGGAGAAGATACAACTGTTGGATAACAGGAAGAAGTTCTCTCTCCATCCCAGTAGAGAGTGAGAGAGATTCAAGATGTAATTTTGTTCATCAGCTTGGACACATCTGTGATGGGAAAGATGAGCTCCTCAGCCTCTCCATCAGCTCCTGTGAGAAATATAAACCATGGCATTGTGTTATGAGGAGGGACTGCTCCCAGCTTAGTGTCAGTGACAGCTACTTCTGCCAGTGGTGCCTCTTTTTATCTCCTGCACTTAATATTACTGATGTTCCCATGTGCAGTGTGACAACTTCTCCTTTGGCTGGAACAAGGAAGTTGGAGAGTGACAGGGGTGTGTTGGCACTGGGGCTGCAAGAAAATGCAGTAAAAATAAAAGCATAGGAGTCTTGTTCACCTCTATGTATTCCTGGGTCTAAAAAACATGAATTAAAGGTGGGAATAAAATCTGGCTTGCATCTCCTGTATCAGAGGCACAGGTTACCTTCCCCAACGGCCAAGTGCTCCTCCCTGTCCAGCCCTGCCCCCAGTCACTGTCTCATCCAGGTCCTGCTTTCCTGTGACCACATGCTGAGGCAATTTAACCCACCAATCTTGTGGAAAACTATATTTTGATGGATCAGTTTTTCATTGGGTTTGTGATTAGAGGCTCTCACTATCCTGTCAAATAAGCTTTAGAGCTGAGAGGAGGGACTGGAGCAAGAGGAAATAAGGGGGAAGCAGTAAAGGGAGAATTGTCCCCTCCTGGCAGTAGGGATGCTTTAGATTAGCTCAGCCATATCATCTGTCTGGACTGTGAGAGTAAATTCTGCTCTGTTTTCTGTTATTGCTTGCTTTATGCTTTGTTTGTTTTGGTTTTTGATAGGAAGAAATGTAGCTGTATATATTTGGGAGAGGGTTTTGGGCAAACATCCTGGTCTGACATCTGTTCAGAGCAGCTTGGACAGGGATCTCTAGACCCTCAACTCCCTCAAAATTCAGATTTAAAATGCTTCCCTGTCCAGCACATCACAATAGCCAGTGGCCCCCAGGCTATTTCAAGAACACTGAGATGTTTAATTCAGCCCAGGCTCTGTGCAGGTCGCCCTGCTTGTGGCTTCTTCCCACGGTGCCAGCTACTGCTCCCAGTCCCTTTGAGGAGTAGCTCCAGGTCACATGGAAAACCAGGGCAAAGCCAGGAGTGACATTCTCCTTTCCTGTGTTACAGTCTGGTATCTTAATGATTATTTCAGTTCTTCCTGTTCAGTGTGAGGGTCCCTCCCCTCCTCTCCCATATTAGTGTGTTTCTTCTAAGTGTCAGCAACAGAGGAAAATCATCTGCAGAAATTCAGCTCTGGGTAAGAGGGGAAAAAAACTCTTATAGGCATTCATTCATTCATATTTAAGAATGAGTTTTCTTCAGCTGTTCTGTGACCTCACTTTTTACTGATAGGAGAAGTGCTAGATGAACTATAGAGCATCCTTTTTAAGTTGCCTTGTAAAGTTTTGGGGTCTTGTTCAGAACATTATTTTGTTCAGCCAGAGCATGGAAGGGGATTTATATAAAATATTTCATCGTCAGAGTCCTTGTGGTCTGCTGGAAAAATGATCACAGCTATTACTATCTGTGTGAATATAACATTTCCCTCATTTCAGCTCATTTTTCTAATGCCTGCCTTGTTTTGGGGAACCTAAGCTGAATAGGCAGGCTGTGATTTGTGATATTTGTGTCAGAGGATCAGACCCTGAAGTTCTTTGTTTCTGAACTACTAAGCTATAACTGGGGAAAGGTGCCACCCAAATATAAGAGAGGAATCTTGTCAGTCTTCCTGTTGTAGAAGATTGGTCTTTTGTCTTAATTTAAAATGTTTTGATATAAAATTCTCCTCTGTTCTTATTTCTTAAAAGCTTCTCTAACAACAGCACTTTGCTTGTGCTCCCCACCTTAAACCCATGGAAAACAGCAAACCTGCCATCATATTTAACATGCTTCCAGAATTTCTTGATCAGAGCTTAACTCTGTAGGATAACAGCAACAACCAGCACCACCACCACCAAATAATGAGAACCAAATAAGCCAGAGCACTGCAGGGACCTTACATGTGGTGGGTTTTGTGAAGAGAATTAACATGAAAGAGGGTTCACTTTGGGGGTAGAGGTCAGGGCAGATAAACTTCTGTGTTCTGATACATTTCCTTAAAGTGGGAAGTGCTTTAGAGAGCAGGGCTGTGGGAAGAAGCTGTCAGCAACGGGGTGGTCAGCGGTGTCAAGGGTGGTGGCCTATGTTTTTCTTCTGTTGCAGCCTTTCATCCTCCATCTGTCAAGCTCCATAATTTTCAAGCCAGACAGTCAATTTTTAATACAAACCTTTAACTTCTCCCAGGTCTGAAGTGCCACTTTTATCTTGGATTCAAGCAAAACCAGCAGTAAGTGGGAGATTGCTTAAAGCTGGTGTCCCTGCTCGGGTCTCCTGGGGATGGCACCAGGTTGCCACCTGGCCAGGGGGGTGTGCCCTTGGCCCCTGCTGTGGTTTCTCCCTCCACAGCTGTTTGCAGCCCGTGGATCCCACAGGGAGCTGGGAAAGGAAGGGTGGTTAGGCTGGGGAACACCTGGGACAGACATGCTGGTGGAGCACAGCCGGCCCCGTGCTCGGGGAGCATGGCTGTGGCACCAGCCTGGCTGTCCCTGCTCTGCTGACCCACTGGCCCAACTGATGGCTTGTTTGCCCAGTGCTGGCCACAGGGAATGATGTCCCCAAGCAGGCACGAAGCTGAGCTCAGGCTGAGGAGCAGCACGAGCCCAGGCTCCCTTCACGCCCCGCCACGTTCTGGCGCGTAGCTTGAGCTGACATCTTAGCACGTGTCATATAATTTCAGCATGAACAAGACTTGGCCCACACTCAAAATACACAGTGGTTAAGTGTTTAAATTAAGGTTTAACTGACTCAGACACTGAATGTAGCTCCAGCTACTGTGTTGCTTTGCTATTAAATGCTGCAAACTGGAGTTCTTCCATTCATCTGCAAGGATTATCACAGTAGAGCTGGCAATAAATGAAGCATCCAGATGAGTTAATAAGGCAAAACCCAGTGAAATTGGTAGGAATCTTTCAAGTGGCTCGTTTGAGGCCTATATGTTATCCAACCATCCCAGCTGAAGTTCTCCCAAGGAGGAAGCTGTGTATATCCTTTTATTCATTTTGCAACACCAATACACCCCTTAAACGTCCGAGGCACAGCACTGAAATACTTTCAATAAATAGATGAATGTTAAAAGATCAGCCTGGAAACATGGGGGGGAAAATCCCCTTTTATTTAAATTATATAAATCCACTCTCTCTCTCTCTCTCTCTCTCTCTATATATATATATATATATAGTGTAATAGGAATCATCTTATTTCTTTGTATCTCAAGGCATAGCTGCTACCTGGACTTGCGAGCTCTGCTTTTCTGTGTTTTAACAGAAAAAAACATCCTGTTCTGTTCTACACTTGCTTGCAAGTTGTGAATAATGACTGAAGACATTTGGAGAAGGACCAGAATCCCCTTGGCAGCTAGAAGTGTTTGGATATGAGGATATTATCTCAGGTCATGAGCCTAGAAAGCCATGGAAGAGCCCACACACCTTCCTCTGGGAGAGAAGGATGAGGAAGCACAGAACTGACATTGCCCTGCCAATATCTTTGGCCATCACCATTTCCACATTAACCCACTGCTGCCTTCTTCATAGGTGTTGGGGAGCAGAGCCTTGGAAACATGGGAAAACAATCCCAACAGTGTGCTTCAGAACAGGACTGCAAACTCCTAGGGACTAAGCTTCCTAATCACTACCGTATGGCTCATAAAAGGAGCAACCTGATACCATGTACCAAGAGGTTGTTATTCCTCCTTTCTCCCCTGTCCCACTCCAAATGTTAGAACAATAAATACATTTACCTCTTGTTTAAGATCACTTAAAATAAGTTGTTTTAATTAAACCTCCTGGCAATCTATCTGCACTAAGTGATTAAGTGCCTCTTCTTCCAGTGAAAGGAGAAAGGATTATCACAGCACATGACTGACTGAATTGTGGACAGAACTAGAACTGGGTAAAGCTGCTGAATATTTTCTGTCAAAATTCATGTGAAAATACTGTGAACTTTTTCAATTTGTGTGATGTTGTTCCATTCAAATATTTCCCCTCCTTTCAGACCTTCCTTCCCTCCCCACTGTCCCAGAGTTGATGAAATAGTTCTTTCCCTCAGGTTAAAGTTCAGCTTTGAATATCAACTTTAAAAGATGTCCAAGAAGAGAGCTTTCTTTTCTCAATGGGCATCATTTTCAGGGAATAAACTTAAAGATGGAAAAATAGCAATTGTGTTGATGAATTATAGCTATTTAAAGCTGCAAAAAAATTGAGTTTGCATAGCAGTCAGTTCTTTGCAGCTGCACCATAAAAAGTGTTTGCAGGCGTTGTTATGCTATTTTTACATTTTAACTTGAAATATCATGTGTGAATCGAAATTGGGTAATTATTCTTTCAAACCAAGCTTTTTACATTGCTCTTAGCTCAGGAATCGCACTGGTGGGTTTGTTGTTTTATTGCTGGCCATATCACTTTCAGGATGGAGAAGGGTCACACTAAAAGGCTCTTTTATGTCTTGTGGCGTGTCTTGAGATGGTTATGGCAGCATCTCTCTTTTAGCCTCCCTACTCTGTTTTGTCTTCCAGTTCCCATCTTTTCCTGCTCTAGCCCTGCTCTGTTCCTGACATGATGGATTGGATGGGAAGCTGAAGCAAAGTCTGGATCCTGGCAGGGCCCAGGCAGGCAGGCACTCAGGACAAACCGCTCCGCAAATTTATTTGGATTCTTTACCTGCAACCTCCCTGCTGTTTTAGTGCTGGGGCCTCTCTTGGGCAGGGCCAGGCCAGTGTGCCGTGTGGTGCTTTTATGGCAATGGGGACAAATGATCATTAGGGGCTGGCTGGAAACCCTTGGATGTACTGGCAGGCAGGAGTGGTATTTAAAGGTAAATGCATTAACAGCGCGCTGCCACCTCCTTTTATCTCAGCCACCAGCAGCCTGGGGCCAGGCAGGCAGGATGCCACCAGGCAGGATGCCACCTTGGAGACTGATAGCTGCCATTTGCATTTTATAACCCATCTCCAAGTGGGAATGAGAGGGAAAAAGCAGCCAAAATGTGGGAGTTCAGCTGTAGCTGCAGAGCTGTTCCTGGTATTTAATTCCTCCTGTTAGCTGGGGATGGCTGTGGTGTGTTAGGCTGAGTGGCTTAGGCTCTGCTTTTCACTGATGAGCAAAGGAAAGGGACAGGGTAAAATGTTATTTCCACTCTCCTTCCACTGGGTGGGAATTGGCTCCTAATTTTAAAGTACTCTGAGGTGAACAAGACACAGCATCAGTCCCAAATATTTTTTTTTTCTTTGTCCTAATACATGGCATTGCCAGCTCTGGTGTGATCTCTTTCTATGTCTTTCCGAAACTAAAAATTAAAATAAATTAACCTAGGGACTTCTTACTGTGTGGCATCTCAGAATATTTGAGAGTTCAGAAGGACTGAGATGCCAATGCTCTGCTTTAGGGAGATTTAGCAGGGACTTGAGCAGCTGAGAGAATCTGCTGTCTGCCCTCCTGAGCAGCTAAAATGAATTTTGCGTTTTTCAGCAGAGGATTGTGGTCATTCTGCCTTTTAATCAGACGGTATGAAGTTTGTGTCCTGCATAATTACAGCCAAAATTTGGCCTTTTCAGGTTAGGTACAGAGCTATATGCAGAATGTTCTGCAGTATAAAAAATTCCACTTATGAGAGTCTGCCTTGCAAATGGAATTTACTTTTTTTTGCTAATTGCAAAGAATTAAGCTTTTATTCAGCTGTACCAGTAGGGTTAGATGTTTTTAAAGGAAAGGAACTCCTGAAGGGATGTTTCATCAGGAGAGTGAATTAATAAAGAAAAAGACAAAATAAAAAGCAATAATAAAAAAAAAATTGAACAATTCCTCACGCATATTATCCAGTTCAGATGTCTAAAATACATGTGATCTTCCAGCTACATTTTCCTCTTGCACATCATAGTAGGTTTTATTAGGAGAAGTTTTATTTTATTGCCTTGTTTTCCTGTAAAGTCAACAAGTTAAACCAACAAGATTTAATTTTGGGTTGACAGGCCAGTAAGAGATAACACATCATGTTGCCCCACTTTTATCTTTTTCTTTTCCTTCCTCCTCCTGCTTCCTGGTCTGCTGGAGGTGCTCCATTCTGCTGCTCAACTTATTTGCCTTAAAAATAAAATAAAAAAAAAATCTTTGCAGGTGATTTATAGAACCCAATGGTTATTGTATGGCTAATGATTCATGGAACTTCATTAAATACCAAGTATGTGCCTGCTTACTGTCTGTGCACACTGCATATTAGAACCTTTGCACTCCCCCTTGCAAATTG
Organism: Euphonia xanthogaster; assembly: GCA_034509185.1. NCBI lineage: Eukaryota > Metazoa > Chordata > Aves > Passeriformes > Fringillidae > Euphonia > Euphonia xanthogaster. The sequence goes on from JAYDZK010000268.1 coordinate 6,805,031, forward strand.
CCCCCATTAAATTCGCAGACAAAAGGTCCTCTCAGTAGCTTACATATTTTCCCACATGTGAGAGAGCAATTGGAAACTTCCTCTTGATAACTAAAAACTTTTGAATTAGAATTTATGAGAAGGGTCTTTTGGTCTTGTTGCCTAAGGGCTGAAACAGATCCCAGTGTGTACAAGCGTTCCTTTGATGCCTGGAGCTGCACAGGGTAACATTTTTTAACAGGATCAAAAAGCCTAATGCAGGGACAATATGTGGAGGCCCTAGCTCTGACACAAGGAGTCGTACCCTGTGTTTTTCCAAGGCTAAAAATCCAAAAGTAACTGTCCAGGGCAGCAAGAGCATTTTATATTTGTTTTAATTGCGGTAAAGTCCTAGATAAAATAATGGCAGGCGGTGTTACAACTTCCTTTTCTTTAAAGTTTCCCTAAAAATGCTTTGAAGCAAGTTTTACCTTTGGGAAAATATATCAAAAAGAAAATAAAGGACCAGCTCTTTAATTGGTGGAAATCAGCATGGCTCTATTACAGGTGTTGGAATTTCTCAAGCTGTGGATCTGACTAAAAACTTTGTCATTTCTTGCCATGGGCTAATATATTCCTGCCCACTTATTTGCTTGGACCATCCTAATCTGAGTTTACTATTGACAAAACATTTCCCAGAAACATTTCTATACAGAGGCAGCAGAAGATTGAAACCTGGATTTAATTTTCAAATGGTGAATATTTCCCATGATTTCAGCTGCACTATCCAAGGAGGCACTGCCATATGTACGGGTTGATCCAAAGTCTCTACAAAAAAGTCTTGATAACTGGAATATTTCTCACTTAACAGCAAAAGGAAATGTCTCAACACTCATTTAGGTGCCCAATCTATGGTCTTCCATTATACATTGCTTCACACTGTCTGCCTATGTGCAGAGAAGAGTGAAAAATAAAGGAACTTCCTCATGTTAGGGGGCCAGCACACCACAGGCATGACCATAAAATGACTACATTACCTCCACTTGGTGTTGCATTATTACAACAGAGATGGTTTTGAGACCATTATTTTCTGCATTCACACTGGCAATATTTGTAAAATCTGTTGTGATGTCCAAGTCATGCATATCAGCTAAATGGGTTGTTTTCACCAAGAAAAAAACACAGGTATGAAAACCTTGATTTGTCTTTAATGGAGTGCTCCAAATTATTACTCATTCTGCAGCTGATAAATTAAATGTCCCTCCTTTTACTTCAGCTTTAATTCTTCCAAATGAGACAGAAGATTTAACCCTTTATTACGTCTGTGGTCAGTAAGAGCCAAGCAAACTTTTCACGATAAATTTAGCTTGATCTCAGAGCAGAAGATCTTTTTCTTCAACAGTAAAACACTGCCAGAGTGTTTGGGTCTCAGTGGTGACCTTTAGAGAGCACAATATATTGATTATAAAAAGCCCAGAGAAGTCACTACTGAGAGACCAGGAAAACATCCCGCATGAGTCAGAAAATCTAATGGAATTGGTGGTGAACAGTGAGAAACTTCCTGGGGATGGAGGGTCTCTGCATTTATGGCAACAGTATCTTTTTCTAACTCTGTTTTCTTATATTTGCTTATTATTAATAATTATTATTAATATCTCTGACTAGGTAGTAAGAGTCATCCATCATATAATTTATAAACATATCTGCATGTTTGCTATATGCCATATCGTCATCTTACTTTCAGGGCCGTATTTTATTCATTTGGCCCCAATCTTGTCTAATTTTGGATGTATTATATTACAACTCCAGTACATTTGGGCTGCTAAGCTGAGGAAAAAAGACCCCTAATGTGAAACATTCTTTTCTTTCCATGTGGGCAGAGTGTAAAGCAGTGTCCTGGTCAAGGTAATCGCTTCCTTAACCTGGAGTGTCCCGGACCAAAAATTCCAGGACAGTAAATGGGGAGCAGGATTTTCCCTTGTGAAACGGTTTTGGAAGTTTAAATTCAGACATTTCACCCATCCTCAATAAAAATCCTCTGTAAGTACTTCATCAAGATAGATGTAGAAATATCTGGCTGTTAGATCAGTAGAAAATAATGTATGTAATGTTTAGAGCAAAATTAGAAAAAGAAGAGGAGAAATATTAAGTGTAGGTAAATTTAAAGAATTTGTTATGCTACTTTAGATAAATATTGTCACAGTGGGATAATAGCAATACACTTGTTATTGGACTAAGCAAGATGTTTCTCTGCTTCACAGAGGCACAGATGGATTTGGCCCTGTGCTGAGATTTCTTTTGCTGCCTCTCTTCCTTCAGCAGCAAGGTTTTGTAATTCTCACAGGGAAATCTGGAAAAGCCACATTGGGAAATGCTGTTGATTTTGAAAGTTCAGTCAATTTGGGTGACATCTGGCATAGTTTTTTTTTCCTTCTGGTGAGATAACATTAACTTTGCTTACTTTCTTGGCAATAACTAAGAACACTACATGGTTTTTAACTGCAGTATGGGGACCTCTACCAGGATGACTTCAGGGCAAAACAGCTGCACCCAGTCTGTTCTTCCTCCTCTTCCTGAGTTTAATAAAATCTGGTCTTATCGGAGTATGCACCAGAAGACTGAATGGTTATTTAAGCCCCGGTTAGGGAACATATTTAAGAATATGCCTAATTTTAAGCATGTGCTTAAATCAATGCGACTTAAGCAAATGCTTGAAGTCAGGCATGTGGTTGAGGTGTTATCCTGAATGTGGGTCCTAATCCTTAAACAATAGCAAAGCCCAGAGGAAAGGGCAAGCTATCTGGGTTCCTTTCTTGGCTCTTTTGTTGCTCGTGATATAGTCTATAAAATAAGGATCATTATTCTTATCCCTCTTTGTGAGGCACATTGAAAATTATCAAGGAAAAGCACTCTGAATACTGTTATTATTGGATATACTTCTTGAGGCTGAAAAAAAAAATTAGAGACAGACATTCTCAGTGGATTTCTGGTTCTTCCTCCTTTTACTTGGGCAGGAAATACCATGAGAATGAAAAGAAGGATGCATACCCATGATCACAAATAATCTTAATCTCCTCCTTTTCACCCCTGCTGTAAATAATTAGATATTGCTACACTTTTGTTTCTGGGAGTTCCCGCAGTGCTGCAGCCTCACTGTGTGCAGGGGTACCTGCTCCTGGTACCATGGGCAAGCTGGAAGCTCTGCTGGGAGATAATAGGGAATGTCTGGGGGAGGAGGGGAGGCCCTGAGCCCACATAATGGCAGAAAACAGGGAAGAGGCACAAGTGTGTGTGAGTTTGTGAAAGCACCACTGGGATCAGGGCTGCTGGAGGGGCAGCACATGAGGGCAAGTCCTGGGCCACCCAAAAAATTCTGCTCCCGCCAGAGAGGTGTTGGGGGACCAGGCCCTGTGGTGCTCAGCTCCCGTGTTACTGCTCAGCTGGAAAAGCTGGAGGGAGCAAAGGTTCTGTTCCTGATGATAATTCAGAGTTCCTCACATTCTCACTACCTTAAGTCAGTGCTCATTCCCCAGCTTCCATGTAAAGGGCCTGGAGCCAAGGCCATGAGCCTGTGTGTATGTGTTCAGGACAGTTAATATTTATGATGCATCTTACTGGGAAAATTAGTATAAAGCTGTGTTCCAGCAGTACATTTATCCCATGACCTAGTTCTGTGAATAACGTGCTGAAACACGGCCTGCTTGATTTAAACCTTTGTCACCCATTCTGATGGATACAGTGCCTAGCTTTGGCTTAGGCAATGCAAGCCAGGATTTGTGCAAAAATGTGATGTATATTAGTGCAAGGTAAACAGATGGTAATGCTTTTGTTCATACCAAGTGCATACAAAGATATTTATCAAAGGACCACATGTAAGGTCCATAGCTCTTGGCAGAGATCGCTATGCTGTTACATCAGCTAATAAGAATAACCATTTTATTGCATTACACACAGGTTTTGTAGGGTTGCTTTAGACTGTGCAGGCGGCTCCCAAACTTGCCACAGTTCACACACCAAGATTCTGATTCTGAATAGTGTTGAACATCTATAACACCCTGTTGTTTTTGTTGTTATTTTTATTTTATTGCCAAGACTCTTGACATTTCTCCAGCTCAAATCCCTTCTAGGGAATTCCACTGCTGCTTAGCAGCTCTGAAATAAGTGTAAGAGAGCCAGGTGGTGAATACACTGAAAGGTATGCTTCAGGACAGACACAAGAAATTGTAGTGGCAGAATTCAAAGGGAAAGAGGTTGTAATGTAAAGATTTGAAGGGAACTGTGACACCACTCTGGCCACAGAAAAATGCAGGCAACTCTGCAGAAGTTTCTGAAGAAGCGTGGCTACACACAATTTATATCACAGAATATTGCATCTGAAAACAACAAAGCTGACTGAGGTTGGCAGGATTTCCTCATCTGATTTACACTCTCCTCCTCCATCACCATCAGCAGCAGAGATTACTTTTGTCATGTCTGGAGGAATCTCAGTCCCTGGAACACTGGCAGTGCCCTGGGGGTATAAGTAGGAACTCTGCAGAAGGGGGAAAGGAGCTTTTCATCACTGCAACCACACCATAAGAATTTTGTCATCCTTTCCTGTCCCCTGGGCTGTTCTCACTCGATAGCACTTCATCTCTTAAACTGGCAGAGCATGACTGCTTCGGTGACTACACAGTGAAATAATTCAGAGAATCAATTTGGCTGAAAATGGACATTCTCTGACATTTTTTTCCTGCCAGGTTTGTTTTCAGACAGATCAAGATTCCTAATCTGTTTTACCTTTGCACTGGCTTGTGCCAGGAGATGAAGAAATGGTGCTCAGGAGAAGGAATGAGCAGATGGGGAAGGACAGAAGGGCTTCTTTTAGGTGACAATGCTGGGCCACATGGCCTTGAAGTGTTTCTGCAGATATTCCAAACCCACCTGGATGTGTTCTTGTGTAACTTGCCTTGACAGAAGGGTTGGCCTGGATAATCTCCCTTCCAGAGGTCCCTTCCAACCCTAACTCTGTGATTCTGTGTAGGACAGTTCCATGGAAGCATGGAACTACTCCTCTGGGGACTCCTCCATGACCTGCAATTCTGCACGGAGACAGAAATGTGGCAAGGTCCTGATGGAAGGCAGCTCTGCCTCAGGTGCCAACTCCCACTGACCTCAGTCCCTGAGCACACAATGTGATCTTGCCCAGAGATGCTTCCCTGGACCACAGCATGCAACTGTTGAGTTGATAAAAAGAGAGCAGAGTGTGTGTGGGTGGGGACATTTCTGTCAAACATCGAGTTCTTCACCTCACTGCCAGCACTGGGGTGACCTGGCTCCCCTTATTCCCTGGGACTTTATTGCACAGAACTGAAGTTATTAGGATCCTCATGGGTAAAGCATCACCAAAGGATAAGAGAGGGTCTGGCAGTGGGCTGTGGTACTGTAGCACTACTTCTATCACTAGGATAGTTTCAGGCCAGACTTCCAACTCCTTTTTCCTTGGAGACTTTCTTTCAGCAGATGTAGTTGCATTGACTTTAGAAATCTGATTCTGAATTTTCCTCAGAGATGTAAGATCCTCATGATCTGGACCCTATTATTATTGTTGTTGTTGTTGTTGTTGTAGTATTACTATTACTATTACTATTACTATTACTATTACTATTACTATTACTATTTATTACGATTGCCATCACTATTATTATTATTATTATTTGAATATAAATAATAGTATTCCTGTAAATATTTTTATTTTTCTTTAATGTTTATTTTTATTTATTATTTATTCCTGTAAATGTCATTCCTATAAATGTTATTTCTATTTTAATATAAATAATAATATTCCTGTCATTGCCAAGATTATTTACTCTTTCAAAGACTAATTTATAGCACTACTTTAATTCTGTTTCAAATAGGTAAGAAGTAGGGGGTGAAAAAAGGACTTCTACTGCAAAAGTCTTGCTTAACTTATGGGGATTTAAATTCACCCAATTCAACACTGCTTGGGCAAATTCTTAATTTTAAGAACTGTAAATGTCTTTGATTTTGGAACTGTGGTGTGGCACTGAAGCAAATAGTGTTACATTAGCTCTTACAAACATTTTCCTGTGAATTTTATGTCAGGATTTTCAGAAGTTAAAATCCAAAGATCCAGCCCCTGATCATGGGGACAGCTCCCAGTAAATGTGAGCAGGAGACACATGGCAGCAGTGCACATGCTCTCTTCAAGTCTTTGCCTGCATATCCACAGCAAAGCCATTAAAACCAGCCAGTTTCTTGGTCTGAGGTTTCCTTAAAACATTTTCTGTATTGTAAACATTCCACTCAGATTTCTCCTGCATTGTGGCAAATTCCAGGATTCGAAGGGCTGTCACCAGCTGCCACCATGGCCACTGCCCCTCCCCTGAGACAAAGAAAGCCACTGCATCCTTCCTAGGACTGCATTCATGTTGGTAGCTTTCCATCCCTACAGCTTCAACAGCTCAGTTTTCTTCCATCTGATCTATTTTATGTCCCAAATTTTTTTCCAGTTTAAAGCCAGCTTGAAGAGACTCTTGGTGAGCTTAAAGTAGCTGGGAATGAGGTGGATGTGAAGTGGGTAAACAGAAATCTCCAGAAAACTGGAGATTGCTCTAGGCTAATGATCAGTTTGGGGTCAAATGGGAGCTGTGGGGGTGGATCCCAACCTGCTTGCAATTCCTGCCACTGGAGCTGTTTCATTCTCTATCAGCTTTTGGCTGTTTTGATTTCTCACACTTTTGTTATAATTTTACAATTGTTTCAACTACTTGCCAGAAGGTGTGGCAGGTGTCTTGTCTAATCTTTTTTTTCTTTTTTTTGCTGATTCTTGTTTCCCTGTGTACCTCAAGAAATCATTTAAATTAGGAAAGGGTCCAAAACAGCAATAGTCTGTAGTCATACAGCATTTGGGAAAGTTTGCTTTTCAAACTAGAAATTTAAATTTCTGCTAAAATTGCAATCAAATCCATTTTTAAAATTGCAACCAGAATTTCAGATCCTTTTTTTTTCCCCTCTGAAGAATATAAGTAGATTTTTTGGAAGCCTGAGTTACACTGTACACCAATCAGATGTAGGTTTATATCCATCCCTACCAATTCCTTCTTAAGTACCTCATCTTTCAAATGCAGTTGCCTGTACCTTAGGAGACCGGAAAAATGTTGAGGGTTTAGGCACTAGATAATCTCTGTGCTACAGCATTAAATTAAAACAAAGCTCTCTGAAATAATTGTTTATAGAGCTGATACTGCCAGGAGCAGTAGTGGACAAGAAATAACTTTTATTTCAGGGCTATACATGATACCTGATTGATGGTGGAGCTGATACTGCACCCAGGATGGCCAAGGTTCCACTCTGGTTTTTCCAGTTTGACAAGTTGAAATATGTATCAGGATGCCACGTGGAAAATGAAGGCCTTGGTTATGCTACCCATTTCCAGATGAACGATCTCATTTGGTCAGAATGGATCATTTCTGTTTGTTGGACCTGCTTTTTATCTCTCAATTGATAGATGAAACACTACCTTTGGAAATTGGGTGATATTTCTAAGGCAATTGATAATTTCTGCAACTTCATAACATGCCATGCAAGTTCTATGTGGATTTGTTTCCATCAGGGTGCCACGTGCTAACAGGAGTAGGGGATGGAAGAACAGGATGTTCTTTGTATGACATTTTGGAAACATTCCTTTTGTTAAAAATTAGCCCAGTGGCCCTGGGACAGGGCAGAGGCGGGGAGGGGATTTTATGTTCCCAAGAACAGAATGTCAAGACTTGGGGGCTCTCCTGCTTGAATGAAGAGGAGAAAAAGGGTTGTGTCAGTGGGGCTGCTGCCTTCACAGGGACCCTGCAGCACCAGAACAAACCTCTGCTCCAGCAGTGGTGCCCCTCTGCTTCCTCTGGCTGCACTGGAGCTGCAAGTGTTTGCTTCTCCCCAGTGGATGCTCAGTTTGTGTCGCATTCCACATGACTCTGTGTAAAAAAAAAATTAGAAATCTTGCAGTCAGAGGGCCAAAATTAGCTTCTCCTTAAAAGCCTGGAAAGGTAAAGTGGAGATTAAAACCTACATGGGTCACAATAACCCTCTCAAAATGAAGAGACTGATACAGAATGCTGAGGATGAACTTTCTTTTCCTATTTCCAGACCAAAAAAACCAACCAAAAAAACCCCAAAAAAGGCCCAAACAAACAACACCACAACAACAACAACAAACCCACCCACCCAACCAAACAAAAAACAAAAAACAAACAAACAAAAACCCAAAAAAGCCCAATAGGTGCTTCCAGGCTATGTTTTTAAATGGAGTGGCTCTGATTCCAGGTCCAATGCCATCTATTTGCAACTGTCAGGACTGTGTTATGCCAAAATGAAAACCTTTATTAGATTCCAGCCCAAAATGTAAATGAATTATGAAAGTCAACTGAGCCAGGTAAAACATGGGGGGGTGGAATTAGTGGTGTCAGAAAGAGAGTGAACATTAAAAAGCCAAAATTCAGAATACTTTTGAAAAGCACATGGGAGCCTTTAGGCATAGAGAGATGTGGTAAATTCACCATGAAACAGCCCCATCCATAAGCTGATGTGGGACAGGTAGAGGGTGATAAACTCTCTTACCCAAGTACCCAAGTTGATCAAACCATTCAGCAATTAGGAAGAGAATACATGAACGCTTACTTCACAAGCACCTGGTGTGGTTTCTGCCCCTTTGCTGGTGGTTAAATACCTGTTTAGACTAACCCAAAACTTAAAAAGCTACTTTTAATAGAATTTTTGGGCCAGCATAATGCTAATAAAATCTAAATACAGGTGCCTTATGAGTACAGCTGTGCAAATACATTTTCTGTAAGAACCAAAAGTGGGGAAAGAAGGAGATGAAGGAATTGGGTGGGATGAAATCAGCTTACAAGCAAGAAATGGGAGGGGCAATGAATTTCAGACCAAACGAGACATCTCATTTGGAGGATTCAATTTTATTTTTTTTTAATAGAATGTCAGTGAAGATCCAAGTGAAACTTTTATGCAAAATAAAAATTTGAAGTATCCTGTCTTGATAAACTGTGACAGAAATAAGTTCTATTTTCCAAATAAAACCAGTATTTGAAAAAGTGTTCAACACAAAACTTTAATCCTTTTGGCTGTAAAGATTCATATATAATTTAAAAAGCACTTGACTGTAAATTTCATTAATTTCTTGTTACACAGATACCTTTCTCATGCCAGCATTCAATTGATTGAGCAGCATTCTGGAATGTAGATACCAGAATTTAGAGTCTGGGGCTTACACCAATATATACATATAATTTTATTTCCTCTGGTCCCCATGTAGCTTACACCTTGGTGTAATAATTTTGGATCCCTGTAATATTTTTTCTTTTCTTTTTCCTCTAACCAGAGTCATGAGGTTGATATTTCTGTGATAGCTAATGAATTCCAGTTGTACAAAACACATTTTATCTTTTCTCTTTCTGGACAGGATAAGGCAACTACACCAATATAGTTAAATTATAGTGCAAATTAGGTGGGTAGAGAGTCCTAAATACTGAGGCCACTTGAACTTGGTGTTGTCTACCAGCTGCATGAGTTATTGCCTTCTCAGCCAAGATCTCTGCAAAGAATGTGGGTAAGTGATTACAAGCAGTCTCTTGATATTTTTATTGAATTGTCCACATTCTGCTTCTTGTCCAACAGCAGTAGGCACCTAAAAATAATCATGCCCTGCACAAATCTCCAGAATGAGCACACTAATCCTATTCTGGAATTCAGCAATATCTCATAAAATACCCAGGATGAAAAGTGTTTCCTAAATTCTCCAGAAGAGACACGAGAGAGTGTGATAGGTGAATGGGTTTTGGTGGGAAAAAAAGATGCTTTCTCCTTCAAAACAATTTTCTTGTGTGATTTTTATGTTCAACTACCTCCTTCTCTTTTTTTAAAGAGAAGGTTTAAAGAGAAATTAGATTAATTTTTGATGGAAAAATGTGTCAATTTGCCCTAATAAAGACTCTTTTGAGCTGTGACTCATGCTTGGACAGGAGGCCTCTGAGGAATGTCAGGAGATGGAGCAGCAGCATTCTTCTGGCTGAGATCAGCATCCCAGCCCCAGTGCCTTACTAGGATCCTGAAATTTCTGTCAGTCAGATTAGATGTGAAACCCAGGGCTCAGTCACAGAACATGCACTGCCTTTTTCCCTGGGCTTTAAAGTCACAGCCAAATCACTTGGATATTTTGATCTTTGGAGTTGTGTGTTCTCCTACCCAAACTCCTGTTACTATTTCTGTTTGAAATGTCAGTGTTTACTCAGTTTCTGTCCATGCTTTTCTGTCCTGTTTGCCAGCTAGTGCCCTTTTTATCCAAGGTGATTTACTCTAACTGGAAGATAAAATTATTTGGTCTGAAAAATTTCTGTGCAGACCGCAAAAAGCTATTATTTAAATACAGGGTGTACAAAGCCACCTTTTATAATTAAGCTGGATTTTATATGTGGAACATGCTGGCTGTGTTATGAAGAAACAATCATTCTAAATTTAAAACATGCTCTCCCTCATTACGGAAATATATTCTTCTTCTTTTATTTTTGTTTCTTTTTTTTTTTTTTTTACTGTTTTTCTTTTTTCTTTTCTTCCTCCCTCCTCCTCAGTTCATTTAAACAGAGAGGCCATTCCTTTCTCCATCTAAGTTAAATACCACAGTATCCTTTTCGGCAGGCTTCTAAGCTAAATCTAATCAAGCTGTGTCACAGCTCTGTCAGGCAGGTTGCTCTTTCTTTGGCCTTGAATAATTGGAAGAATGTTGGCACTTGTGCCTGGGCCATGAGAACGTGACCCGAGTTGATATTTAATCTACTTCAGTGCTAGGCTGCACTAGGACTGGGGTGTAAGCCAGGCCTGGGGAGCAGTGTGTTAGCCATCAGCAGCACTCATTTTACCTTGAAATGGATTCCATTTGATGTATCATTACACCGCTCCGGGAGAATGCTTTAATGAGACAGATACATGCACTGGAAAGGATTAGATTGTTGTCCTTTAAACTCTTTTTTTTTTTTTTTTTGCCTTTTTTTTTTTTTTTTTTTTTTTTTTTTTTTT
>JAYDZK010000268.1:6837079-6850500 GCA_034509185.1 Euphonia xanthogaster
CCGGCTTGTCTCGTCTCAGCTGAGCTCTGCCCAGCCCAGCTCGGCTCGGCTCGGCTGAGCCCAGCTCAAGGCAGCCAGAGGCTCGGGGCAGCGCGTTCGTGCGGCTGGAAGCGGAGCTCTGGCCTTTCCCAGCCATGAAGTCATCCCCCGGTGCTGATTGAAATCATCTGTTTTCAGTTCTCTGACAAATTAATTGAACTTTCCTCTGACTCAGGGGCCTTCTGACTTTTGAAGCAGATTTTGTCTACATGCCGTCTCCCAGACGAACACAATTTCATTTTCTAGGCTTTAAAGGAACTTTATGTTTCCAGAAAGGCAATGAAAGAGGCATTTGTTCAGCGATAGCGCTACGACTTCTACAAATACGGAACAAGAATAGGAGCCTATAAAATGTTGATTTTACTGCCGCTGATAACCAGCCCCAAAACGTGTTAGATCCTGAGATGCACGGGCCTGATAACAGGGCAGGCCAGGAGCTGCTTTCTTTCAAGTGTATTAAAAGAATGCTCCTTAAATAACTGCGAGCCCCTCCAAGGGCAGAGCTGGGGCAGCACCCAGCCTGTGCCCGGTTGCTGTGCTGATCAAATAACTGCTGATGGAATAGTTCCAGTTCATGTCTTCCACCTCAGTCCACCTCAATTGCATTTCATTTGGCCAAGCAGGAGCTGTGAGGTTCAGCTGGAGTCCAAGCCTGAGCCCAGGTTTATGATCCAGGCTCCCCAATGGGATGGGTTGTTCCCCCACTCTCCATCTGCCTTAGGGAACATTTAAAACTCACCTTTCAAACATAATGAGACAAATTCTGCTTTCAGGTGCCTGAGTGCTACTGCCTGTGATGCCCATCTGGGCATACCCAGAGTTTGCAGTGGCAGGGCAGTCACTGTTCAAAGCAATTGTTGCTGTAAAATAAATACCTTGGCTGATGGAGGAGCACAGAGGGGACAGACTGCCACATACCTCACATTTTTCAGTTACACCTGTCAATTTTCCCTGTTATAAAAACACCAAAACACATAATTAACTCTGGGGGCTTCTCACATAATTAACTCTGGGGTAGATTTGAGCATGTGTTCACGTCCTTTGCTGAAAACAGAATGAAGAAAATCAGCTGTTTTTCTTGGCCCATCCAAGTTCTTGTTTAATTTTCTACCCCACTTCCCCATCCACTATAAAATCCAAATGATTTTAAAACAAAAAATAATTAATTTATCTTTGAAATAATCAGGGGAAATAAGGCTGTTATTTGTGTTTCTTCATAGATATCAGAAAAACCAGTGATATGGAAAGAATTTTATGAGGCTATCAGCAATCAAATCCAAATTTTGTCCCATACTTCAGCTGTGGTGGCCAGGACCTCAACTAGCTTGAACTTAGTGCAGACCTTTCCTCGTGGGCTGAACCTCACACCATTTCTAGTTCTTCACCATCTAATTTGCACTTGCTACTTTGAAAAGTCACCCAGAGAGCACTGAGCTGATTGAAAAATCTGTGTTCCACTGAAGTGCTAGAAAAGAATTAAAATATAGATACTAAAATCATAACAATAGGTGCCTGTCATTTCAGCAGAAAACCTCAGACCCAAACATTCCCAAATGCCAAGGAAATATGTAAGTGAATCCAGACTGTTTCAGGCTTTTTGAGGAATGTCATGGAAAGGGAGGGTCATATTAGTCTGGACCACCTATTCCTATCCAGTCTTTTAATTTTATGTACACTGGATGCATGTAAACCAGCTCTGTATTTTCACTTTCATTCAATTGTGGCAAATTCCAGGTAGAGGAGATTTTTTGTCTTTTTCAGTCAAATTTCCTATTGACCTTAAATTTCTCCTGGTAGACTCTTACAGTTTTACTTGACTAAGTGGGAAGCACCAAGACCATTAAGCTGAGGAGTCATTTTTATGCCCTGGGTGAAAGCTGCTGCATGATCTTGAAGGTTGAAGCAGGCAGCTTTACAATGTTTTATGCCAATACCTAGTTCTGAAGTGTGTGAAAAGACATTGAAATGTTCTCAGTGATCCTGATGGGTCCCTCCCAACCCAGCACATACTGTGATTCTGAATATTGTGTCAGTCTACAACAACCTGTTAGTCCTTTGTAAGATTCCACCTGCTGTTGTTTAAACTTCCAGCTAATTTCTGTTATCTCTGATTTTTCTAAGTATTTATCTATTATGCAACTGTACAACATAAATTTTTACTTTAGTGTCCCAGAGGAAGGACAGGTGTGCAATAAATGTACACACAGCCAATAGATATGACCCAAATGCCACCCAACAGTGGCAACTCAGAGCAGGATGTGTGAAAAAAAAGGGAAAAGCAGTGAGGCTGCCTCCAAACCATCTTCTTCCTTGGCACAGGAAATCTGTGCTGGGCGACTCCAGGGAAGCACAACTGGGAGTGGAGCCCTCTGAAGAGTGCAGCAAAGGCCTTGATGATAGCCAAGGTATTTTACAACAATAATTGCTTTGAACTGTGAACTGTGCTTTGGAATATCTGTGCAGCTGTGAGGGAGTGAGGAATGAGACAAAAATTTTGTAACTATAAAAGAAATGGTTTTTTGTCCTGCTTGCACGGGTTGTTGGTGCAGAATTTGTTCCTATTTTATTACAAAAGCTATGGAACCAACTGTTACAGGAAGTTGTTTTTTTTTTTCCTTGCAGCAGCATGTGCCTTTAGCTCTCCAAAACACAAGCAGAAAAACAGCCTCCTTGGGTCAAATCTGTCTTATCTTTATCATGGTGGAATAGTCCCCCCAACTTCAGTGCAGTTATTCACAAGTGAGACAAGTGTCCTAAGTCTCCTGCAAAAAAAGGAATTGAAAGTACCCATGATTATTCCTCATGACATTGGCATTTCTACAGCAAAACTTCGCTTTTCTAATCTAAACTGAGCAAAGTGCTCTTAGGGTGACAGATACTTAGGGAAATGAACTCAGAGAATCATGTTCTGGCTTTTAAATAATTTCTCATTATTCTCCTTTTCATTTGGTTTATTTGCAAATGGAGCTTGTTCAGGAAGGCAAAGTGTTGATTAGCAGCCAACACTTATTTAATAATGGGACAAAATTAGTTTTGCAGTGAAGGAGAATTCACTTCAGGAAGAAACAGGAGTAACTTGTAAAGATTAAATCAACCAAACAGGAAATGGAATCAGTCCCATGAGGTTTAGGTAGTCTGATTGCAATGCCAAGGGTGCTAATTGCCAAACAGCTTTTGCTGGCCTGAGCTGCTGCTGGCTTTCCCTTGCTGCTGACTGCTCCTAGGTGTCCACTCCTGCCTGAGCCATTCCCCTCCCATCTGGATCCAGCCCCTGGGCTGCCTTCGGGGCAAACGTGGCTGGGGGAGAAGTGCTAGCAGCTGCTTGCACTGCTTAGTCACCACTGCCACCAAGAACCACTGCCTGAGAGAGCTGAAAAATATTTGCAACATGTATTTACAAACAATTGCTAGACAGATTTTGTCTGCCCATAGCATTTGTCAAACAGTTTTGAGCAGGAAATAAATACAGATAAATAGATTTTTTTTGACCAGGGAAAGCAGATTTTATACTGTCTATTATGGTTGTCATGCTGCCATAATATTAAATAAAGGCAATGCAACTGAGATGTAGCAGGATGTGGCTTTTTTTTTTTTTTTTGGGACCTATTCTGATGATGGGTTATGTCAGTTAAACATTTTAGGAAACAGAAGCCACTTCTCTATAGGAACCTAGCAGCAGAACTCCCAGCTAAACCACAGACAGTCCATGTTTGAATGGGTGCTGATGCCAGCCTCGGGTGAATGACTTTTGAAAGCAGCATCACGTAAATGTGTCTGAATAAAATAGGAGCAGATTGGAAGCAGTTCCTGAGACTTGAGTGAATGACCTTTCTTGCTGTTGTCATTTCCAAATTTTTTGGCAGACTCTCCCCTGACCACTATATTTCATTTCCATGCACCCCTGTACTTCCCAATTCCGGTCAGGAGCAGAAGCAGAAGTAATAAAATACCACAAGAAAAGCTATTCTTGTGATAGTTCCTGTGCTACTGGATGCAGCACCAACAGGAAATCTCATGAGAAAGACTGTCCCTTCACAGTCTCCAGGCCCCACTTTGGAAACCCAAGCGATTTGGTGGGAATAAACAGCAAATAAGCATCCTCCAGCTTGGGTGATTAAAACTTCTCCCAGCTTTCTGGCCCAGTCCCTTCCACTACAAGGTGCACGAGCCTTTTGACAGTGGTAGGGACAGCGAAAACTATGGACGGCTTATGACAGTCTGAGCCTTCCTTTCCCTCCAGTTATGTGAAAGGAAGGGACCTGCAGCCTTCTCTCTTCTAAAAGGAGTCCTTGAGAGCTCGCTGTGCCTCAGGATTGCAGCCTTCACCTCTGCACATGTCTGACGGTGATGATCTGCAGAAAGGAGGGTGTCCCTCTCCCACTTCAGCCTGCTCCAGGAGGATTCCCAGTCTCCCAAGAAACTAAGAAGGTAGAGGGGGAAAAGAGCAGGGGGACAAAAAGGGACATTCAGGTCCCCTTTTTCTCTTTTTCCTCTTTCCTTTCCTGCTATTCCCCTCACCCCTCACTGCTTTGACCCTCCCGCACTTTATGCAGGAATGGGAAGGAGCTGGGCCTATTTTGCCCTAAATGTTAAATTTCAGGTGGCAATTCAAGCAGTTGGCCGCATGCTTGGAATGTTTACTACCATTTCCAAGTCCAAGAGTTGCCCTCTAGTCCTCAGCCCACAGGAAGGGGACCTTTCCTTCAGCAGGGCAGCTCAGGAGGCCCATGGTGGTCCCGGACCTCAGGAGTTCCCTGCCATCCTGCAGTGTCTGCACCAGCCAGCTGATGGACACTTGCTGGCAGAGATGATGACCCAGATGTAAACCCTTACTGAAGCGTCACTCTCTGTCTCCAGAACAAATGCCTTCCCTCTCGGTGGCTGCCACAACAGCTCTGGCCCAGCTGCAATAGCAGATTGCATATGCAGTGTCACTTTGGTAGTTAAAAAATGCCTGTCACAGTCAGCCAGCCTCCAGCCCAGCAGAGTGTGGGGCTCTTTGTTTCCCTCCCTTGCATCCAGGATGCAGGTCTCCAGTGATGTTTGATACTCAGAGCTTCTGGGCTTGGAATGTAGCCACTTAAAGCTGTTTGGTTTGTCACTTTTGGATTTGCTACACAAGGCTCTGTTAATACAAACGGGCCTGTTTATAATATTCATCAGACAGTGGAAGAAATTCCTCTGATGTCTGCATAATGCAGCGAGCAGACTCCTTGATTATTAACATACTGATTGTGTACTCTTATTTCAGATGTTAGCTCAACACTGGGGAGAGACAACTAGGGGAATAAAAAAATGCAAGATGCATGGCATGCTTGGGATTTGGTCAGCAAAACTGGAAAAAATATTTACACGCTTAGGTCGTGGTTTTTATGTAATTTTTTCCTTTTATGTAACATTTGGAGAAGCCGCTGAATTTTCAGTTCTTACCCAAACGAAGCCACACCACTGAGCCTTGGAGCAATCTCTGCAGGAGAGGGAGTGGGAGAAACACGTCCCCATCCCTTCTTAATCCTCTCATTGATGTGCTCATTAGTGTTGACTCGGGGATCGGCTGATGCATCTCGTCCCTCCCCCAGCACTTCCTTAAGCTAGCCATTTCCATAGGAATTTCCAGCCGGGGGCCGGGATGCTCCAGTGATCTTCCCGACCCCAGTTTGTGGCTGCTGGGTGCACCAGCCCCTCTCACCACATGTGCCTAAGCAGACCTTCGCTGCCAGCCCTCAACCAGCGCTGCAGAGGAAGGAATCCTGCGTTTGATTGTGCATGAAAATATCCCTTGGAATAGAAAAGTCTCAGCAGTCAAGGTGCTTAATGTCTGACCAGCAATAACTTCGGTGGGCATCAGCTCCTGCATCCTGTCTTACCCATTATTTGCAGTACTTTCATTTTTAATGAAGCCTTTTTGATGCCTTAGTAATAGAAAATACAGCAGATTTTTTTGTTGTTGTTGTTGCTGTTACTCAGTGTTTTCGTCCTTTGGGTGTTATATCTTCTCTTCATTTACTGTTTGTTGTTTTGGTGGAGAACTTTCACTTTTGGTTGGTTTCAGAGCCCACCCTGCATATCCCCTGGATGGGCTGAAGTACAGTAGATAGGTCATTAACTCCTATTAATGTGGAAATTTAGAATCCAAATAGAACTTGTCTTGTTGCCCAACAATGAGTCATTGTCCTTTTTCTCTTTTTAGCCAACAGCAGATTCAGAAGCTGTGAGACAGTTTCCTGCAGATAAGAGATAAACTGAAGGGAAACCTGGCAAAAAGATGATGGTCAAGCTGCAAGATATCATTTCCTTCAAAGCCCCTACATGCTAATTAACCATTCCAAGCATATTTTCAACAGCATTTAGGGATTTCCTCATCAAAATAAACTTCCTCCCATGTTATCTTCATTTTTGACATCCGGTGTTATAGTCTGACATAAGAGTCAGGGATAAAAATCCCTGATATTG
The DNA here is from genome assembly GCA_034509185.1 of Euphonia xanthogaster. Taxonomy (NCBI): domain Eukaryota; kingdom Metazoa; phylum Chordata; class Aves; order Passeriformes; family Fringillidae; genus Euphonia; species Euphonia xanthogaster. The sequence continues at coordinate 6,843,572 of JAYDZK010000268.1, forward strand.
GGCCCTGTGTGTATTTATGCACAAGCGCACACACACTCGCATGATTGAAGCTGTGCCAGTATTACTGTGGAATTTTAATGCCTGATCCAAAGTCCTCTGTAGTCAGCAAGAGATTTTCTCTTCACTTCAATAGTACCAGGATCGAGCCTCTGTCCTTCTGCATCCAGATTTTTTCATTTATGCCTTATGACTTGTTTATAACAAACTACAGATGGGCTTGAGTCATAAAGTTCGGAGTATTCGGTTTGGAGGCTTTGCTTTGGGCCCATCCCTTTTATGTACTGCTTATTCCAGACCTGCCTTTTAAAGAGGAAAATATTGTCAGAATGAAAGTGTATGTGCAATAAACAAACTTCTCATTTCCTTCCCCTTAAGTTTTTTGTTTTTTTTTTTTTCCCTTTTGAAGCTGATTTCTTAACTGGACAATTAGTTTTAGAGCTGCAATTGAATGCAAACTTGTCATACCTGATTTGCAGTCCTTTCTGTTTCAAGTGCTATCAATTATTTTCTAACTAGATGCTCCTGTGGGATCAGCTGTCACTAAGAGCAAATTTGAACACAATGGGTTGCTTCCTATTTCCAAAAGAATCTGAAGATTGTCAAAGCTTGACAGGCAGTTCCAGTTTTAAGATGAAACAGATAAGTTAGGTTTCCCTGGTAGGAGCTTTTGAACACAAGCAGATAAAGGAAGTATTGTTTCCAAAGAGGGGATGCCGTTTATAGTGCAAATTTGCCCTTATTAAGAACAAACTGCAGTTGCTTTAAACAGGCAGTCAAATACATTTACACTGCAGAGGTAATAAAATACTTATGAGTCTTTTCAAATATTTCTGTAGACCCTGCACATACAAATTTGGCTTTCATTTTTTTTTTTAATGATGGACCAAGTAAACTGAGTAAACCATTAAAAAGATCAGTAGATGGTATAATGTAGCTGTTGTGTAGATCAAATACATGAGGTGTTGATTTTGTAACTGGGTTCACCAACAATCAGCTAGAAATTAAATTTATGTCACTTTGTTTTTGAAGATGCTTCATATATTGTATGCCCTGGTAATTACTTGTGTATGTCACACATGGAGTTCAATTGCATGTTATTTTAGGAACGTCACAAGTGAGAAGTGCCACAACTTTCAGCAGTAATTTTATTTTGTAAAAGTTACTGGGGTACAGTGGTGCCACCTTCATGCAAAGGAATGTGAGAGTTCCAATGAGTGTGGACTTAAGAAATAAAAAAAAAATATTTTGGGACATGACACTGGATTAGTGTTCCCAAGGTCTGAAGTATTGCAGTTGTCCACAGAGAAGACTCACTGTGTCTGGGAAGACTCATTGCTTAATGAAGGAAAATTGTCCTTTGAGCCCTTTTATGTTTGCAAAGGCACTCCTGGCCATTTGGGGTGTCAACAAAGATCCCATCTAATGCCAGGCTGTGGTTGGTCTGTTGTGTGTCACTATGAAGAGGGTAAAGAACTCAAGGCAGAGCCCCGAGTTATCCAGGTGACTGATCAAATGCCCAGTGACTTCAGGAATTAGTCACATGCTGGTACATCTGCTTTTGTTCCCAGTGCCTTGCTGAATGAAAGACTTGCCACAGTACCTCCTGGTCCTGAGCTCCCTGTGTGAAAACTGGCTGAAGGAGAATTCTTCCTCCCTCAAAAATCAGAATCCACCATAACAGGAGATGTGAAAGAACGTGACCACGTGTTTCTGCCGTTTGTAGTCAGTGGGATATTTTGAATTTTCTCATCTTGAAAATTGTCAGTGGAAGCCGGCATCGAGGGAGATCAAATTTCATTCAGAACCACTACAGCTGGGGGAAACACCAAGGAATGGGAAATATTCTCAGCCAGGGAAGTACTGTACAACCTGAGCCTAGCTGACTCTGCTCTGATGGCTTGTACCCAGAACGGATCAAAAGCAGGAATTTTGGCCACAAGGGCAATCCATGCAATCTACCAATGGGGGAAAGCAATCTTATTTCCACTTATAGAATCACAGGGCTTCATTGCCACACTTTCACAATCACCAAATTAGAATCAGGTGTTAATTAGCACTTGTGTTTGGCAAGCTCACTTTATTGAGAACATTTGCCTTGGTCAGACTTTTGATTATTTTGGCTCTGAAACCTGGTTTACATTGATTTAATCATTAGAATACTCTCTACTAAGGCTTTCAAATGATACAATTAAGTGCAGATATCACATCTCCTGCACAGCAACAGGAATCTGAACAGTTATGACAAAGCCAGGAGACAGTAATAAGTGCAATTTTTTACCGTTTAATGGGGTCTAATCCTGTAGGAAAGGATGTGTCAAATATTAATATGTATATATTGCTTGTCCATTACTTTACTTGTACATTGCAATTCTTGCACATCTTTGTATCATGCTAAATGACAGTGTATTCTAAATGAAATGTTTCTAAATGAAAAATACAGCGTTTATTGGATGGGAACATGACAGCCCTTACTCAGTTTATAATTCCAACCATTTACAGAAAAATCTGTCTTATGGTTGCATCCAGGGAGCAAATAGAGGCTGTGATACAAATGTGATAGAAATGGGTCAGCGCCTAGCAGAGTTCCTGACCTATTCTCAAAACTTCCATTCAGAAATAAGTTTTTTAGGTTGTATCCTTTTAGAAGCTGCTTATCTACTTAGCCATATGTCTTCTGCTTTGCAACAGCATTTCAGAGAACTCACTTGCACATTTTTGTCATGTGCATTATTGTGCCTGTTTGGAACTATTTGCTAACAGTTTAAAGCTACCTATCTTTTAATTAGCGTTTCTTTCCATTTCTAATTGTCAATATTAGGGTACAAAAGTAAATCAACAATGAGGCTTTATCTGCAATTAAAAAAACTTCCCCTTGCTCGATGTAGTAGTGAGTAATAATTTGGTGTCGTCAAGTTTTTGTTTGAGTTGAATCAAGCAGCAAATAATGTAGGGAAATCAATGCTTCTACTTCTAGAATTATGCTGGGTCATATATTGTTCATTGTTACACTTCAGTGATGGCTTCGAGTCAGATAGGAAGGGCTTTTGTAACTTTTCCTCACCCTGAGTAGTACTTTACTCACCAGAGCTTCCAATAAACCCACTGACAGCAGCTGAGGTGTCAGGATCCCACTCTGTGCTTGTTTGTAATTTCATTCCCATATGAGCAATGAAAAACACCCTGACCAAAGGAAGCAATCTCTCTAAGGAAGGCTAAATCTATTTTTCCCCCCTTCCTCCTTGAATAGCTGTACAGCAGTGATTTTTATCAGATGAGTCATCTGCCAGGTTTCATGAATCTCATGTTGTGGATGCATTAGGGGTTTGTACTTCTCTCCATGACAATGAACTTGGAGGGAGTCATGAGGAGGCAGCTGCTTAGATCAAGTGGCAGTGTCTATCCACTCCTCAGGCTGTAGCCAAAATCAACAGTGTGTCTTTACAGTTGATCTAGGGAACGCTGTTACAAATATGGGATGTTTGCACTAATGACTTAGTCAAATACATCTGGAGCCCTTTTCCCTGAAGAAATGAAACTGATGTAATAACACAACACAGTCTCCTTATTATGTAAATCATGAGGCAGAAGGCTGAGGACGTTATTTAAAGCAAACTGAGGAAAGCTGAAGATTTGCTCAAGTAATTTCCCGTTTTTACCCCATATGAGATCTTGCAGATGGCAGGAAGGAATAGAAAAAGCAGCAGCCTCCTGACTTCCAAACATGAGACAGCTCTTGTCTCACAATAAGATTTCACACCACTGGAAGCCTGGAGTTTTCCACAGTAGAAGCATTTGGACACGTAAGAAAATCAACTCGGACTTTATCTGCACGTCCTGTGTATAGAGAATAAAGGAATAATGTAGGTTGTCATTTGTGATAGGACTTTTGGAGGCATGAATTTGTCTTAAAGACATACTCTGGTTTTGAGCCCAGGAAATCTCTCTAGCTTGCAAATAGAAATTTCCATCTTTTTGCACTAACTGAAACTTGGATGTAGTGAAAAAGTGGGAAATAACCAACTAGAACACTTTCTGCAATTTTTGGCTAATCATGCCAAAAATTATTCATCTTTACTTCACATAAAGTTCATGCTCAAGTCTTTTGCTTATTTTATTCAAGCTTTTTGGGATCATGATGTGTTTTGGATCATTTTTCTTCAATGATTTGTTTTTTCTGTGACATTCAGAATGTATCATTCATAGATAAATGTATAGCTTCATGGGTTGCTGCTTGTGGATGAGGAAAAATGAACCTTGGTGCCATTTCCTTTTACCCTTAGCAAAGCCAGGCCAGTGCCCTGTCACAAAAAAATAGCTTTACTTTTCTGGGACAACAGGGTTTTCCTAAATAGAGAAAGCAGATCTCTGCAAGAGACAACATTTTTGAGGGCATGACTCAGACACAAAGTTCTCTGGGGAGTGCACACCATGGAAGGGCTCCCCACCCTCTGCTCAGCTGTCCAGGTCCACCCTCTCAGATTTCATTTTCTGCTAGAGGAGGAGATGTAGGAGGTTGTAGTGCATCACTGCTTGGTGCACTGCTGAAGAGCTCAAATACTTCAGGCCTGAGTGCATGTAAAGATTTACATAAATGACAACAAAGAGGAGTTGCCTCAAGACTCTGGGGTTTGTTGCAGACAACTCATTACAGGGCTCCGCTACACTCACTGCCCTGCTGAATCTGCAGGGGATGCTCTGTGACTCATTGTGCCTTAGGTATTGGTCAAGGCATCGACAGCTTTCACTAATTTTGAACCAATGTGACTTTTCTCATGAAAAAATACAATTTTGCACCTTTAAAATCTGCTTCCCACTCAGTTTCTGATTTATTTTCATTCTTTTTAATTTTCCTTCTCCTAATTAGGGCTGTGAACCCCCTCTCTGGGAACCTGGAACTTCCAATGCATGAAAAAACTGTTTACATGAAAGAAAGCTGTGGGGTGAGATCAAGAACCATGACTGTAAGTAATAAAATGTAAGTAGAGAAGGAAGAATTTTCATTCTTCATTTAAAAAGCCTAGGATTTAATTTACCTTCTCAATACCAGCAAATCATCACATATTCTCACTTTCACCTCCCTGGCCCTAGTGATCTGCTTAGGGCTCCAGCTGCTTACCCATATAAATTAATATAAATACCCATATAGAGTACAAAGGCACAAATATTACTTATCAATTATAATTGTGGTTTAAGGCAATGAGGTGTTTGTTTTGCACCTTCTAGTCCTACAACCTTCATTAATTCCAAGATCACATGAACATTTTCTTCCTGCCTGTGTGAAGATTCACTTGCCTGCACAAACATTACTGCTGTTAGAGTATTTTGATCTTTTTAATTCCTATGAGCCAGATCTACTGGGACAGTATTTCCCCTAATGTGGATTTTTAGTCTTGAATGTTTGTGTGGATTGCAATTGTTCTGCTGGAGACAGAAAAGTCCTTCTTCCCATGGGTGCAAAATCCTTTCTCTGCACTGATGAGATCTGGGTTCGAGCAAGAACTTATTATTTCTGAAATATGGAATGCATTTGCTCTTGGAATACGTCCTTTTTATGCCCCCTCATTCATGAGCTGGTTGCAAAGCTACAAATTTGCTATAAAATTCCTTCTAAGGTGCAGTGCTGCTAGAAATTTGTAGAATAATAAAGATCCTTTCATCCTTTGTATTTAAACATGCAATTTGCTCTAACAGGGTCTGATCAGCCATTAAAACCCACTCTGTGTTTAATGTGTCTAACAAAAAACACACTTGCACAAGTAAAATAGCATCTATTGTACCATGCAAGGCTACAATAGAACTATTTATATTTAAGGTATAATGAGGTTCTGCAGAACTCCTTTTGTCCTGAGGGGTTCAACAGCCCTGTCCCAGCAGCACCAGTGGAAGGTGAAGGAAGGAAAGCTGCAGCACAACACCATGCAGGTGTAAAGTGGGGGTTTTGGTAGTGTTTCGGGTTCGCCATCCCAAAGAGGGGGTTCAAATCCCTCAACAGGAATGCTCCAGCGCCTTTGTGTCGAATCTGCAATGCTGGATGTCTCTCCTGTGGCACTGGGAAGGAAGAAGTTCTCAGGGTTCTAGGCTTGGATGAAAGACTTGCAGTAAATTTGAAAGGTTGCCTGTTTTCTTTTAAAACTGACTGATTTGCCAGAGAGTTGCCTTTTTTTCAATGAAGAAAATGCAATTTCTCATGTATTCCTGTTTCTTTTGCTTAAGCATGCAAAGCTTTGCTCAGCTGAAGGCATCAAGCAGGCATCAAGCCACAAGGGAGAGTATCCTGGCTTGCAGTCCAAAGGCCTTTCCACAGCTAGCACTTTACTCAAAATCCCATTCAATTCGCTTTTCTTAAGGTAATTTTTTTGTGCCTTCTGGCTCTGTGTTCAGCCTTTTTTTGTCCTTAATGGCAAATTGTTTTCTCTTGCTTTTTTTTCCCCCCAAACCCACAAAAACTCAACAACTATTAAATCTACTGAACTGTGAGTCTGTAGGTATGCGTTGGAGCTCCCATGGTTTCAGCTGTCAGATCCTGGGAAGTTATTTACATAATGGCCATAAGCATTAGTGGAAAACCAAGAAATTAACTGCCAGAGACACTTCAAAGATGTTTTCAGACTTTGCAACTAAGAACTGATTACTTCTTTGTTACCAATATTTTTCCACAAAGTTTGATTCCATTGCTGTCATGAACATCCTAAAATGAAAGCATCAAAATAGATTTTTATTTTGGAACTACAGAGATCAAAAAACCCCGATTTTTAGTTTGAAGATTCTTCTGTGCATTGCATTTGTCATATCAGAGCTGAAGATGAAAATTTAAACAATTTATCAAAACATTTTTTCCATCCTTTTAAGTAGTGATTTTTTTTTTTTTTTTTTTTTTTTTCCCACTCAGATAAAGTAGTAAACTTAAATGGTCACTTTTTTTTTAAGCT
>JAYDZK010000268.1:6850600-6870752 GCA_034509185.1 Euphonia xanthogaster
TTTGGGGGATTTTTTTTTTTTTTTTTTTTTTTTGCTAAAGGCTTCATGCATTCTTTCAAGGAAAAGAAGTGGTTGATTACTTTTTGTATTTGAAATATCCTGTGACCATGAACACCCCAAGCTTTCCTGTCAGTTCAGCCAGGACTGCAAGTCATTTAGTCACCACAACTTTTAACATAATAGTAAAAACCCCCAAACTCTTGGTTTTTACGTGTATTTATGTTTAATGCTAAGGATTAGATCTGTGTAATGAGTTTTAAGAGTCTATTTTACCGTGCTTGTCACAAAAACTAGCACATAGCAGATTTGTCTTCTTGTTCTTTTTCAAAGCCCAAATCTTTTGGCTGACCGAATAATCCCAAGACCTCTAAAATATTCTGTGATCTTTCTAATTGGATACACTGATGTCTGCTGGAAAACAGATGTGATCAACTGCAGTCATCTGTGAGCTGAAAGAAAATACAGCATGATTTCTTCAGGAAAACTTTATCAGTAACTCTACCTCCTTCCAAGGCATAGATGTAATCCATAAATAAAAGAGTTGCCATTTGATGAGAAGGAGGAAATTCTATCTTAGTCAATGACAGGGAAAGTGAAATGTGGTCACCCAGAGTTCCTGCAATTCAAAGCCAACTCATGCCCACTTTAATTATTATGATGTATGTTCCTGTTCAGCTTTAATAGCCCTGCTTGTATGAGCAAAGGATCTCAATTGCCAGGGTCACATTTGCTCCATTTTTTTCCTCTCTAGTTTGGAGTTAGAAAACCTGCAGGAAGGACAAGGATCCTTTGAGAAAACCATCTGTTTTCTGGGCTCTGCCTCCTCCAGGAGAGTAGCAGAGCCAGGGTGGTCAGTTTGGGTAGACCCCTGGAGAGCAGCAGAGTGGAAGTGAGGGGAGTGGGAATGGGCTGGCCTTGTTTTCTCCTGAGAAGCTGTGGGATTCAAAGCCAGAGCACCAGGGTGTTTTTGGAGAGCACTGGGTTAGTGTAGGTAGGATGGCAGAATCCGTCACAGGAAACCAGCGACTCCGGACAGATCACTCAAGGAGGTGACTGCAATAATTGTTACATTTTCATAGGTTTAAGAACTTGCAGTTTTAGCTTTAATTTTGCCACAGGTTTTTCAATCTCATTTGAATGTTAGCAAGCAAAAATTTCGCAGGTGCAGTCGGGAGCAGATCTACAAAGTAGACTAAACTTTTTTGTAGGATTGGAGAGGATGGAGATGATAGGTGCTAATTGCTGTCATTACTGGAGGATTTGGTGCTGTTGAGAAGTTTAAAGAGTTTTGATTTTGTTCAAGCTCTTCAGACTCCAGATGGGTTGAGATAGTCTGAGGCTTTGGCAGTCCATTTGGACAGCACCTCTACTTAGGTGAGGTTTTCCACACAAGAGGTGCCTTCTGTGTCGGATTCTCTTTGGAAAACACTGTTCCAATCAACCACTCTCTCTCTTTGGGCAGGGTGTTGTCTGCCTGAAAGCTCCAGGCAGGGACAGGGAGGCCATGCTGGTGACTCCTGTGGGACTCCTCGGGGGGATGCAGACAGTGGGAATCACCAGGCTGCCTCTGTTCCCAGCCCATTAACAGGGTTGGCTCAGCTTGGACACTCCAACATCCATAAAACCATTAATGTGGGTAATGTCTTCAGGCATTATTTACCTGTGAGGGCTAAGGAATGCCTTGCTCTAATGTGAAAATTTAAATCCTGATGTCAGCGTGTGGCTTTGGGAGCTGTGATTGAAGCCAAGGACCTATAAAATATGTGCTTTTATGTTGTGCTTTTATCTTGCTGCTTTCTAGCACAAAGGTCTTGCAGGCATCTAGCATACATAGGTGGCATGTTTCATTGCAGATTTAGAACTGATTTTATTCACAGCAATAGTGCCAATCATCAAACTGAAATCAAAGGCCAGTAAGAATTTGGTCTTAGACTGCAACTGTTAGCCACCTCAAACCTCATCCAGGATAAATTTTAAAAATTTAACAAATAAATGACTGAAATAATTTTTTATCTTTTCAGAGGACACAGGATCCCAATTTCCATGAAAACTGCTCCGCAGCCAGCTGCTTCTGCAGCTGACATGTGCTTATTAAGCCAAATCCATATCTCAGGGCAGACCAGAGGGAATGTGTCTATTCTGGTTCCTGAGAAACAAAGCAGACAAGGGCTATTTCTAGAGGCCTTTCAGGTCCATTGTGGGTGGCTGAGAACTTTGAACCAAAGTCCTCCCTTTCAAACTGAGCCCAGTGATATGATTTTTAAACAGGGCTTGCAGACTTAAACCTGGTAAAGGACAAATTTGAGACTGCTTGTGATGAAACAAGCAACTCTGCTTCTCAGAATATTATCTTCAAGAGATGGGGGAAGAAGTAAATAAGAAACAAGCTCAGAAGAACGGATTTAAATATTAGAGGACACCAAAATCTAGGGAAAATGTCTTGGCTCGTTTTCTTCGAAACATTTTGATAGCCTTCTGATAAACTGGGAAACAAAAAATAAGCTGTCAGCTTTGGCCAACAAACAAGAAAAAATGCTGACAGATGTGTGGAATGCTCACTTTCTTTTTTTTTTCTTTTCTTCTTCACAAAGTTCTACAATAAAATCCAGTCAGTGTATGTGACTATGATGTTAGGGAGGAGAGAAGGAAGGGAAGAAGGTTAAAGACTGTCAAACCTGTAAGTTTAATGCTAGGTCTCTAAATCTGTATTTCTTATACAAATAATTTTGAGAGATGCATCTCTCATCTCTCATCAGATGCATCTCAGAACTGCCCCCTTAAAACATTTAAGGTTGAATTGTCCTTTTGAGATGATGTGATATTGTGTTCTTCATTCAGTGAAGGAAGCACCTATGAACCATTTCTTTTTTGATTTGCTTTATTTCTGAATCCTCACTTAAATAAGATCTGAAATTTGGGCATGAGAGGGTGAAGGAGCAAAGGCTACACTGTATTTCTCAAAGGCAGTCTGATGATAAACAGTAATATATATTTGCGGTGCTAAGAGTGGTAATGTGCTATAGCTTTAGAGCATTTTAATAATATGTTCAGGCTGCAAAGGAAGAGGTATTTCATTTTTTGTCAAAGAGTAGCCATTCACAAATTGCTGAACAATGGGAACTGCATGCACTCGTAGTGCCTGGACTTAGGGTGAACCATAGCATTCCAGAGACTTGTAGAGCTCGGCATAAAGTGCTGCTATTGGGAGCCTGCATCACCAAGTATCTGCTCCCTTAAACCCCAGGGTAGAGGAGAAATTTTCATGGAGCTTATAGTGATTTATAATGGAAAGCATAGGCTTTTTCATAGACATTGTTCTCAGTGACAGTGTAAAGAAAGAGAGCACTAAATCTCTTCTCATCATAACTAATGATTAAGTCAGCAGCTTTTTTGGCGAATACAGAATGCCCTTCTACAAAAACAAAGTATTCTATTGTGATGTATTACATTTAAAAAAAACCCATAAGTATCCCATAAGGCTATTGCAATATTTTTAACTACATCTTCCCTCTTTGTCACCATATTGAAATAAATGGAATGTGTCAGACTGAGTAATGCTCTTTCAATAAGTTTTTAGGAGCCCACTTAGAAGTTTGGCAAAATATAAAGAAGCGAGGAAAACTTTCTCAGGATCCTCTCTGGCCTGAATGAAAGATCGGTTCATTAGGGAGAAAAGCTTATGTTGATGCTGACACTAATAAATGGGACAGGGAAGGATATTTCATCTTAGTTTGGGTTACCTTGCTCCAAGTTTGCTGCCTCAAGTTGCCCTGTGAAATAAATCAGCCAGCTGAAGATGATTCATTGCATTGCAAAGTTCCCATCAATATAATGGGGAAATCAGTTTTGTGTGGATGTTCAAATGTGATCCAACTCTCAACTATTAGAGTCAAAGGGTCAGCAGTTGCTGAAAAATTAACTCCCCTGCATCCACTGCTTGGACCTGGATTTGAGCTATGCAATGCCTCTGCTTTCAGAGGGCATTTCTGTTATTCAGCCTGAACTTGCTTGAGCATCATACTTTATTTAGAAGAAAACACCATCATTTTACAAGGTTATTCCTTCTCCAGTTCTTTAATTTCACGTGATCTCAGCCCTCATGAAGTCAATGATAACACTCCTACAGCCATCACCAGTTCAAGGCTTTTTTAATCTCTGTTTTCACCATTGAGGAAAATTTTTACAAGGTGGGCCTTCACAGTTAGCTCTAGCTTGGATTTTAAGTCTGTCTGGTAGGGAATATAAATACATTGTCTTTTAAAAATATGTTCCCTGAACAATTTTCTGCATCAAAACACTTTAGAAAACAACAACAACAACAACAAAACTGAAACCTCAGTGCTGTCAGATGGAGAAATTTGCAGTAGTTATGGCAATGAGAAAGAAATGTGTTTAATCATTATCCCTCAGATAAAGGTCAGACTTGAGGGGTCCACTGACCTCCATGTTGCAAGTGCCGTATTTTATTACCCTCTATCATTCTTTCTTCAGGAAAAAATATGCATTAATGAGAATCCATTTCCAAGAGATTCTTCTTTTGTGACAATGAACCAAATGTGTTCCTGTATGACTTTGTTTAAACATTTCTGAAATGTTTGGAAATCTTGCCTAGTAAGTCCTCTTTCTCTTCTTTGTACTGCAGCCTGTCCTGAGTGCCACATCTGGAATCCTGGCCATGAGTCACAAAAGTTATGGTTGGGTAAAGTGGGCCCTCCTCAGACTTGAGAATCCTTCTGTTTTCCATTCTCCCTCCCCTCTGCCTCACAAACGTCCTAATCAAGACTCAGATAGAAGGAAATCCCATTAGAGCCTAATAATGCTGCTTCTTTCCAGAGGGAGTCACTAGAAAGTAATTTTTTTCTTCTTCAGCATGCAACTGGAGTTACTAATTTGTCACAGGCCTGTGCACGCTGGTGCCACAGCCTTCGTTATCCCGGGGACAGGGGCTGAGGTGGTGACCCAAAAAGCCTATTCTTCTGCCAGCCTAGCCCTATTTGTTCCTTCCTGGCTCAGACATCACATCCGAGTCCCCAGGACGTGTAAGGCTCTGCTTCTGGCTGGAATTTGTACAGTGCAAGGTACCAAGCCCACAGTTGTGCTGCCTGCCCGTATTAGCGTCAGCGAGGGGCTGCGGTGAGAGCACCGCTGTCAGCTGCATTCCCTGGGCTCCTGGGCTGCAGGCAGCTCTAATTTTCAGACATGCTTTCCTTCCCCCTGCCCTGCTTTCCCCTATTGTTTTGTCTTTCCCATCAAGGGAATTCACCCTCAAGTTCAGAACACACACACTTGGGAGGGATGCGGCGGAGAATCGGCCCTTTGTGAGCGTGTGAAGGATGCTTTCCTTGACCTGTCAGGGAACATATTTTACTGGATGAGAAAGAATGCTGGGCCAGATTCCTCCCTACTGTAAGCAGGCTGCTGGAAGTGGCCGTCCATCAGGCATGAGCATGGCCTACTTTGGCTGGTGGATGGTCTCCTCAGCAGATGACACTGTTTACAATGTGTTGGCTGCTTTTACTGCTCTCTTAAGTGATGGTGAGTGTTCAGCCCAAACAATGCAAATAGGAAGTCATTTGTTTGTGAGGGCCTAATCCTGAGGCCCTTATTTGGTGTTTACTGAAGTTAAATTGAGCTTTACTCAGATAAACTCCAGTAGAATTCACATGGAGTTTGCCACAGTGAGGACAAGAAGAGGGCTGTGGGAGTGCTCTGCTTGTTGTTGGCCCCAGCACAAAGATACTTTGGGTTCAAATACGCACTGAGGGGACGAGAGGCACACACAATGACTGTCTATATACATGCAGCACTATACGTGTGCACATGAACACAATTGCACACTAATCTAATCAATACATTCATTTCTTATTAGAACATAATTACACATCCCAGGAGGCTGGAACAGAAAAGTCCCATTAACCCCTCCTGCCCTTTTCAGCTTTCCTCTGCCTTTCCATCTAACAGACCTCTGTGTCACTCCACTCATTAGCAGTTACTGTCTATGACATTGTTACATAAATAAGGATGTCGACCTGTCAGAATGGGTCACCCAATTCAAGGGTGATGATAAATATCTGTCCCTCTGAATTAGGCTAAAGACACCAGAGTACAGGACAGCTACTGTTGATTATTGGATAGTTAATGTATAGAGGACAAAAGGTGCTGAGGCCTGGTCACTTTTTGGATCATTAATATGGATTTAGGCCTATTGTTAAAAAAAAAGCACACGCACACTCAAAACTAGGTTAGCAAGAACATGCATAACTTTCAGTTTGGGGTAGAATGTATGGATGGCGGGTACATTCGTGGTGCTGGAGGTGTGGGTGGGTTTCACATCAAAATTCATGGCACTTTTGGGTAAACAGCCAAAATATTTGGGGGCTGGGCTGAAAACAGTTTGTGCCCCCCTTGCTTATAAATGCAGGGGAAGTAAAAGGCACATGGATGCCTTTAAATCAGCAGAAATAATTCCAGGAAGGGGAATATGCAGTTAAGCATATTCATTCCAAGGTAACTAGAGAGCGCTGAAGTAGATCTCTTGGTTTGCCGTGAAAATCAGTAATTGCCAAGATTCTTTTCTCAAATCCTGCTCTATTTTCAAAACACCTTTTCCTACATAAATAATGAAGGGACTGGAGAGTGTCTATAACCCAAAGTCATTCATTTTGTGATTGCTATCTTTTGGCATTACTGATAGGTTATTCCTTGCAGGTAACACTGAAGTGTGATGCAACACACCGCTTTGATTTTAACAGCAGATAATGTAAAAACATCAAGGCAGCTTGCAGACAGAGGCTCTTGCCATTCCAAATAAGAATTAATTAAGACCCTTTTTGAAAAGACTCAACACTGCAGCTCACATGAATGAATTAGGACTCTTTCCAAAAGAGTCTCACTGAAAATGTTACGCACTGGGCACAACATTTTTAGGATCTGTTTATCTGAAAGTCTAATCTCAGCACCCACAACTTTTCCTGAATTCCATGTCCCACAGGATCAGACAGTTGTATCACTGTCTAGAATTTATTACAATGACTTGCCCTGATTGGCAGATCCAGTCTGGGAGGGAGCCAAGTGTCCTGTGAAGAAGTTGGGGTAAGTACCGTGTGTCTTGGCAGACTCAGGCCCTCCAGCTTCACTCCACTTGCCCCAACCTCTGTGCAGTGTTACATCCTGTGCATCCTGCCACTGAGCTGCAGAAGAGTGCCTACAGCATTAGCTATTGGGAAGAAATCCTCCCCTGGGAGAGTGCTGAGGCCCTGCCACAGGTTGCCCAGAGAAGCCGTGGCCGCCCCATCCCTGGAAGTGTCCAAGAGCAGGTTGAACAGGACTTGGAGCAACCTGGGATAGTGGAAGCTGTCCCTACCCGTGGTGGAAGGTTTGGAATTTGATGATTTTTAAGGTCCCTTCCAACCCAAGCCATTTTTGGATCCTGTGATTCTTCTAGAGTGAAGCTCTGACAGAGGATGCTCCAGCCCACGCCCCAAGTCAGTTGTGCAAGGCAGCTGCAATTAGCTCCGTTTCCCTGTTCCTCATGCCCTCCACCCTCAGGGAGCAACTGATTCAAGAAGTAGCCATGTCTCCCCAGCACCCTGATCTGTGGATGTTTGGCTGGTTATTCTAGTCTGAAAATGCAGTCTCACTGGGGTGCCAGACCTTCTGAGCACAGGAGGACCAACAAGTCAACCCAAATCTGCTGTTTTAAGTAGACACTGTGAGTTCTGGCTTGCTGGGAGAACATTCCCATATTTGTCCAGGTTAAGCCAAACAGATCTGGAAAAAGACAATGCAGGTTGATCAGAAATAGGAATTCCTACAGCTCCTGAATTTGGTTTGCTAGAGTCAGATTCTGGCAGCCTTTTGGGAAAGTGTATTCGTGCCAAATCAGTATTGGGCATAGGGAAATCTGAGCAGATGTGGTTGCACTTTGGGCTCAGTTGGGTCTTCCTTTCCCTTTGACAAATAATTGGCTCATTAAAAGGTAGGAAGGAGGGAAGGAAGAGGAAGAAATAAGCTATGATGTTCAGTGGGTAAAGAACCTGTGTGTATCCTCAGGTTCAGAGTCTGGAGTGTGGAGCTGTAGTAAATCCATCTCAGACGCCTTTCGATTTCAGGGGCAGAGGAAAATGTAAGTTTTCAGACCCTCTCAGACAAAATGTCATATAATCAGAGGATCATTAAGGTTGGAAAAGACCTCTAAGATCAAGTCCAACCATTAATGATGGTTGAATGCATTCTGCAGTGTCCTCTGCAAACATGACAATAGATCCATAAGAAATGTAACAAGACTCTGACAACATGGGTGTTTTATTTCCCCATTCAAGCTGCAGTCCCACATACCTTTCTAAAAAGGTAACTGCACTAGATTCTACTATTTCGTGATCGTTATTAGTAAGATTCATGCTAGTCCATAAAATAAAATTTTAGAATTAGTTTTCCAGAACAGGTCTGTCTATAAAATAATCTGCAGATGTGTTTCTGCTGGAATATACATTTTCTCTCCAGATTTAAGTTGGAGGGGAAAAAAAGCCAACATTTCGGTATCATTATAATAACTAAAATTTGAAGATATTTCAATCTGAGATTTCCTCAATACATATTCTAATATGTGTGGAAGATGATGTTACAAGAAATACAAGGTTCTTGCATGGCTCAGAAGTCCAGGGTGAAGTAAAGGTGCTTGGTAATACTTTTGTTTCTTAAAACCCTGACATCAGTCCATGTTCTGACTGCAATCAGCCACCCTCAGGTATCAACACTTATTCCATTGAAATGACAGATTTGATAGTCTGTGGGAAATACATAAAAACCATAATTCAGAAAAAACCCCACACTAAATTACATTATTTCTTCGTATTTGGTTATTTAATAAATGTTTTACAGGGCTGGCATAGCTCTATTAGCTTGACGGGGGAGAACCACGTCAAAATATACAAATGAAAATATATTTCTTTCCTTTTTAGGGTTGATTGTAAAAACCCTTGTGCATACGCACATGCTACATATATATATTATTTATATAAATAATTCCTAACACCCACTAAAAAAGTCTAATCATAATATCTCAAATATGTGGCCAATATAGGTGGGATTATTTTGCAGCAGTGGCTTAAGCGTATTGCTGGCACAGAGCTCCAGGACATGGTGATATAAATTCACAGAAATAGTGCTGCTAATGCAGTAAATGACGACAGCTGCTGTAACTGCTGGACTCAAAGGGAGCTCTATCCAAGAATAATGAATATTTCCCGTTGCATTTCAGAAGTGCATGCTTTGCACATGTGAGGGTGGGTCATAACTCAGCTCCGCGTAGCCCTGCATTTACTGCATGGTCATGTTGAGGGGAACTAATTAGAGGTCCCAAGTTAACTGTGCGCATACCTGGCATGAGAATTCCAGTGAGGCACCCAAGGGATCCAATCCCTTGGCACAGCCATGGGCCAGGTACCCCTGACTCAGCCCAGGCAATGGCATTGCTGGCATAACCTGCCCCAGGTGAGAAATTTACTCTGCATCTACTGCAGCCCAAGAACAATCCACCCATCTGTGCCTGGGTTTTCTGTGCTGTGACTACCTTTCCAACAGGAGCTGGACTGAGATCACTGGCTTATTCCAGTCTAGCCACTGAAAGGCTGCCTGTTTATTAAAACCATACTCTCTGTGAAATGCATCTTTGTCTATGAAATGGCATAGCCATTACATAATAAGTTGGTGATTTATGGTTGTCAGAGAGTGTGTTTGGGGTAGGCAAAGCTGTAGACCATGAGGGATCAGGATTTGTTAGCCCAGGGCTGTCTATCTCAGGTGCCTTCATGCTTTGATTGCTTCACTGAAACACAATAATTGATGGGACTTAGCCTCTTAAGCCATGAACAGTGCTGTTCCTGACATTGGGTGAGGCAAACCCAAACCAGCAGCTATAGTGTAAAATGTGAATGTAGTGCAAAATGTATCAGAAGCATCTGAAGCACCTGGACACCTGTCAGAGTGACATGAGAACCTACCTGGGCTGTCTCCAGAGCTCAGGAATTGGTAGCAGTCTGGCTGTGTCAAGATGGAGCACCGTGGACATGAATTTACCCCACTGAGAAGCACTTGAAGCTGTGGTTCCACAAACATTTTTCTCTGTCGCACTTTTGGCTCCAGCAAGTCATGCTGCCACCAGCCAGGACTGCTTGTGGCAGTCCCTACACTTCCCTCTTTCTTCTTCATGGGCACAGAGGGGTGGCAGGAGCATGGGAGCAGCAGAGGAGAGCCAGAGTGTACATCGCCTGCTGGTGCTGACTCCACGTCCTGAAGAAATGTGTGTGTAACCACAACCCAAAGGCCAGGATGAATAAGCTTATGTGAAAGTCTGTGACTAAATCCTTCTGGAAAACAGGCTCTGGGCTCTTTCGAAAGTGTTACCCGCTGCTGGTCGACTGGATGTCTCAAAGGAAGGCAAAGGGCTGTTTCATCTGTTCCTTTAAGTGATTATCACCATCTAACAAAGACATCACTGGAAGATGTGAGCTCAACAAGTTAGTGATGGCAATAACGATTACACTGCCCTCTCTAAAGTGGTTCTTGGTGTTAATCTAATCAGTGCCAAGTACAGGAGCTGCTGAGCTGTGCCAAGTCTCTCCCCTATTATCTGCGTTAAACCTATTCCCTGGGTGTTAAAGTAACATTTCACAAGTATTGAAGCTGAAACAAAATATGAAGAGCAAGTGTGTTACAGGGCAATAGGAGAGAGGGCTGTTGTGTCCATTGTATCATTTTATCTGAAAATTTGGATGGCAAAACATTCCTTGCTCCTTTGTGCTGTCAAAGGGGTGTGTGCAATGCATGGGAGCAGCAGAGGAAGCAGAACTGCTGGGAGTGGATTATCCACCACGAATTACTCAACAGTGAAGTTACAAATATTCATATACAATGGCATGCATGTCACCAGGGTAGTCCCAGCTGGTGTCACTTGTGTGTGACGCAATAAATTGCCTAAATGGCTCCATGCACCATTACAGGGTGAGTGTGCCAAGCCCCCTCTGCCTCCAGCTCTATGAGTTGCACTTTGAAAATGCTCATTTGAGAGTTTGCCCCTAAGTGGCATGTGCAAAAACCTCCACTCTTGCACTAAATCCTGCAAGTTAAGGTAGAGAAATTAGGTACAGAAGGAAGCAGGCCTCCAGAGGCAGGTCATGAGAGCCTGATGCTTATGAGCCTTTTTACACCCCAAATTTGTCATTCATCAGAGTCCCTGTGACAAGTGGATCATTTGTCTGCCTGGCTAATCTAACCTCAGGACCACACCAGCAGGTGTGTTGTCTGGGACAGGGTCTGGTGGTGCTTATCCTGAGCAGGGCCAGCCAGGAACATCAGTCAGGAGCTACATCCCAAGTTTTTGCCCAAAAAACCCCTCAGCTCTCTATTGACAGAGAGATGCTGGAGCTTTTGTAAAGCTTAGAGCCCCATGCTGTGATCTCATCAGATGTCATGTGCTAACTCAGGGCTTCAATGGAGGCCTTTCACAGTGTGCATGGGAGGCACTGGTGGTGAATAGGTGCCATCTTTTCCTCTCAATATGCCTTAAAATATGCCTTAAACTCACTACAGTGTCCACTGTAGGTACCTACGCCAGAAATAAACTTGCTCTTAACTTCTCCTCTTCATGTGGCTGTTTTTCCATCATTTTTGCAAAGGTGCATGTGATATTGTAATTAATGGCTGTACTTCCTCTGGCAGTGGAAGCAGACAGTGGTGCAGGATGGATCTCACCTCCAACAGCTCAGGACTGCCAGGTGTGCAGGCAGGAAACACAGGGATGTGGTGTTCCACAGCCTCAGGCAGTCCCCATTCTTGGCTGGGGTGATGGGAAGTGTGGTGATGAGAAGAAAGCAGGGGCAGCAGGCATGTCCTGAAGCCGTGGTGGAGACAGGGTGAAGGCAGAATGACTGATTCTCGCTGTAGGAAATGTGTGTGATAGAATCAAAGCAGGTCAGCAGTTAGAAAATAAGCAAATACACAACCTGAGAAAATACAATTTTCCAGGCTACAGAGCCAAGTTCTTTCAGGCACTGATTCCATTTACATCCCTGAGAGAAAATATCTCCTCACACTGAAATATGGGATTTCCACTGCTGAATTACAATTCTGTGCACTCAAACATATGGCCCATGTCCCCCTGACCCCACCAGGAACAGTTCCACAGCTTCTGTCAGAGCTGGCTTGCCACGCTGGCTGGGCAGGATTTCCAGATTTGGGACAGACAAGTTCTGCTCCATGACCCCATCTTTTCTGCAGCCCTTTTGGTATGTGCAGGAAGACATCCTTTCCCAGCAGCCATTCACACGACTGGAGCTCTCAGTAACTCACTAAAGAGCAGATCAGCCCCTCAGACTGGGGTTTGTCTTGGTTAATCTTCATGGGGACAGCACAGGTGTTTTGCCAGCAGGTAGGAAGGACAGACCTGCTGAGTGTGAATGTTCATGGCTGTATCCTACTGCCTGAACTTGGCTGAAAAGCAGCATTTTAGATTTATCTCAACTGCCAGTAACACTTTTAACCTGGCTCTCACAATAAAGGGGTGCACAGCCCCATCCATCAGCATCCTTCTGGACCACCAAAATAGAAATTTTTGAAGCATAAGGCACTTTTTAAATAAATGAAGAATCCTACCCAGTTATTCAGCACCATTAATTCAAACTTTACTGATATTTTGCTGTGTTTTAATTTTGGTACACTTTCAAAAGGTGTACCAAAGAACCAGATATGGAGACATGCACAGATCTATGTATTTGTGGGTTTTTTGTGTGTGTGTGTGTGTGTGTGTGTGTGTAAATACAGATATTTATATAGATATAGATATAGATGATATATAGTTATAGATATCAATTAGATATAGATAGATATAGATATAGGTATAGATATAGATATGGTATAGATATAGATTAGATATAGATAGATGATATAGATATAGATAGATATAGATATAGATATAGATTAGATATAGATATAGATTAGATATAGATATAGATAGATATACACACAAGGAATCAGAAGAAACTCGTACTCTGCTGGATTTCAGAGTCCTGATACTGAACCTACTCTGTTTGTGCTGGGATCAGATCTGGCGAGAGCTGTGCTTTACCCTCAGTGCTCAGTTCAAGGTCCCTCTGAATTCCCAAAGATGTAAGTTGGCTTTCATTCCCATTAGTCCTCATTTTCACATGCTTGTTCACATCCAGGTTCTGGAAGAAGCTTCCAGAGGAAGTGCCAGAATCTTATTAGGGAGAGATTGTTGTGCTTTTTCTCCCTGAGGAGGCTGATGAGATGTGAAATCAGCATCACGCTGCTGCAGGGGGCTCAGGGGTGAGGGAAGCAGAGAAGGTGGGCAGGTTAAAAGGGAGAAGGAAAAGTGTAAAAGAGGTACAGTGTACAGGGATGTAAAGAGAAAGGAAATGACAGATGAGCAGAGTGGGTTTTCACTGGTTTGCAGCATTAATGATATCCCTGTCTGCATTTGTCACATCATTTAAAGTGACCTGGAAATGATTATTTTTATTGCATTTATGCTTTTCATCACTTGTTGATGATTTACAATGAAAGCTTAAAAGAGATCACAGCTTGATTTTTTTTTTTAATATACTCATTGTTGCTGTTCTGTATCTCAGGCTTTCTGTATACACAAAATTTTTGCCAGCACAGCTAAATTACTTCAGATGGATCCTGATATGTTTCTGTACAATCCTTCTCCTGCAGCAACCCAAACCCTCATCAGCATCTGCTTTGATCAGGGCAGTCCTTTTCAGTAGCTCTACTTTCTGTCCATAAGAAATGCTCAAACTGTCAAAACTTTTGATGGCAGACAGACTTTCAAGGTGTCAGGAAGATAGAGATGAGGGAAGTGGAGAGTGGAATTTTACAGGCAATAGTTACCTGAACTAAATAAAAAATGGGGCAGAGGATTTATTTCCTTGACTCGATTCCTTTTGCAGTTCACCTCTAAAGGAAAATTTCTTATTTTAATGCACGTGTGCTAATGTGCTCATGTTAATTTGTAGATTGTTGTATAATTAACAGGATATTCATTACATTTAAGCACATTGAGCTCACAGAAACAGCTGGAAAAATATTATAATCATTCATTATGCAGAAGTGAGGAAACAAGCACAGATGTGTATGTGTTTATGGGCACATGTGTATTAAACTCCACACAGCACATTATATCTGGGAGAGGGTCCTCCCAAGGACATGTATGACATACAAGCATGATGGATTTAAAATAACAGAGTAAGAGGTGAACATAAATCCAGAGATCAAGCAGAAAACCAGAAGAGAAGATAGGGAACAAACTAAGGGGTAGTTCTAGGTTAGTGGAGGGGGAAAAGAAATATTCTGTTTGCATATATTTAATTCTGGCTCCGAAGAAGAGAAAACTTATAGCAAAATGTATGAGGGAAAAGCTTAAAATTGCAGTAGAATAAGGGAAACATAAGGTGAGAAGGCAGACCTGTACCAACCAGGCTCATTTTTAAATATATTAAGAAGAAAACCTGAATGACACTGATCTTCTTCACCACTGGTTTAAAATACAGTAAGATAAAAAGGATAAAACTGGCCTTATTTCAGAATAAAAAAAAATCCATATCTTATAATTATCCTAAATAGGGATCATTCAGTGTTTTCTTTCCAAGAGTAATTTAATAAGTTCTAACAGGACCTTTTTAGGAACAAACTACTGCAATCAGAGTTAAGATCAAAACAGCCCTATAACTGTACCCAGGAATTTTAAAGTATCTCAGAGATTTTCTGGGGTGACAGTAGATACTAATTGGATATAAGCTTCTGAAAACACTAAGGGACAGGTGCCATCCATGACTATGTGAAAAGGAAGCTGGCAAATAAGGATATTTCAGGCAGGTGACTTCTGCATTTCTCTAGAATACCATAGTGGAGATTAATGTGGATGCTGTTTTGCTGAAAATTTTGAAATCAGAGAATAGAAACTCTGATATAAATCAGTTCAGGAAATTCTATGCAATACACTTAATTAGAAATAGAGCTATGGGATAAATCTGCACATAATTATGCCTTGACTTTCTTTTCTCAAAATTCTCCTGTGTGAAGTGGCTTTGTATTTATATTGAACTATGCATTCTATTATATTGTATTTGTATTTATATTGAAGTTGCTATGACTTGTATTTTTAAATACGGATGTTGAACACCTATTTCCTTATGGCTTGTATTGCAAGGCTGAGCTCTTCAGCAGCACAACTCCACAAGAGCTGTGATTTGTGTGTCCTCTGTAAATTTTGTCTTGTGTGAGCCACATGCAATCTCTCAAATCTATAAAATTATACATATCATCTTTGAACTAAGCCAGTACAAGCTCAGTAAGGGGAAACCATGTGGTTATCTGTGGGTCAAAAGATGATTGTGGCTTCTTTGGCCCTTGCCAAAATCTGATAATTGAGACAAAGAAAAATTACTGTCTCTCAACTCCTTCCTCACTTCTTTGAATGCAACCATATTGATTTTTAAGTAGCTTGAAATATAAAAGTATTACATGGAGACATGAGGAAAATGGGGATCAGACATGTACAGGTAGAGACCTATAGAACATGGATGTTATTTGTTATGAAAATGAACATGTTATTGCATGAATTAAGGTTTCTAAATAGGCTTCTGATAACTTGTGGAGAAAGGGGAAAGAAAGGCAAAAATACCATTGCAAGGAGATAAATTTAAATGTGCAACAGCAGAGGAAAGAAATCTTGTCATTAATTTAGTGGTATCTTCATGGATTATATGAATTTGGGTTAAAAAGCAAATGTTTATAAAATTAGAGCTTTCCCTTCGTATCTGCACGGGCTCTAGGTTGCCAGATAAATAAAATACTTCTCAAAAACTCTCTTTTTTTTCTGAACCTACTGTCAAAAACCCTAGGGGAGTTGAAAAACCCCCGAGTAACCCAGAGATTGAGTGTGAGAATTACAGTTGGCTGCTCCAGCCCCTGACTGCCTGGTGTCCTTTGCAAGAACAAACACAGAGCCCTGTCATTTGATACCTCCAACCACAACCTGTGATAATCCACACTCTTTAATCCTTTGTATAGCTGTCACTGTGTCATTACAGTTTATTTTAAAATGGTGTTCCTCAGTACTAATCTCATTCCCAATCATTCATATTAATGTTAGAATTAGAGTGAATTAGGGCATTATTTGCCTCATATGTGACACTTATGTGCACTTGTAAGTAATTGCACAGGGGAGAGGAGAGCATTAAATGGGAATGGCACATACAGTATGAAAAATTGAAGAGAACAAATATTAAACTTTTAATAGAAATAACTCCAGCTGAACTTTCCCACAGGCAACAGAACTCTGATATTTTTAGCTGGTTGAGGCCAATGTATGTTAAGAATAGCATTCACTGCAGTGGGAAAATACACAATTTCTATTATGGGGCAGTCAGAATAACAACATACTGATGATACGCTGGTATAAAATATGTAATTATCTAGCATGCAAAGAATAAATCACATAAACTGTTTACAGTAGGAATTGTGAAGGGACAATGACACATTGTTGTCTTCTTTGCGTAGCAAGGATAAAGTTTGGCTTCTAAAATTGCAGATTTTATTTTGTGGTGTTTATGTGACACTTCCTGCAAGAAGGCTCTCAAAAGATTATTTTTTTTTTTAATTCTAATAAATTAGGTAACATATTAACTTGGTTAAAATGGGAGATAGAAGTGGTTAAAATTAGAAAGCTGTCAGCTTGGATAGCATCTTGTGTTTCTTCATGTTGTACCATTAGTCTAAAATTACACAGAATAATCCTCCTTTCCCATGCAGTTGCAGATAACTGCAATTTTTCTTCTAGAACCAACTATTGTGGTTCATCCAGTGCAAAATTCACAATCATACCTGGACTGAAGCCCAACTCTTCGAGAGCTGTGGTTGGAGTGATTATTCTTGTTACAGAACTCCTAGTCCATCATATTAATAATTATTAATAATGCAGAGAACAAAGGCATTGAGTGTCATCATCTATCATCATGTATAAAAATAGTTTTAATTGATAAGCCCGTCTGTTCTGTGTGCTATTATTGTATCACTATAAATTGTAGAAATAGGGTGAAATCAATATTTTTTATCTGTCCTCCTTGGTAGCAAAGAAAGACCTAAGCTTCAGGATTAGTGGGCAGATATGAGGAGGATTTCGTTCTTTGTGATACAAATCTGTATTAATTGATTTTTCTTGATGTGGATTAATTGCAGCTCTTTATTAGGAATAATATCACAAATAAACTATAGACAAATATAGATTGCTAAGCCTAGATTTCAATTGAATGAGGCTAATCAATACCTAAGTCTATAATTTAAAGCAATTCATTAGGGCCTCGGGAAAAGCCAAGTAATATACGTGAGAAATGTCTCATCTGGAGCCTTCCAGAAGTTTCTTCCTAAACAGAATAAATGCATTTGCAATATATAATTATTGCAGATTAATCTTGCTCAAATGCGTTTTTTTTTCCTTCCCAGCTCTTGCTCTCAGGGCGAGGAGAGCACCAATGGGTCAGAGCCCTGTGCTGTGTTTGTCATGGGCTGGGCAAGGCAGGAGGGGAGGCTGGGGGAGCTGGAAAGGGGCTCAGCCTGGAGAAAAGGAGGCTCAGGGGGGACCTTCTGGCTCTCCACAATTCCCTGACAAGAGCAGGCAGCCACATGGGACCAGGCTCTGCTCCCAGGGAACAGGGACAGGACAGGAGGAAACAGCCTCCCGTTGCACTGGGGTAGGTTTAGATTTGATATCAGTGAAAATTTGCCTGTGGAAGTGTTGGCCAGGCATTGGAACAGGCTGCCCAGGGATCCCAGAGGACCCAAAAGCCATACAGATGTGGCACTTGGGGACATGGATTACTGGTGGCCTTGGCAATGCTGGACTGGTTGTTGAACTCCATGATCTTACAGGGCTTTCCCAACCTAAATATTTCTATGATTCTATTTGTTGACTCCAGCATTGTAGAGCAGACACATTTTGGGTCTTGTAGGTCATTAAAAACCAATTGCTCTGGTGCATCCCTTGTGCTATCCCTTTAATCAAATGGACAAAAGATCTTAGGCATCCATCTGAGGTTAAATACAGCAGCAAACATGCTTAAAATTGCTATAATTGCTGCCTCCAGGAAATTTTAGTGACCTGTAGTGAATGCTCAGTGTGAAAGGTGAATTCCAGGCTTTCGTGAAGAGTTTTTAGGATAAAAATTGTATCATACAATAAGGCTGGAGCATTTGGGTAATAGGACTGCCATATTGCTTGAGACAGATCCTAGGTTTACAAGCACTAAATGCAGAACCTGAGATAAAGCAACTAAGTCAGTGCAACAGTAATGAACAAAATATTGAACTTCAAAATGATACTATAGTAAGTATATTTTAAACACACATTTTGGCATAAAATCTTCCTGACCATGTGTGTGGATAACATAGAAACAGACTTCAAGAATGTACTCGTAGTTCAGTCTAGTGCAAATTTTAGCATTTAACAAATCCATGAACTTCCTTAGGCTTGCAGTGGAGATACATCTCTCCTGGCAATTCCATGAATGCTGCATTTAACAAGATGTTTCCTTTCTGTTGCTTAAGAAACTTGATTTTAGAGCTAGAAATCCCAAAATCTTAGCACAAGCCCCAGGTTTCAGTGAGGCTACAGCAGGGATAAAGGCAAATTATTCCTGCTGGGAAAACCATGGTTTTCTCTGCAGTGGAATAAGCCAGGCAAAACCTTCTATCAACTCTCCAGTGTGCATATCCTGATAATCAATAGATGCTGCTATTGCCAGTAGTCTTGTCCTTTTCCCCCCACTGCCCTTCTAGAAGAAAAACCACCTTGATTTCCAGTGCTGGAGCCTGCAAATTCCTTCAGTGGAGATTCCTCCAGGGAGTTTAGCTCTCACTGTGAAGATACCAAAGGTTATTAACTCATGTGTAGCGAAGATCAACTAACCAGGTGTTTAACTTGGTTAAATGACTTGACTTGGACTGCTGGTTCCCACAAGTTTGTCCTTGTTCTTGTGTTGAGGATTGCTTTGACAAGTAAATTATCTAACTCAAAGTAGCTGCTACATGAACAAACTTCTTCCAGGACAGACTTGATGTGATTTGGGGCTGATTTTCTGCATGCCATGGTTCCTTTACACAACTGTAAGGGAAATACTGATAACAAGTGTATTTAACTGATATAGAAATAACACCCTACATAACTGCATAATGAAAGATGCTACAGGATAGAAATTTCTTGCTCTTTCTCATTCATTTACATCTCTCATTTATAAATTCCATGTTGCTTCCATGGCAGTGCCATAAATCAAAGCCTAAACCTGAAGATGTGTGGAAATGGGAGGGCATCCAGGACAGACTGCTCTTGCATCTGACAGCTAAAAAAGCCAAGGGAGTAAACACCATAATAAGTCAGTGTGCCCTGTCTCTGGCTTAGATTATCTGGAGGCCATCTGAATAAACTCTCAGCTGCAGCAGGAAGCCCTGGGACTAGATCTTTCACCTTCCTTTGATTGTCATTTTCCAATTGTTTTCATTTTTCAGTGACGCCAGTACACTTGTTCATTGATGTTCCATTCTGGCCTTGCTCTGCCAGATCCACCCAGAGAACACTGAAGCCAAGAACAAATAGGGCCTCAAAAAGAGGGGCTTTCCTTGAGGCATCCTCAACAGTGAGGTCCTGAAGAAGGATGCAGGCAGTGCTTCAGTTTTATGTAAGTGCTTTGAGTTCATCAGGCTTCTTGAATAGGTGGAAATGCCATAACATGCTCAGAACCAAGGGTACCAGCAGCAGAGATATTTCTGTGGCAAAAAAAAAAATAAATTAAAAAGTCATTTTTTTTTCTTTTCCGAACCAGGCAACTATAAAAGCTGACTATATAAGGAGAGATTTTGCTCCTTTTCTAGGCTCTGTTAGACTGATTGTGCCATGAAAAGTTGTACAATATGGCAATGCAACAAGTTCACTGAGAATTCCAAGTTGGATAGGACCCACAAGGACCATGGAGTCCAATTTTTAAGTAAATGGCCCATATGGGGATTGAGTCCACTTTGGTGTTAGATTGGTTTGGCACCAACTCAGCCAATCCTCTCCTCTCCTCTCCTCTCCTCTCCT